>CM076577.1:1176233278-1176775359 GCA_034641835.2 Pinus albicaulis | reverse complement strand
TGGGAGGAAAACAAGAAGGCGTATCCAATTCTCCTCAATGGGATGGGTTCTTGGAAGTCCTCAGCACTTCAGATCTAAAATCTCTCTCTCTCTTGTTGGTGTAGAAAACCCACACAAAGAATAGAACTCAAAGGGAGCTCACACAGCAAATAGTGGAAAAATGTGACCAAGTGTATAGATCCAGAGTGATCTAATAGGCAACAAAAGGTGAAGAATGGTAGGAAAAAACCTCCTATTTATAACAAAATATTGGGTCATTCTAGATCTTGGTGCATGATTAAAATAATGTTAACCAAATCTAGATCCACCTTTTATGGAATATTTATTATATTTGTTGGAGGGAAAAAGTATTTGACTTGGGTCAAATCCCTTTATTTGTTAATAATAAATAAATAAATGATTTATTTATCTTTTTAAGGAAGTGGTTGAAGGATAATTAAATAAATAATGATTTATTTAATTATTTGTGGGTGATTTGGTCATATTTATCAAGGAATATTATCTAAATAAGATTTAAATAATTATTCCTAGAAAATAATAAGATAAATAAAGGTTTATCTAATTAATTTCTTTGTTTTGGGTTAAATATGACTAGGAATAATAATTAAATTATGGTTTAATTAATTATTCCATGAGGAAAATCAAACAAAATAGGTTTGTTTAATATTTCCTTTTGGGGTTTCATGTTTAGACCATAAACAACCTAATAAATGTGGTTTATTAAGTTATTTTACATAGTGAAAGCAATTTTACTTAGGGTAAAATTGGTCTTACATGGTGTACTTGGGTCCATCTAATGATAGTAGGTTAGATGACCAAAAAATGGTGTAACAGATTGCCCCCCAGCGTGCGAGTGTTAGGAGCGAATCGTATGACCGAAGTACGTTGTAAGAACTCAATCACCAGACATCAAAAGGGAAGTCAGAGAGAGAAATGTGAGGTAGACTAATGTGCTGAAGAACTAGACCTTGAGGAGACGAGACTCGCAGGTGCAACAAGTCTCTTTTTATGAGAGGGTACCTGTGCTAAAGGCGGCGGCGGAGGCATACCTATGCCCGCCGAGACAAAGTACAAAAGAATAGTGTGTCCAGTAAACAAGGGACCGAACCATAAAGTACAACCGGCATAAACATGAGCCGGATAAAAATACAATGAGGGATCCCACATACATGTTGTGCCTGGGATAACAGCCAGGACTTATACAATAATATCTGAGTACATGAGATACAAATACAACCCAAATGCCCCCTATAAGTGGGGAAGGGCTCACAAAATCTGACTGATACATGCAAATCAAAGAGGCACTGCAAGCGGCTAAGGCCGACATCATCAAATATATGGAGCTGCATCGAAGGCTACAATGAAGAGGTCATCTGGGCATGTGGGGGGCTACCTGCAGGGCCACCCCCTTATGAGGTTTGAGACATCTCACACATACCCGGGAATCACCAAAAGCTACTGCTGCATCACTGAACCATCAAGCATATGGATCTCGATCATGCTGAAAGGAGCTGGAGTGGAGAAACAATCAAGTCAAAGGGAAATGAGAGATCCCTTTGCCTGATCCGAGGCACCGAACAAGAGTGGAAGCTGGAACCAAGGTACATCGCCCTCTAGACCTGGCTTCTGGAATGAATGAGCTGATGTCGACAGAAGGAGGTCCGCCATAGGTGAGGCAATGAGAGATCCTCAACTAAGGCACGAGAGAAAATAGTAGAGCGACGGACAGAATGACACTAATGATGATGGTGAAATGGAAGGGACTGAGTAGCGAATGGACGACTTCCCTTGTTAGAGCATAAAGGGCATGAATGACATGGCAGCGACTGACGCAATATCATAAGGGATAGGGGATAGTGGGACTGAAGGCCATAATGTGCGACACAAGAGAGAGACCAAGCAATGAAGGATGGAGGACTATAGTGGGGTACAAAGGGACTCGGGATAGACTCCATGAATGCGATGATGACTCAACTTGGATGCTCTAAACAAGGGTGACTCGATGGTGTTGCCACACAGTAAAGGCCCAATGGGGGACCATGAAAACATGAGTACAAGATGGTAACTCATGACGAAAATCAACACGAACAAAGACAAGTAAGGAGGCAAAATGGTGCCCCAAGTACAAGTGTCGTAAGTGAAGAAATGCGATTTTAAGGAGAGGTGAAGTGACCCTTCTTGGACAAAATGTGTCCTGGTGAAGTATCAAATCACCAAAAACTAAAAGATACCCATTTGAGGGCTCAGTGAGAGCTTTCCAATGGTGCAGACAGTTTGTCAAACATGGCTACGGTATGGTCGTAGCAGGCGAAAGAAGAAACATGGGTTCTCTTTTAATAAGGCAGTTTTCCCTCCAAATTCACTCATTTGCTAGTGTTACTGTGGTGAATGTAGAGAGGAGAGAAGGCCCTAAATCTTGCGGTGAGCGTAGCGGACAAACCGACCATTGGAATCGAGATCCGTCAGTTACAGGTAAGAGGCCTAACCTTACTCTTTCATTTTGATGGATTGAAAGTTCAGTTTAGGGCCCAAAATCTCAGTAACAGACCCTCCTTCATCTCTACGGTCGGGTCACACTTTTTGGGCCAAAAAGTGCGACCTGGGAAGCAGGTTTCAGGTCAAAAACTGCGACCTATCCTAGAATTGGGCAGAAAACTGCGACCTGGGAGATGAGGGGGTTTTAGTGCTTTTTTATGGCTGAGAGTTGGGTTTTTGTGTTTGGTTATGGTAATCCCAATCTGTATGTTGAAAAAAATGATGGTTTTGTGCAGATATGGCAGATATACGGGTTAACTGGAGAGAGAGAGACCTGGGCACATTACGGGCAGAGATCCAGGCAGATCAGGGCGTCCGTCGTGTGTTGGCCAGGTTTGGGGTTCTAAAGTTTTTGGAGAACCCTTTGATGAGAAAGGGAGAGCCTTTGTTGGCCCAGATTATCAGTTATTGGGATCCAGAGCATGAGGTCTGTGTAGTGCAGGGGCACAGGATCGAACTGACAGTCTAGGATGTGTATTTCCTGACGGGTCTCTTGCCACTAGGGATGGTGGGAAACACGCAGCCAGTATTACTGCGGGGGCGGCATATCATGGAGTTTGTGGAGCGACATTGTCGACCGGGTCTCCAAGTCAAGGGGACTTGGATACCGATCGAGGACCTAGAGAGATTAGAGACCCGTGCAGTGGCCGCAGCAGTGCTGCATATCCTGGGCAACCAAGTGCTCCATCACATCACTGGGGGGCAGATGATGATTGTGGAGAGTGTGTTGAGTGGGACCTACTATGGGTGGGCCCAAATGATGCTGGTGTCGCTAAAGCGATAGTTGTCTCTCTGCAAGCAGCAAGTGAACCACAATTGCTCGTATGGGACTTTATTGTGCGCCTTCTTCTTTGAGAAGATCTTGACCTTGCGGCCTCGTATACAGCTCCCAGATGGGGGCCCTAGAGAGCCCAGGATGCGCCGGTGGGGGCTGCTACTGTGCAGAGGAGGAGGAGGGGCAGTCGGGCGAGTGTTTCGACCTGAGTTCTTTGCCCATTGGGATCAGATGCCGTTATACATAGACGACTATCCCTATAGTGGGATGAGTTATTGTGGGGATCCAGACCTACCACTTCCGCCTGGTCGAGTATGGGGGCCCGATGGTAAGTGATAAGTAACTATTCTTGTATGGGCATGTTAACGTTATTGAATAGTCGATATGGTACTAATTCATGTACTTTTGGTATGCAGATATAGCTCCGGTAAAACCGGTCGGATATATGGGACGCCCGGTAGCCTTTGGAGCTGCAGGGTCGAGTGGGTCGAGAGCAGCGCGCAATGAGGATGCGACCGCCCTTCTGGAGGACATCTCCCGTAGATGCGAGACGTTGCTGACCAGAGTTTCAGAGCATGAGTGGCAAGACTTAGATGACCAGTACGTGGAGGCATGCATTGGTATTCCCTCGGAATGGCGAGGCGTCATGCGGCGCATGGTGATGGCCAGTCAAGGCATACGTGATCTACGGGCTGCAGGGGTAGAGCCATTGGCTCAGGATTTGCCAGATAGTGAGTAGGTGTGGGACATGTGGTGCCCCCTAGTGTGTATGTAGGGGCAGGTGGTGCCCCCAATTTTGAGTTTTTTGTAACATGCTATGGGCATGTCATATGTATCAGAGTAGATGGACTCTAAACACATGTTTTGTGACACATATTATGGATATGCATCGTTTTTAATGATTATGAATGTTATTGTCTTGTATGAAATGCATGTGATAAATGCCAATCTAGAACATGGTTTGCAATACTATCTACATAGTGATTCTGTTCTCGAGGTACATGGTTGAAATTTATGGTTTCAAATTCACGTATCAAGAGTTTCACTCATAAATATCGTCTAAACAACATAGGGTTATGCACACGATAAACACCGTTTAGTTGCATGACAAGAAGTAGGGAATCCAAACGAACATGCAGATGGAGGATGTGATGAAAGAGGGCATCAGCTAAGAGACCACGCACTCTATCATATTCAGCCTGATTGTTGGTGGCAGTACCAATGCAGACCCCGTTTGAGAGAACAAGGGCATGCAAGGGGGTGAAAATGGCCCAACCTGCCGAGGCTAGATTCCGAGAGTAACGACTTGCACCATCGGCGTAACCGATATAGGGTGGGGACGGGAGGTCCTGTGGAATGGTGTTACAAGACAACAAATGGGGGGAGGAGATACAATGACGGCAGCATGAGTGTACAGAAGACATCGAGTGGAAACTGCGGGAGGGAGTGCAATGAGCAGGATGGCTATGACTCATATACAAACTAGAGGGTGGTATATGAGGGCTATAGGAGGTATGGCGGGGACTCGGGCTGCGGAGGTCAACAGAGATACGGGTGGAGTGATCTCGTGTATGGGTAGAAAAGAGGGGGTCAAGGGTGGTCGCTGAAGGGGGGTCAGGTGAAACAACAGGGGAGGATGCAAGGGGACTGGGCTCCAAAGGTCTCACAGAGGAGGATAGGTAAAGAATGGTCATAGTAGACTCTGTCATCTGAACATCAGGGGGGGGAATGTCGATGGGAGCGGGGGGATCCTCAAGCTGGCCCGAAGCATACTGCGCGAGTATGGGAGAGGCGGATTGATTTTTTTCAACCTCATACTCTCGGACTACTTCTAAAGAGGCGCGGTAATGCGTCAGGTGAGGAAAATGGTGGGAGTAATGGCCATGGACGCCGCACAAAGCACAGGGTTTGCTAGTGCGAATAGTTTTGGGGTTCTTGGTTACGGACGAGGACGGAAGAGAAGGGTCGGAGACCGTAGACTCAGGGAACGCGACTTTAACCATGGGTTGAATGCGGGGCAACTCAGGACAAGTATGGGTGGCGTGACCGACGACATCACACAAGGCACAAGGCTTTGCGAGCGGAGGAGGAGCTGGGTCAGTCGGGGTGGCCTTGTCTTTGGATGCCCCCTTGTGAGCTTTGCCTTTCTTTCTTGGAGCTGTCACCACAGGGGTAAGGTCCTGGGGAGGTGCAGGGGGCACCGTAGCAACGGAGGAAGCAAGGGGGACCGGTTGAACCGGTGTCAAAGCAAGATAGGGTTTGGGGTGACCAGGAGGGGTAGCGGCTGGAGGGTCAAGGTACCAGATGGGTATACCCAGGGTTAGGTTAGGGAGAGAGAGGGTGGCCATGACGGGGACCGAATAGACTCCGGGAGGGGGAGCCAGGAACGGTATCTGACCAACGGGATAATGACCAGGAGGGACGGTTCCGAGATGATTAAGGCCTGGGGGAACCGTTCCAGGGGGATAAAGGGGTTCAGGGATACCAGCTGTAGGAGCAGGGCCAGAAGGAGGAGGTCCGGCTGGCGGAGATGAAGGGCTAGGAGCAGGTTGCGGTGGGCGAGGTTGAGTCTGAGGTTGCTGACTAGCCGAAGCGGGTCGCTTAAGGGCAGCCCAAGACGATTGCATCATGCAAACATTCGACAAGCTGGGATCAGAGATATGAGGAGGGGGAAGACCAGGAAAAGTTCCAAGCAGGGAGGAATCTTTGTAGACGCCGGGGGAGACACTGGTCAAGGAATCGACGGTTTGCTTATTGGCTACAGAAGAGATGGTCGTCTCGGGGGAGGTCTGAGACGGCGGCTCATGGTAAGACAGCTGGTCAATGGTGACTATCTTTCCATTGTGAGGGAAAGACATCTTGCGAAAAACCGCGGATGGGACAGCAGACATGGCATAGGTGTAGCTTCGCCCCAATAGAATGTTGTAGTCTAGAGGGGCGTCAATGACTTCGACGTCAATGCAAACGGTCTTACCAGCAAGGGTGATAGGACAATTACGGAAAAGGCCAATGGGCTGGGAGGCGTGGTCGTCCCACGCTCGAAGGGTGATCGTGGAAGGGGCCAACTCAGGAGATCCGAGTTGCTTCCAAACCGAAGAGGACATCACACAAGTGGATGCCCCCTCATCAATTATACACTGAGAAACGTTGGTGTTCTTGATTTTGACTGGGATTTGGAAGGCGACGGAAGCAGGAAGGGGAGGATGGTCTGATTGATGGGCGTCGAACACAATCATTTGGTCATCAGAAGGATCTACAGCGCCCACGGCAGATAGTAGAGACTTCTTTTGGGAAGGGCACGACTAGAGGAGTTCCAGTGTGGAAATGGCAGCAGGAGATTGCGCCAAATCATCTACTATGCTATACGAATGAGCAACTCGACCAGAAGCAGCATTTCGATGTAACGGTCCTTTAGGAATCTTGGGATGGACCTCAACTTTGGGTTGAGGGATATGTAAGGGACCATTGGTTGTCGAAAGAGGCTCTGTAGAACCGGAAGAAGGGGACTCGGGGGCAGACTGAGTGGGAGGCTTGGGGTACTGGCGAGACTGAGTTTGAAGGTGAAGGTCGACGGTTGGGGAAGGATCAGAGTTCATCATGAGGATCTGGTAATCGGAGGAACCAGAAATGGAAGGTGGAGTGGCGACCTGTCTGTCAGGTGGTTGGGTAGCCACGAATCCTTGCTGAGGGAAAGGATTAGTAAAGACAACTGGTTGACTAGTGGCCACATTAGGGGGAGCATGAGGGGAGGCATGTTGTCCTTGCAATATGGCTTGAGACTCCCACATCTTCCGCATCTGTGGTAAGAGGGGACAATCGTGGGTGTAATTACCGTATACAACGCAACACGAACAAGGCTTATTGGTGCGAAGCGGCCTGTCCGGCTTGGGCTGAGTGCCCTGTTGCTGGTTAGCAGTGTTAGGGTCAACACCTTGAGGATTGGGTCCACGAGTACCAGGGGCAGATTGGTTTGGATTGCCTCTCCGCCTTCTTTGAGAAGAAGGGGGATTAGTCGCGCCCTGTTGTGCAAATACTTGCCCTGGAGGGGGCTGTAGGTGCTGTTGCGGGTTTGGAGGAGGCAAGGGAGATGGAAGTGCATATGTTGAAGGAGCTGGAGCACCAGGCTGCGGATAAAGGTATTGGTTAGGTGGGGTAACATTGAGGCAAGCAGGAGGTTGGGAAAAAGTTGGAGGCATGCCGTATCCTGGATACATGCTATCGGGAGGGGGAAGAGTGCTAGAGGTGTTGGCCCCTCCCTGAGGGAGACCATAGCCCATAGGAGGTTGAGCGTACGGATGGGAAAGGGCTCCAACGATACTGTCAGTGGAATGAGATGCCCTCGGGGCGTTGGCGCCGCCGGGCCTGGGGAGGTCAGGAAGAACGGTATAAACATAACCAGACTGAGCATAGATCAGGTCATATTTCAAGGCTATTTGGAGGGCGGCTTCTTCGGTTTGAGAAAAATGGGAGGCGACATCTTTGCCAATGGGAGCTAAGAGAGAGCGAAGGAACCAGTTCATATAGATCCGATCTTCGAAGGGGGGAGCTCGACATAAGCTTCGTCTTCGTCGCCATTCCTGGACATGAGCGGAAAGGCGGGTTGAAGAGGTTTGCTTGAAAGAGGTCAAAAGCTCCGTACCAGTATCGTATCAGAGATGGAGCTGGAAGTAAGATAAAAAGGCTTGGGCAATGGTCGCAAAGGTGGTATGGGAAGAGGTGGCTTGGTCTACATACCATTTAGAAGCTTCGTCGGTAAGCGTGCGTTGGAACAAACGAAGACGAATGGAGTCATCGGTAATGGAATTGGAGGAACACCACATGTGGAAAGATCGGACATGATTGGTTGGATCTTCTCCAGCAAGGCCTTCGAACTTAGGGATGTCGGAGGGGAGCTTTGTTGGCATAGCAGGCCAACCAACATCGTGGCGGATAGGGTCATTGATCAACTGATTGAAATCGGGGAGGCTGAGGCCTGCGATGTACGGCAACAAGGGTATGGTCGAGGTAGTTCCTGTGGCGGTTCCGCTAGTAGTAGCTCCGGC
Source organism: Pinus albicaulis (assembly GCA_034641835.2). Lineage (NCBI taxonomy): Eukaryota > Viridiplantae > Streptophyta > Pinopsida > Pinales > Pinaceae > Pinus > Pinus albicaulis. Next base: position 1,176,767,007 of record CM076577.1, on the reverse strand, counting down.
ATTAGGGCCGGGAGCACCGCTAGCGTTAGGCCCTGGACCAGACATAGTGAAGGTGACAGGGGGAGAACCAGAAGGAGAAGGAGAACCCAATGAATCAAAAGAGGAGTCGGAGTGCGGACTCGGAGGAGGACTGGCTCGACGACGGCGGGACGGAGCAGGTCGATCGACCGGAAACTGAGGGTGAAGGCCAAGAAGTCTCCGGGAAGTGCGCCTTGGGGGCGCAATGATGACAACACAAACACGGCACAAGGGGAAGAAGAATGACCACAAGGGAAAGGAGGTGCAGAATCAAGTGATTACAATGTCGAAACAAGGGCAGATAGGTGCAATGTCAATTGATTTTAAAGTCTTTGCCTGGCGGTGTAAACCAGGCTCTTCTTCGCTTAGGGTGAGTGTGTGGCGTGCGTTAATTTTAATTTTTAAACCATTTTCGTTTTGAGAGCAAGAGAAAAAGTGTGCTGCGTAACTGAAAATAAATCTGCAGAGAACAGTATATAATGCTGAAATAATAGAAAAATAACAGCTACTAGTGCATCGATTCAACCCAAGAAGGCGGGTCACTCAAAACTAATCTAAAAAATGGAAAAAATCTAGTCAAAACACACTTAAAAAGAGGCCAATAGATCTAGGGTCAAGAGGGACAGGGATCTAAAGGATAAAGCTGCTGAAAAGAGGTGCAGATCACAGCCAAGAGGCAGAAGCAAGGTGGCTGGAAAAGAGGAGGAAATCAGCAAAAAGAAGAAGGGGCAAGTAGGAGGCCCTAAAAGTAGATCCAAACAAATCTTCAGGAGGTGATTTGAGAGGGAGAAGAGCTGATTAAAAGGGATCTGAAAAGGAGGTAACAGATCTGGAAAAGGGGAGGCTGAAACTCTGAAAAATAAGACACCTGAAGCAGCTAAAACTCTTCCACCAAAAGTCGAGGGTACTAAAGCCCTAGGGGGCTAGGTTCCCACTTAGATGAGCAAAACAGATCAGGAAAAAGTCGAAACGGGCTGAGACAGAGGCTGGAAAACCCTGACAGAATCTTCAGAAAAACCAAGAAAAATTGCAGAAAAACAGCTGAAAAATTGGCAGGTCGCAGGTTCTGACCTGTTTTCAGTGCAGGTCACAGAAAATGGGTAGAAAAGTGCAACCTGGAGGTCCAGGTCACAATTTATGGGCTGAAAAGTGCGACCTGAAGCTCCGGGTGTCTCGGCAGCAGATTTCCGGAAAAGTTGCCATCTTAGTTGCGGCTGATGTCACTTACCTGCGCAATAGGGCCAGAAACACACGGAAGTTAGAAATTTTAATGTTTTAGGGTTTTATAGGAGAAAAACAACATGAAAATAGGAAAAACAAAAATCTGAAAAGAAACCCTAGGGTCTGAAGTAGCTGGATATGCAGGAATATGAAAAACGACAGCGGTCGTAATTTAAAACCCGTGTGGAGTCGCCATTTGTTAGTATGAATCCTTTGTCGAAGTGTACGAAAAAGGACCACTTTAGCTACGCATAACTAATAGCCCTAACAACAAAAGTGGTTGCCAATATCTTCAGATCTGCAGTTAGTTGATCAAGAAAAGAGCTGCAAAAAACCAGACCTATGCATAGAAAGACATTAAGCAGTAAAAAGAAGGGTTTGCTCCATATACCAATAGACAAGACAAGAACAATTTTTGAAAGAATTTTTTGTATTAAGGGCACCTGGGAGGAAAACAAGAAGGCGTATCCAATTCTCCTCAATGGGATGGGTTCTTTGAAGTCCTCAGCGCTTCAGATCTAGAATTTCTCTCTCTTGTTGGTGTAGAAAAACCACACAAAGAATAGAACTCAAAGGGAGCTCACACAGCAAATAGTGGAAAAATGTGACCATGTGTGTAGATCCAGAGTGATCTAATAGACAACAAAAGGTGAAGAATGGTAGGAAAAACCCTCCTATTTATAACAAAATATTGGGTCATTCTAGATCTTGGTGCATGATTAAAATAATGTTAACCAAATCTAGATCCACCTTTTATGGAATATTTTATTATATTTGTTGGAGGGAAAAAATATTTGACTTGGGTCAAATCCCTTATTTGTTAATAATAAATAAATAAATGATTTATTTATCTTTTTAAGGAAGTGGTTGAAGGATAATTAAATAAATAATGATTTATTTAATTATTTGTGGGTGATTTGGTCATATTTAACAAGGAATATTATCTAAATAAGATTTAAATAATTATTCCCAGAAAATAATAAGATAAATAAAGGTTTATCTAATTAATTTCTTTGTTTTTGGGTTAAACATGACTGGGAATAATAATTAAATTATGGTTTAATTAATTATTCCATGAGGAAAATTAAACAAAATAGGTTTGTTTAATACTTCCTTTTGGGGTTTCCTGTTTAGACCATAAACAACCTAATAAATGTGGTTTATTAAGTTATTTTACATAGTGAAAGCAATTTTACTTAGGGTAAAATTGGTCTTACATGGTGTACTTGGGTCCATCTAATGATAATAGGTTAGATGACCAAAAAATGGTGTAACAATATGAAGGGTTGTAAGGCCAATTAGGAGGTGTAGACCAGGATGGAGGAGTGGGGGTGTACTAAGGTTGCATGGGTGAAATCTGATTTTTGTGATAGTAAGAGTAAGGTTCACCTTGGATACCTTGTTGATATGGTCAAGGGCCTTGGGGCCTTCTCTAGTTGATGAAACAGAGTTGCTCTGGCATTGCTTCCCCACCATGATATACAACTTTAAGTCTAGGTAAGGAGGGGAAATTTTCTGCGACATGATTCTTTTCACAGACTAAGAAAACCTCTATGACATTTAGTGGACATTCATTTCTTGGGTGCTTCTGGGTACATCTAGGAAAAAAATATGGCCAGGGCTCTCTTTGCTTCCTCTTGATTCCTTTTAACCTGCATTGTGTCCATTTTCAAAGTAAAGGTGCGTAGAATGTCACTCTTGAAGTCCTCTAGCATGTTTCCAATCTCATGTTTGATGGAGGTGGAAGAGGAAGGGGTATTGGATGTACTCTAGCTGGCTCTGACCTTCTGCCTAAATGCCCTAGAATGGTTCTGGAAGAAAATTTTGATTGTCTCATAAGGAAGCTGGTAGATATATCCTCCTGATAGCATATTCAAGGTTTCTATCATCTCTTCTCTGATCCCTCGAAGAAGTACAAGTTTAAGTGATGCAGGATCAAGAGTACAGTTGGCTCTCTTATATTTTAATTGAAGCCTCTCTTCATAGCCCTTTAGGGATTCATCAGGCCCTAGAGTCATCCTAAATATCTCATCCTTATTTTCCTTGGACATATAGTAGTCTCTGTACTTGTTTTCGAAGGTATCTTCCATCTGTGCCTAGGTAGTGATGTTGTCCCTAGGCAGACCCATGAACCAATGCAAGGCTGCATCCTTGAGGGTGGATGGGAATAACTTAAATTTTGATCATCATATGTGTAGTCATAAGTCCTACAAAAAGCAACAAATTCAAACATGAATGTGTCAGGGTCCTCATAGGTAAGTCCAAGGAAGTGTTGAAGAGCTGAGGGGCTAATGTTTTTCAACTTAGTTTCCCCATCCGTCTCTTTTATGGGAAAGGATCTGTGGATCCCATCCATGTTTAAGATAGGTGAAGAAGGTCCCTCAGTTGAAACAAGGTCTTCTTCTTCTTCCCTAATAGGATTCTCAAAGTATTCAGAAGGCTCTCCTATAGGGGGTTCAATCTCACTACGAAGAAGAGTGAAGGGTGGTTAGGAGGTGATGTTGGGGTTTTAGGTAATATTTGCCTTTGAGTATTCCTAGTCCTACGAGGCATGTAATTAATATTTTTGTAATTTTTTCAATATTTCTGAAATGACATGAAATGAAAAGAAAGCAGAAAATAATGCTAAAAACAAAATCAAAGAGTTTTGCAACTCCCAGGAGCTGACTTACTTTACTTTATCAACCCGGGGTTCGTACAAACTTGGAGGTGATAGTGCTATATACACAACAGATGCATTCTTATCATGTCATCGTCTTCTTCTTTACGAAAGGGTGCTATTTCTTAAACTGTGATAAGGATTGGAAAGTAAATTTCTGGAAGGAAATGACAGAAAGGAAACTAAACTAAATTGCTGGGAAGGAATGTCAGGAATGAAACTAATTTAATTTACAGAAAAGGAAATGACTGAAAAGAAACTAAACTATATTGCTGAAAGGAAATGACAGGAATGAAACTAATTTAATTTGCAGGAAAGAAATGACAGAAGGGAACTAATTCTAAAACACACTTAACTTGGTCAAACGAATAAATTCACTCTATTTATCATATTGTCTATCTACCATGCTTCTACCCATGCAACTAATCTATCCATGACTTAATCCTAATTGAAAAAGTGTTGATTTTGCAGCTTGGAGGAAAGAAAAGGGATAAAGAGGCTAATGGAGGGATTAACACATGAAACAAGGCATAGAAGTGGAAAGCAGGGGTTTAAAACTTATAAAACCTTATAATATGGCACAAAGATGCTTTGGAGAGGAATAATTTGAAATATACGATGACAGAGATGCGATGGCAGAAAAAGTTGCGATATGCAATATCGCAATCGCAAATTGCAAAATTAAATGGATATCGGAAGTGTTGTTCGAGAGTGGGAGTGAAGTCTGAAATGCATGCCATATGCGATGCGAAATGCAATTGTGATGTTGTGGTGCGATTGCGGTATTTCGCAATCGGGGTTTAGGGGCGAAAGGTAGTAAGTGAGGTGCGGGGCCGAAATGCGATAATGCAAAATGCGAGAATTGCGATAAGGCTATAGTTGTGAAATGTGAAAAGCGATGACTGCGAAATGTGAAAAGGAAATCGGTCAGATGATGTGGTGGTAGGACAAGTGGTAAAGAGCTTTAATAAAATCGCAATCGGCAGAAAGGACGTGCTTTTCAGAAAAAAGGCAGAGTAAGGTTCTTTCAAAGGTTTTTGACATAGAAATGAGGAGCGAAGGAGAAAGGAGGGAAAAAGGAATATCACAATTGGGGTCTGGAAGCGGAAGCTGTTAGAAAGGAACAAATGGGAAATGCGATTGTGAAAAGGACCGATGGTAAGTCCAAAGGGAAAAAATGTGGTTTCTAATGTTTTTGAATGTTTTTAATAAAAGAGTAGCAAAGGGAAGTTGAAAGGGATATCACATTCGGGCTTGGAATGAGGGAGCGTTAACAAAGATCACAAGCGATTTGCAATTTGCGATGGAGCGAGGTACGACGAGCGAGAGTTTCGATGAGAAAGGGATGAGGTCTAATTCTAATTCTTTTCAAGTGTTTTGGGAATAAAAAGGGGCAATGGATGCAAATTAGAGAAAAATGAGGGAAATGAAGGCACAACAGTAGTGCTCAGGCGTGAAAATAGAGCTGGGAAATAAAGCGGGATGGCTTGGTAATATTCTTGGGGATTTTGATTCTTATTCCTGCAAACAAAGGTACAGATTTATGTACGAAAAATAGAGGAAACGCGTGACAAAACAGTGAACAGAAAGCAGTTTTTGGTCCTGTGGGAAGGTTCACCCCCCTCGAGCTCTATTGACAAATATGAGAATGGGGGTCTTGATTCACAACTTTTCTTCATTTTTCTCCTCTATTATATCACTCATAAGAAAATGAAAAACTATAGCAGCACACTGAAAGAAAAACTAAGAAACGATGAAACTATAATATTCCCAAATGGGGAAAGGAGTAATATAAGACATAAACATGGAAATAACAGTGAAGATTAATGCATAAACATGAGAGACCAATATGGAGCCATTTTATTAGTCATATCAGCAGCAAAATAGTACAATATAATGCTGCAGAAATCATACAACATGAGCCAAAAAGTCTCCAATGAATAAACCCCCTCAAAAGTGAGGTGATGCTAATATACAAAATGCCAGAAAGCTGCTACAACGTAATCATGATGAGCATAGCTACAACATGAGATCATACAATGATAGAAAATAACTGATATATGCCTCTATAGATGCTATACATAAAGAACAAGGATCTATATCACTTTTCCTTTCCAACCCAAGAGGGTTTCCAACAATACACCCAAAAATTACAAATGGTGAACCCAAGCCCTAGGGCTGAGGATTCACCACAACAAAATAACAGGGAGATATGGTTAAAGTTGATATAGAAATATGTGGCTTTCCTATAATAGACTCTCCATGTGAAGGTTTGATCCCTCCACTGAAGAACATGTTATCACTCCACTAGATTCCCAAGGCTAAGGAAGGAATCCCAACAGAGGTAACCACAAACCAAGATTTTGACTTGATAGCTAGCCCTATCAAGCCATATAGGGCTCTCTCCAAAAGGGTAATAGCCAGGAGGGTTGGAAAGATTAGGGTTTTAGGCTAGGTATGATGTGTGGGGGTTGTTTTGATTTGGTTTGGGTGGGGAAATCAGTGGATCAAGGAATTAGGTCAATAAAAGCTAGGTAATGGCAATAGATTTAGGGTTGCACGGATGAATGGAGCAAGGTAGGTATAATTCCAATCACTTGAAGATAATGGTTATGCAATGGTTTAGAAAATATAAGGAGTCTGATAGAAGCATAAGATATGTATTTCTCTCAGTCATAAGATAATGAAACAAAATATGATCAGTTAACGGTTCTTCGCTGTGCTTCTGTGACTGTTACATTTTGACATTCTTATCTACATAGAGATTTTGTTCTCGAGGTACATGGTTGAAAGTTATGGTTTCAAATTCACATATCAAGAGTTTCACTCGTAAATATCGTCTAAACAACATAGGGTTATGCACACGATAAACACCATTTAGTGGCATGACAAGAAGTAGGGAATCCAAACGAACATGTAGATGGAGGATGCGATGAAAGAGGGCATCGGCTAAGAGACCACGCACTGCATCATATTCAGCCTGATTTTTGGTGGCAGTACCAATGCAGACCCCGTTAGAGAGGACAAGGGCATGCAAGGGGGTGAAAATGGCCCAACCTGCCGAGGCTAGATTCCGGGAGTAACGACTTGCACCATCGGCGTAACCGATAAAGGGTGGGGATGGAAGGTCTTGTAGAATGGTGTCACAAGACAACAAATGGGGGGAGGAGATACAATGACGGGAGCGTGAGTGAACAGAAGACATCGAGTGTCAACTGTGAGAGGGAATGCAATGAGCAGGATGGCTATGGTTCATACACAAGCTAGAGGGTGGTATATGAGGGCTATAGGAGGTATGGCGGGGACTCGGGCTGCGGAGGTCAACAGAGATATGGGTGGAGTGATCTCGTGTATGGGTAGAAAAGAGGGGGTCAAGGGTGGTCGCTGAAGAGGGGTCAGGCGAGACAACAGGGGAGGATGCAAGGGGACTAGGCTCGAAAGCTCTCACAGAAGAGGATAGGTAAAGAATGGTCGTAGTAGACTCTGTCATCTGAACATCAGGGGGTGGAATGTCGAAGCGAGCGGGGAGATCCTTAGTCTAGCCCGAAGCATACTGCGCGAGTATGGGAGAGGCGTATTGATTTTGTTCAACTTCATACTCGCGAACTACTTCTAAGGAGGCGCGGTAATGTGTCAGGTGAGGACAATGGTGGGAGTAATGGCCATGGACGCCGCACAAAGCACAGGGTTTGCTAGTGTGAATAGTTTTGGGGTTCTTGGTTACGGATGAGGATGGAAGAGAAGGGTCGGAGACCGTAGACTCAGGGAACGCGACTTTAACCATGGGTTGAATGCGGGGCAACTCAGGACAAGTATGGGTGGCGTGACCAACGACATCACATAAGGCACAAGGCTTTGCAGCTGGAGGAGGAGCTGGGTCAGTCGGGGTGGCCTTGTCTTTGGATGCCCCCTTCCGAGCTTTGCCTTTCTTTCCTGGAGCTGTCACCATAGGGGTAAGGTCCTGGGGAGATGCAGGGGGCACCGTAGCAACGAAGGAAGCAAGGGGGACCGGTTGAACCGGTGTCAAGGCAAGATAGGGTTTGGGGTGACTAGGAGGGGTAGCGGCTGGAGGGTCAAGGTACCAGACGGGTATACCCAGGGTCAGGTTAGGGAGAGAGAGGGTGGCCATGACAGGGACCGAATAGACTCTGGGAGGGGGAGCCAGGAACGGTATCTGACCAACGGGATAATGACCAGGAGGGACGGTTCTGAGATGATTAAGGCCTGGGGGAACCATTCCAGGGGGATAAAGGGGTTCAGGGATACCAGATGTATGAGCAGGGCCAGAAGGAGGAGGTCCGGCTGGTGGAGATGAAGGGCTAGGAGCAGGTTGTGGTGGGCGAGGTTGAGTCTGAGGTTGCTGACTAGCCGAAGCGGGTCGCTTAAGGGCAACCCAAGACGATTGCATCATGCAAACATTCGACAAGCTGGGATTAGAAATATGAGGAGGGGGAAGACCAAGAAAAGTTCCAAGCAGGGAGGAATCTTTGTAGACGCCGGGGGAGACACTGGTCAAGGAATCGACGGTTTGCTTATTGGCTACAGAAGAGATGGTCGTCTCGGGGGAGGTGCGAGGCAATGACTCATGGTAAAACAGTGGTCAATGGTGGCTTATCTTTCCATTGTGAGGGAAAGACATCTTGCGAAAAACCACGAGATGGGAGACACGAGACATAGCATAGGTGTAGCTTTGCCCCAATAGAATGTTGTAGTCTAGTGGGGTGTCGATGACTTCGACGTCAACGCAAATAGTCTTACTGGCAAGGGTGATAGGACAATTACGGAAGAGGCCAATAGGCTGGGAGGCGTGGCCGTCCCACGCTCGAAGGGTGATCGTGGAAGGGGCCATCTCAGGGGATCCGAGTTGCTTCCAAACCAAAGCGGACATCACGCAGGTGGATGCCCCTCATCAATTATACACCAGGAAATGTTGGCGTTCTGGATTTTGACTGGGATTTGGAAGGCGACGGAAGGAGGAAGAGGAGGATGGTCGATTGAGTGGCGTCGAAAACAATCATTTGGTCATCGGCAGGATCTACAGCGCCCACGGCAGATAGTAGAGCCTTCTTTTGGGAAGGGCACGACTGGAGGAGTTCCAGTGTGGAAATGGCAGCAGGAGATTGCGCCAAATCATCTACTATGCTATACGAATGAGCAGCTCGACCAGAAGCAGCATTTCGATGTAACGGTCCTTTAGGAATCTTGGGATGGACCTCAACTTTGGGTTGAGGGATATGTAAGGGACCATTGGTTGTCGAAAGAGGCTCTGTAGAACCGGAAGAAGGGGACTCGGGGGCAGACTGAGCGGGAGGCTTGAGGTACTGGCGAGACCGAGTTTGAAGGTGAAGGTCGACGGTTGGGGAAGGATCAGAGTTCATCATAAGGATCTGGTAATCGGAGGAACCAAAAAGGGAAGGTGGAGTGGTGACCTGGCTATCAGGCGGTTGGGTAGCCACGAATCCTTGCTGAGGGAAAGGATCAGTAAACACAGCTGGTTGGGTAGTGTCCACATTAGGAGGAGCATGAGGGGAGGCGGGTTGTCCGCACAATGTGGCTTGAGAATCCCAGATCTGCCGCATCTGGGGTAAGAGCGGACAGTCGTGGGTGTAATGACCATAAACACCGCAACACGAACAAGGCTTATTTGTGTGAAGCGACCTGTCCGGCTTGGGCTGAGTGCCCTGTTGCTGGTTGGTAGTGTTAGGGTCAACACCTTGAGGATTGGGTCCATGAGTACCAGGGGCAGATTGGTTTGGATTGCCTCTCCGCCTTCTTTGAGAAGAAGGGGGATTAGTCGAGCCCCGCTGTGCAAATACTTGCCCTGGAGGGGGCTGTAGGTGCTGTTGCGGGTTTGGAGGAGGTAAGGGAGATGGAAGTGCATATGCTGAAGGAGTTGGTGCACCAGGCTGCAGATAAAGGTAATGGTTAGGTGGGGTAACATTGAGGTAAGCAAGAGGTTGGGAAAAAGGAGGAGGCATGCCATATCCTGGATACATGCTACCGGGAGGGGGAAGAGTGCTAGAGGTGCTGGCCCCTCCCTGATGGAGACCATAGCCCATAGGAGGTTGAGCGTACGGATGGGAAAGGGATCCAACGATACCGTCGGCGGAATGAGATGCCCCCGGGGCGTTGGCGCCGCCGGGCCTGGGGAGGTCAGGAAGAACGGTATAAACATAACCAGACTGAGCATAGATCAGGTCATATTTCAAGGCTATTTGGAGGGCGGCTTCTTCGGTTTGAGAAAAATGGGAGGCGACATCTTTGCCAATGGGAGCTAAGAGAGAGCGAAGGAACCAGTCCATATAGATCCAATATTCGAAGGGGGGAGCTCAACATAAGCTTCGTCTTCGTCGCCATTCCTGGACATGAGCGGAAAGGCGGGTTGAAGAGGTTTGCTTGAAAGAGGTCAAAAGCTCCGTACTAGTATCGTATCAGAGAGGGAGCTGGAAGTAAGATAAAAAGGCTTGGGCAATGGTCGCAAATGTGGTATGGGAAGAGGTGGCTTGGTCTACATACCATTTAGAAGCTTCGCCGGTAAGCGTGCGTTTGAACAATCGAAGATGGATGGAGTCATCGGTAATGGAATTGGAGGAACACCACATGTGGAAAGATTGGACATGATTGGTTGGATCTTCTCCAGCAAGGCCTTCGAACGTAGGGATGTCGGAGGGGAGCTTGGTTGGCATAGCAGGCCAACCAATATCGTGGCGGATAGGGTCATTAATCAACTGATTGAAATCGGGGAGGCTGAGGCCTGCGATGTACGGAAGCAAGGGTATGGTCGAGGTAGTTCCTGTGGCGGTTCCGCTAGTAGTAGTTCCGGCATTAGGGTCGGGAGCACCGCTAGCGTTAGGCCCTGGACCAGACATAGTGAAGGTGACAGGGGGAGAACCAGAAGGAGAAGGAGAACCCAATGAATCAGAAGAGGAGTCGGAGTGCGGACTCGGAGGAGGACTGGCTCGACGACGGCGGGACGGAGCAGGTCGATCGACCGGAAACTGAGGGTGAAGGCCAAGAAGTCTCCGGGAAGTGCGCCTTGGGGGCACAATGATGACAACAAAAACACGGCACAAGGGGAAGAAGAACGACCACAAGGGCAAGGAGGTGCAGAATCAAGTCGAAACAAGGGCAGATAGGTGCAGTGTCAATTGATTTTAAAGTCTTTGCCTGGCGGTGTAAACCAGGCTCTTCTTCGCTTAGGGTGAGTGTGTGGCATGCGTTAATTTTAATTTTTAAAACCCTTTTCATTTTGAGAGCAAGAGAAAAAGTGTGATGCGTAGCTGAAAATAAATCTGCAGAGAATAGTATATAATGTTGAAATAATAGAAAAATAACAGCTACTAGTGCATCGATTCAACCCAAGAAGGCGGGTCACTCAAAACTAATCTAAAAAAGGGAAAAAATATAGTCAAAACACACTTAAAAAGAGTCCAATAGATCTAGGGTCAAGAGGGATAGGGATCTAAAGGATAAAGCTGCTGAAAAGAGGTGCAGATCATAGCCAAGAGGTAGAGGCAAGGTGGCTGGAAAAAATGAGGAAATAAAAAAAAAGCAGAAGGGGCAAGGAGGAGGCCCTAAAATTACATCCAAAAAAATCTTCAGGAGGTGATTTGAGAGGTAGAAGAGCTGATTAAAAGGGATCTGAAAAGGAGGTAACAGATCTGGAAAAGGGGAGGCTGAAACTCTGAAAAATTAGACACCTGAAGCAGCTAAAAATCTTCCACCAAAAGTCGAGGGTACTGAAGCCCTAGGGGGCTAGGTTCCCACTTAGATGAGCAAAAAATCGAGAGCAATTCGAAACGGTACGAGCCAGTAAACCCCGACGAAGCTTGAGAAAACGGAAAAAAAATTGCGAGAGAAAAAGCAGTGAAAAAGTGGCGGGTCGCCGGGTTATTTTGTTTCGGTGCGAGTCCTGAAAATGGGTAAGTGTGACTGGAGGTCAGTCGCAGTTTATGGGCTGAAAAGTGCGACTGAGCTCCGGGTGTCTGTGGCAGTTGTAGGAAAGTTGCGTCTCGGTTACATAATGTCAACACACAACGCAATAGGGCCGAAACACGGAAGTTAAGAAATTTTATTTTTTAGGGTTTTATAGGAAAAACATGAAAATAGGAAAAACAAAAAATCGAAAGAAACCCTAGGGTTTGAAGTAGGCTGAATATGCGAATATAACGGCTGAGCGTCGTAATTTAAAACCAGTGGGTAAATACATTTGTTAGTATGAATCCTTTGTCGAAGTGTACGAAAAAGGACCACTTTAGCTACGCATAACTAATAGCCCTAACAACACAAGTGGCTGCCAATATCTTCAGATCTGCGATTAGTTAGACAAGAAAATAGCTGCAAAATACCAGATCTATGTATGGAAAGACATTAAGCAGTAAAAACAAGGGTTTACTCCATATACCAATAGACAAGACAAGAACAATTTTTGAAAGAATTTTTCTATTAATGGGGCACCTGTGAGGAAAACCAGAAGGAGTATCCAATTCCCCTCAGTGGGATGGGTTCTTGGAAGTCCTCAGCACTTCAGATCTAAGATTTCTCTCTCTAGTTGATGTAGAAAACCCAATGCAAAGAGTAGAGCTCAATGGGAGCAAATGATGGAAATGTGTGACCAAGTGTATAGATCCAGAGTGATCTAATAGGCAACAAAAGGTGAAGAATGGTAGGAAAAACCCTCCTATTTATAACAAAATATTGGGTCATTCTAGATCTTGGTGCATGATTAAAATAATGTTAACCAAATCTAGATCCACCTTTTATGGAATATTTTATTATATTTGTTGGAGGGAAAAAGTATTTGACTTGGGTCAAATCCCCTTATTTGTTAATAATAAATAAATAAATGATTTATTTATCTTTTTAAGGAAGTGGTTGAAGGATAATTAAATAAATAATGATTTATTTAATTATTTGTGGGTGATTTGGTCATATTTAACAAGGAATATTATCTAAATAAGATTTAAATAATTATTCCTAGAAAATAATAAGATAAATAAGGTTTATCTAATTAATTTCTTTGTTTTTGGGTTAAACATGACTAGGAATAATAATTAAATTATGGTTTAATTAATTATTCCATGAGGAAAATTAAACAAAATAGGTTTGTTTAATATTTCCTTTTGGGGTTTCCTGTTTAGACCATAAACAACCTAATAAATGTAGTTTATTAAGTTATTTTACATAGTGAAAGCAATTTTACTTAGGGTAAAATTGGTCTTACATGGTGTACTTGGGTCCATCTAATGATAATAGGTTAGATGACCAAAAAATGGTGTAACAATATGAAGGGTTGTAAGGCCAATTAGGAGGTGTAGACCAGGATGGAGGAGTGGGGGTGTACTAAGGTTGCATGGGTGCAATCTGATTTTTGTGATAGTAAGAGTAAGGTTCACCTTGCATACCTTGTTGATATGGTCAAGGGCCTTGGGGCCTTCTCTAGTTGATGAAACAGAGTTGCTCTGGCATTGCTTCCCCACCATGATATACAACTTTAAGTCTACGTAAGGAGGGGAAATTTTCTGCGACATGATTCTCTTCACATACTAAGAAAACCTCTATGAAATTTAGTGGAAATTCATTTCTTGGGTGCTTCTGGGTACATCTAGGAAAAAAATATGGCCAGGGCTCTCTTTGCTTCCTCTTGATTCCTTTTAACCTGCATTGTGTCCATTTTCAAAGTAAAGGTGCATAGAATGTCACTCTTGAAGTCCTCTAGCATGTTTCCAATCTCATGTTTGATGGAGGTGGAAGAGGAAGGGGTATTGGATGTACTCTAGCTGGCTCTGACCTTCTGCCTAAATGCCCTAGAATGGTTCTGGAAGAAAATTTTGATTGTCTCATAAGGAAGCTGGTAGATATATCCTCCTGATAGCATATTCAAGGTTTCTATCATCTCTTCTCTAATCCCTCGAAGAAGTACAAGTTTAAGTGATGCAGGATCAAGAGTACAGTTGGCTCTCTTATATTTTAATTGAAGCCTCTCTTCATAGCCCTTTAGGGATTCATCAGGCCCTAGAGTCATCCTAAATATCTCATCCTTATTTTCCTTGGACATATAGTAGTCTCTGTACTTGTTTTTGAAGGTATCTTCCATCTGTGCCTAGGTAGTGATGTTGTCCCTAGGCAGACCCATGAACCAATGCAAGGCTGCATCCTTGAGGGTGGATGGGAATAACTTCAAATTTTGATCATCATATGTGTAGTCATAAGTCCTACAAAAAGCAACAAATTCAAACATGAATGTGTCAGGGTCCTCATAGGTAAGTCGAAGGAAGTGTTGAAGATCTGAGGGGCTAATGTTTTTCATCTTAGTTTCCCCATCCGTCTCTCTTATGGGAAAGGATCTGTGGATCCCATCCATGGTTAAGATAGGTGAAGAAGGTCCCTTAGTTGAAACAAGGTCTTCTTCTTCTTCCCTAATAGGATTCTCAAAGTATTCAAAAGGCTCTCCTATAGGGGGTTCAATCTCACTACGAAGAAGAGTGAAGGGTGGTTAGGAGGTGATGTTGGGGTTTTAGGTAATATTTGCCTTTGAGTATTCCTAGTCCTATGAGGCATGTAATTAATCTTTTTGTAATTTTTTCAATATTTCTGAAATGACATGAAATGAAAAGAAAGCAGAAAATAATGCTAAAAACAAAATCAAAGAGTGTTGCAACTCCCAGGAGCTGACTTACTTTACTTTATCAACCCGGGGTTCGTACAAACTTGGAGGTGATAGTGCTATATACACAACATATGCATTCTTATCATGTCATCGTCTTCTTCTTTACGAAAGGGTGCTATTTCTTAAACTATGATAAGGATTGGAAAGTAAATTTCTGGAAGGAAATGATAGAAAGGAAACTAAACTAAATTGCTGGGAAGGAATGTCAGGAATGAAACTAATTTAATTTACAGAAAAGGAAATGACTAAAAAGAAACTAAACTATATTACTGAAAGGAAATGACAGGAATGAAACTAATTTAATTTGCAGGAAAGAAATGACAGAAGGGAACTAATTCTAAAACACACTTAACTTGTTCAAACGAATAAATTCACTCTATTTATCATATTGTCTATCTACCATGATTCTACCCATGCAACTAATCTATCCATGACTTAATCCTAATTGAAAAAGTGTTGATTTTGCAGCTTGGAGGAAAGAAAAGGGATAAAGAGGCTAATGGAGGGATTAACACATGAAACAAGGCATAGAAGTGGAAAGCAGGGGTTTAAAACTTATAAAACCTTATAATATGGCACAAAGATGCTTTGGAGAGGAATAATTTGAAATATACGATGACAGAGATGCGATGGCGGAAAAAGTTGCAATATGCAATATCGCAATTGCAAATCGCAAAATTAAATGGATAGCGGAAGTGTTGTTCGAGAGTGGGAGTGAAGTCTGAAATGCATGCCATATGCGATGCGAAATGCAATTGTGATGTTGTGGTGCGATTGCGGTATTTCGAAATCGGGGTTTAGGGGCGAAAGGTAGTAAGTGAGGTGCGGGGCCGAAATGTGATAATGCAAAATGCGATAATTGCGATAAGGCTATAATTGTGAAACGTGAAAAGCGATGATTGCGAAATGTGAAAAGGCAATCGGTCAGATGATGTGGTGGTAGGACAAGTGGTAAAGAGCTTTAATAATATCACAATCGGCAGAAAGGATGGGATTTTCAGAAAAAAGGCAGAGTAAGGTTCTTTCAAAGGTTTTTGACATAGAAATTAGGAGCGAAGGAGAAAGGAGGGAAAAAGGAATATCACAATTGGGGTCTGGAAGCGGAAGCTGTTAGAAAGGAACAAATGGGAAATGCGATTGTGAAAAGGAGCGATGGTAAGTCCAAAGGGAAAAAATGTGGTTTCTAATGTTTTTGAATGTTTTTAATAAAAGAGTAGCAAAGGGAAGTTGAAAGGGATATCGCATTTGGGCTTGGAATGAGGGAGCATTAACAAAGATCACAAGCAATTTGCAATTTGCGATGGAGCGAGGTACGACGAGCGAGAGTTTTGATGAGAAAGGGATGAGGTCTAATTCTAATTCTTTTCAAGTGTTTTGGGAATAAAAAGGGGCAATGGATGCAAATTAGAGAAAAATGAGGGAAATGGAGGCACAACAGTAGTGCTCAGGTGTGAAAATAGAGCTGGGAAATAAAGCGGGATGGCTTGGTAATATTCTTGGGGATTTTGATTCTTATTCCTGCAAACAAAGGTATGGATTTATGTATGAAAAATAGAGGAAACACGTGACAAAACAGTGAACAAAAAGCAGTTTTTGGTCCTGTGGGAAGGTTCACCCCCCTCGAGCTCTATTGACAAATATGAGAAGGGGGTCTTAATCCACAAATTTTCTTCATTTTTCTCCTCTATTATATCACTCATAAGAAAATGAAAAACTATAGCAGCACACTGAAAGAAAAACTAAGAAACGATGAAACTATAATATTCCCAAATGGGGAAAGGAGTAATATAAGGCATAAACATGGAAATAACAGTGAATATTAATGCATAAACATGAGAGACCAATATGGAGCCATTTTATTAGTCATATCAGTAGCAAAATAGTACAATATAATGCTGCAGAAATCATACAACATGAGCCAAAAAGTCTCCAATGAATAAACCCCCTCAAAAGTGAGGTGATGCTAATATACAAAATGCCAGAAAGCTGCTACAACGTAATCATGATGAGCATAGCTACAACATGAGATCATACAATGATAGAAAATAACTGATATATGCCTCTATAGATGCTATACATAAAGAACAAGGATCTATATCACTTTTCCTATCCAACCCAAGAGGGTTTCCAACAATACACCCAAAAATTACAGATGGTGAACCCAAGCCCTAGGGCTGAGGATTCACTGCAACAAAATAACAGGGAGATATGGTTGAAGTTGATATAGAAATATGTGGCTTTCCTATAATAGACTCTCCAGGTGAAAGTTTGATCCCTCCACTGAAGAACATGTTATCACTCCACTAGATTCCCAAGGCTAAGGAAGGAATCCCAACAGAGGTAACCACAAACCAAGATTTTGACTTGATAGCTAGCCCTATCAAGCCATATAGGGCTCTCTCCAAAAGGGTAATAGCCAGGAGGGTTGGAACAATTAGGGTTTTAGGCTAGGTATGATGTGTAGGGGTTGTTTTGATTTGGTTTGGGTGGGGAAATCAGTGGATCAAGGAATTAGGTCAAGAAAAGCTAGGTAATGGCAATAGATTTAGGGTTGCACGGATGAATGGAGCAAGGTAGGTATAATTCCAATCACTTGAAGATAATGGTTATGCAATGGTTTAGAAAATATAAGGAGTCTGATAGAAGCATAAGATATGTATTTCTCTCAGTCATAAGATAATGAAACAAAATATGACCAGTTACCCAAAACAGAGCATGGTTAGCATGTACTTAAAATTTCTAACTTATAAAATTTCATAACATAGACATGAAAATGAAGATGAAAAATACATTCAAATATATGTGACTTAAGAAGAAACAATAAAAGACATTCAATATCACAGGTATCCCATAAATGTAGTTGCAAGTCCTCTTTATTAGCTCTTCCAAAACCAAGTACAAGTTCCCTTATTCAACTAGCAAAATCAAACTGATTCCAATATCCAACCACTATTACATTGAATTTCTACAATTTATAGACCAATTTACAAAATCTTAGGCAAATCTCAGATCCAGAATTATTTCAAACAACAAATCTTTTTCCTAACCTCTAGGAACATAAAATTGTTTATTTGTTTAAACTAGATTGAAATACTTGCCCAAGTCTTCGAATTCATGATTTGGAAGAATTTGGAGAAACCTCCCTTGCGGATCTGCAACTTGAGAACAGGGATAAATGTTAATAATCTATTTTATTATGTTGAATGTTGAGCTGAATCAAACCTTTTTCTTGTGTTGCATTGTTTCTAATGTGCTGATGTAATGGGGTAGTTTAGGACATGGACCACAATTTGCTGATATGCTAGCAGATGAGCTGAGAGCTGTGCTAGCAGATTTGTTGCTTGAACGGAGTGTTGAAAGCTTTTTGCTGCCCGATTCGATGTTTCTATTATTTTTTCACCTGAAATCCTTTTTCCATGTTAAAACTCTTTTTGTGAATAAAACAACGTGAAAACCAATATACCCAGACTTGAAACCTTTTAAACTTTATTTCTGAAGTGGCATTGCGTCCACGCACTTCACAACCTTTATAGTTTAGTTTATAAAGAATACAACCAGCAATGCGATGCGAAGGGGAGGTGACATGGAGGGTAGGTGATGTGGAGGGTTGGTAGGACCAGACCGTAGCGCATATTGCAAATTTTAAGTTCTATTTATAAGCTGCAGGGTTAGCTCTTAAAATTTTTGAAGTGCGGGGAAGAGGGACCCACTGGGAATTGGCGGAGTGTTATGAATCGGTGGAAGGTTTTAAGCGGTGAGTGTTATGAAGTTTATATGATATAACAATGTATTGCAATGGCTGCGTAATGGGGGCGGAGCTGTTGAGGTGGGGCCAACCTACCACATTGCAAATTAAAATAAATATGTTGTGGGCCCTCACAAAGGTAAAACAAATGTGATGCAATATCGCAAATTGGCGATCGCATTATTTGAAGTTTAGCTCCAATGAAAAACATGTAAAAACTGTGAAATCTAATGAGGGCCCCACTTTAATCATGATCGGGGAATGAAAAGTGATGAAACTGTTGAGCCTTTAATTAAACTGAGAGGGGGGGGGTGAATCAGTTTAATACATTCCTGATCTTTGAAAAAACTTTTTCATTAAACTATTTACACCTTCATTTCATATCCAATTTAATGTGTGAGTAATCTTAGAATGCAAGAAGGAAGTATTAGTTTAATATAGCAGTAGACTTAATATGAGAGTTGCAGGTATTAAGCAGATGATACATATCAGATTCAATACATAACTATCATGCACAGAGACACCAGATATAAGTGGAAACCCATAACGGGAGAAAACCACATCTTATTATTGTTGTGATGCAAAGGCAAGCTCCTACTCCCTCTCACCACTATTTTTCTGCAGGCACCAACCTACAGGAGGCTCTAACCTCAATTCTGCAAGCTGCAACTTGCAAGGAAGCACCAACTCCCTTCAATTTTCTGTAGGCACCAACCTACAGGAGGATTCAACCTTTGTCAGCTACAACTGACAGCTATTAAGCTGAATGTTTGCTGATTTAATTCAGATATCAGCTCTGTTCTTTATATGCTCTTCTTCTCTTAATCTTCTCTGCTTTATTCTTCTATATTCTGCATTCTCTATATCTGCTCTCTCTCTCTTTTTCTCTCACTATATCCTTTTTCCCCCTTTTTTTTTTTTTTGCTTATCAAATTGATGCTATATATATAGACATTCTCATATGACTGTTTGTATTCCTCTAGGAATTCGAAATGGATGGCCATACCCCTTGGTCTTCTGCCTCCTCATTTCTTTGTCCAACTCAATTTAAAATCATAATAATATGTACAATATTTCATGCTACAGTGGGATTTTTGTCTTTTCCTTAGGATACTTGCCTCTGCATCACAAACAATAACAATAATTACAACATTTACATTCACATTTTTAATTACATATTTCAATTTCACTCAGCTCTTTTCCTGGATTTTGGCTTCACTAGATTTTTCTTTTCCTGCTACTGTTAAGAACCTGTTCTGCATACCTTGGTTCACTGTAATTGTGTGCACCTGTGAATGTATACCTATCAAACTTGTAATCTCTGTTTATCTCTGCATGCTCTCCTTCTTTTTCTTTTTCCATATTTGCATTTTAGTTTCATGCTCAATAATATTCCAACCTGGGCAATCTTTCTCTATGCACTTATTCTACGCTGGCAACTCAAACAAATAAGTCTGGTTTATTTTAATGTCTCAATTCATGGAATTGGGATATAATTTCATCATTCCTCTATAGTTATAGCCCGACAGTCCATTGCATACGCATATGTGCCAACTTCGCATATATAACTATTATAATCGACATAGTACTTTGACTATTGAAACCAGGTAAATTGGCCCTCAGCACGTACATATATTAATCCACGTAATATCCATATATCGATTATACGTAATATTTCCATATATATTCCATCGGACCTTATAATGCGTCGACTAACGTTAATAAACCAAATCCTTACATATAACTCTGTCGGACCTTATATTAATGTTAATAAACCAAGTTCATAACATAGATCTCCGTCCCGGGCCCACAATACCATCGCGAATGCATACACCGTACATTACTTATCATCCACGCACTTTGTTAATCCTCGTGCAAGTCCTGCGAGCGCCCACCATTGGATAGCCTTTCTCCAGATCAACGAACCTTATATATATTTCGCTGGGCGTCTTCTGTTGATCCTTAATGTGCGAAGGCGCACGTTAACTCGTCGCTTTACAATACCACCGGGACATGCGGCGGCTTCCCTATGGAATCGCTCCGATTCCACAAATACCGCCTGCTCCGGAAAAGCAGTGCGAAATTGCAGGGCGGTTTTTGGCAATCCACGTTCACTGTTCATCGGTCATGGTTCCATTCTCCCTCATGGTTCCGCTCTTCTCCCTTACGCTCCGGTTCCGCCCGTTGGGTTCAACATTTATTCAAATTTGATATAATTCTCGTGCGTCTTATCTCCTCATTCTATAGTGCTCGTCTGATGAGCACCACTTCCGCTATACATGGGTTACAGCCATGCCTCTGTTGTGGCTTATATTCATGGCTCTATCACCCCCTTGTCGACAGTATCGACATTATTTACATCAATTCCGCTTATTGCGTGCACAACACCATTCATCACATCACAGGTTCTTAATTGTCATGGCTTCGATTATTCTCCCATTAAATACAGAGCCTCGTGCAGAATTTTCGCTGGAGTTAAGTGATTCCCAGAATGATATAACGACTCTCTGCCTCTGTCTCTACCTTCTGATAACGGTTCTTCGCTGTGATTCTGTGACTGTTACATTTTGACATTCTTCCTGCTGCCTCTGCAACTTCTGTCGCTCTACCTCTGCCTTCATTTTCTTCTTTATTGCCTCCATTGCCTTCACTATGCTTCAGCGCTTTCTCCTTTGCCATCAATGACAAAATTTCCAACAGTCTCCCCCTTTGGCATTGATGGCAACAATCCACTTTCTCTGTTTGCTTTCTCTTTTTCTTGTTGCTTTCTCTTCCTGTTTGCCTGTTCGTCCTCCTGCTTGTTCTTCCTCCCCCTTTGACATCAATGGCAAAGGGTTGCCTTTTGTATTTCATCTGTGCTAGATTGCTTTTTGTATTTTATATGTTTTATAACTGTGTTTCATCTGTACTAGATTGCAAACAGGGATAATTCATTTGACAATCGAAAAGTCCTTGTTGCTTTCTCATTCTGAATGCTGATAATACTGAGAATATTTTCTTATAGCTCTTTGATCCTGTGAACCTGTTTTATGCTTTCCATGCTGGCTATTCTCCCTGGAATAATATTTTCGTTTTGTTCTCCCCCTGACATTGTGATTTCTCTTTATATTAGAGAGTAGCATCTGTAGATACTACCCCTAGTTTATTTCTCAAGTATTGAAATGGTTCTTTAGCAAGGGGTTTGGTAAATATATTAGCTGTCTGTTCTTTCGTTGGTACATATTCCAGCTTTACTATTTTCTGAGCCACTTGTTCTCGGAGGAAATGATACTTGATTGGAATATGTTTAGTTTTTGAGTGAAGTACAGGATTTTTAGATATACTTATAGCACTTGTATTATCACATTTGATTGAAATAGGTTCATCAATTCTTACCTTCATGTCTTGAAGAGTTTGCTTCATCCACATGACTTGTGTACAACATGCTGCTGCTGCTATATATTCTGCTTCAGCTGTAGATAGAGATATGGATGTTTGTTTCTTTCTTAGCCATGCCACCAGACTTTCTCCTAGATAGAATGCACCTCCACTTGTACTCTTCCTGTCATCCACACAGCTGGCCCAATCTGCATCTGTGTATGCTGATAAAGTGAAGTTTTTGCTTTTAGGATACCAAAGTCCATACTGTGTTGTTCCTTGTAGATATCTAAATATTCTTTTGACTGCCAGAAGATGGTTTTGTTTAGGTGCTGCTTGATATCTAGCCACTAGTCCTACTGCTAGCATGATGTCTGGTCTTGATGCAGTCATATACAATAGACTTCCAATCATGGATCTGTAAAGTCTTTGATCTATATCAGCAGACCCATCATTAGCACACAGCTTGCAACCTGTGGTCATGGGAGTTGACACATGTTTGTAGTTCTCCATTTTGAACTTTTTCAACATTTCTTTTATGTATTTTTCTTGTGAAATGAATGTACATGTGTTCTTTTGCTGAATTTGTAGTCCCAAGTAGAAACTGAGCTCTCCAATCATAGACATTTCAAACTCTGTTTTCATTTCATCAGCAAACCCTTTTGCAAGTTCATCTTTGTTGCTTCCAAACATAATGTCATCAACATACACTACAACAATCAAAAGTTCATTTTCATGGGCTTTTATATATAGATTTCTGTCTACTCCACCTCTCTTAAAACCCTGTTTTTGCAAATATTTATCCAGTCTTGAGTACCAAGCACGAGGAGCCTGTTTCAGTCCATATAGGGCCTTCTTCAGTCTGCATACATAGTCTTCTTTGTCTGTCAATGAGAAGCCTTCTGGTTGTTCCATGTATACTTCTTCTTCTAGATCTCCATTAAGAAAAGAAGACTTTACATCCATTTGATATACCTTGAAGTCTTGGTAGCATGCAAATGCCAGGAACATTCCAATAGCTTCCATTATGGCTACTGGGGCAAATGTTTCTTCATAATCAAGTCCTTCAATTTGTGAGTATCCTTTGCAAACCAGCTTGGCTTTATTCTTGATTACTTGTCCTTGCTCATTCATTTTGTTTTTAAATACCCATTTTGAACCAATGATATTCTTCTCAATTGGTCTAGGAACTAGTTCCCAGGTATTGTTCTTCTCAATTTGGTCCAATTCTTCATTCATTGCTTTTACCCAATACTTGTCCTTGCTGGCTTCTTCAAACTTCTTTGGCTCTATTTGTGATAACATTGCTATGTATACTTCTTCTGTCTGTTTTGTTAGCTGCCTTCTTGTTTGCACTCCTACACTTTTGTCTCCAATGATTTGATCTTCTGGATGGTTCTTTTGAGTGTATCTCGAGGGGGCTTTCAAGCTTAGTTCAGTATCTTCTGATGTCTTGATTGCTTCATCATCCTCTTGGTCCTCTTCTTCATAATTTTCTGAATAGCCGCTGTAGTCTATATCTCTCGTTTTGTTTGGGAGTTATTCATCAAATCTTACATCAATAATTTCTACAATTTTTCAAAGAGTCTTGTTGTAGCATCTATATCTTTTACTCTTGGCTGCATATCCTAAGAATATTCCTTCATCTGCTCTTGCATCAAACTTCCCCACATTTTCATCATTATTTTTTATGTAGCATTTGCTGCCAAAAACTCTAAAGTGCTTGATTGATGCTGGTTTACCATGCCATAGCTCATAAGGAGTCTTATCACTATTAGGTCTTAAATGAGCCTTGTTTATTATATGTACTGCTGTGTGTACAGCTTCTGCCCAGAAGGTTTGAGAAATATTATTCTCCTGTATCATGGCTCTGACCATTTGTTGTACAGACCTATTTTGTCTCTCTGCTACTCCATTCTGCTGAGGTGTCCCTGCAATGGTAAATTGTTGCTTTATTCCATGTTCATCACATAGGTCTGCAAAGTCATAATCTGTGAATTCTCCTCCTCTATTTGATCTGATACATTTTAGCTTGCATCCAATTTTATTTTCAGCTAATGCTTTGAATATCTTAAACTTTTCCAGTGCTTCTAATTTGTTCTTGAGAAAAGCAACCCATGTCATTCTGGAGAAATCATCTATTATCAACATAAAGTAGGATTCTCCACTTGGTGTCTTAGTTCTAGCAAGTCCACACAGATCCATGTGCACAAGCTGGAGTGGTCTTCTTGTTGATAGGTCATCTTTAGATTTAAAGGATATGCGATTCTGTTTCCGCAATTGACAAGATTTGGATATGGTATTTGAAGGCCTTTTTACTTCTGGCATATCTCTGACATCCTTCTTCTTGCTCAGTCTGATGATATGGTCGAAACTGAGATGTCCCAATCTCCTATGCCATAACCATGACTCCTCCATTTTGCTAAGATGACAAGCTTCATCCTCCTCTTTTACTATGTACACATTGCTCTCTGTTCGAACACCTTTGAGTAGAGTCTTTCCTGTTGTGCTTGACTTGACTACACAATCTTGTGCTCTAAAGAGAACTTCACAGCCTTTATCACACATCTGACTGACACTCAGTAAATTTTCTTTCAGCCCATCTACATATAGTACATCTTGGGCCTTTCCTTTGCCATTGTCTATGCTGACTGATCCTTTTCCCTTGATCTTTCCTGATTTGTCATTTCCAAAAGTGACATTGCCTGATTTCTTATCATCAAGAGTTATAAACTTGCTTTTGTCTCCTGTCATGTGTTTAGAGCAGCCATTGTCCAAATACCATTGACTCTTCAAATCTTGAGTAGTTAAAGCCAAGTCACATTTATTCACCTTCTTTATCCACTGAAGGCCCCCTTTTGTTTGGTATCTTTTGTGAGATGATGAATTATATCCTTTTAGAGAACACTTGGAGGATATATGTCCAACTTGATTGCATATACAACATTTGATTATAGTTTTTGCAGAATTGTGAGCATGAACAAAATTAATTTGACTCATAAACCTCCTTGAGGTATTGAACATCAGTCTTTATCCATACTTTCTACATTCAATAATTCTATGGCCAAAATCCTTACAATAAAAACAATAACCATAGAAATTACTTGCATACCTGATGTAAGGTTGTCTCTTCCATGCTTGCATCTTTTGCTGGTTTGAATCATTCCTCCTTGCATGACAGTATGCAACAATGTGTCCCAGCTTGTGGCAGACATAACAGGTGGCATTCTTCATAGGAGGCAAGAATCTCCTTTGATGGCTTCCAAATTTGATATAATTAGGGGTATATGATCCTTTCTCTGTTGTCTTAGTATTTGTTACAATCTTTGTTATTAGAAGTTTTTTCTGGTCTCTTTCTTTCTCATTACATGTTTCTTCCTTTGTAGGAATTATTTGAGCTGCTTCATCAGCCTTCTTTGCTTTCACAAAAATTATATTTTTGTTTTCCTTTTCTTTGCCTTTACTTGATTCTCCTTCATAGCCTATCCCATTTTTTATTAGAGGAGATCTTTGAACATCTAAGATTTCATTCAACTTACCAGAACTTGTCATTTGAGAAGGGTATATAGAAACTTTCTGTTGAGCATTTTCTAATTTCTTTCTCAGACACAAAATTTCTTCTTCCAGCTTCTCTTGTTCTCGAGTTTTATCTTTGATTTGCTGAAGTAACATATCTTCTATCTTCTTGGCTTCTTCAAGATTTACCTTCAGCTTCATGAGGACTTCTGAATTTTGTTCTTCTTTCACACATTTTAGGAGAATCTCTTTTTGTTTTCTGCATTTTAGTTTGAGTCTGTCAATCTCCTCCAGAGCACTTCTTAGCTCCCCCTCAAGGTCGACTTCCCCTTCTTCTTCTAGCAAGAGTCCTTCAAGATCTTCTATGGCCATCAGTAAAAATTCAGAGGTTCCCTCTTCTCCTGAGGATTCATCTGAGTCTTCAGATGCACTGCTGTCTTGCTGAGCATAGAAGGATTTTCTACTGAATTTCTTTCCTTTCCGCCAGTTCTTTGATGTGTCTTTCTCTAATTCTTGAGCTTGATTTCTTACTTTCTTGTGAGGACATTTAGTAGCATAATGTCCAACTCTTCCACAATTAAAGAATTTGAAGGGAAGTTTACCTTTGTATCTACCTAAGCCTCTATCCAATTTCTTGACAAATTTAGCCTCTTCTTCATCGGAGCAGGAGCATATGTATTCCTTTTCTTCTTTCTTCTTTTCTGTTTTGAATGTTGCCTCCCTTGTGCTTGACTTCTTCTGTGGGAGCCTCATCTCATATGTTGTAAGATTTCCTAGTAGCTGGTTCATGGTCAAGGTCTCCTAATCAGCTGTTTCTTCTATTGCAGACACCTTGGGATTGAATCTGGATGGAAGAGATCTTAGAATCTTTTGTACAATTATACCTTCTGGTATTGTTTCTCCAAGAGCTTTCATATTGTTAACAATTTCTACAACTTTTAAGAAGAAGCTGCCAACATCTTCATCATCATTCATTTTTAAATTTTCAAACTGGGCTCTATATACTTGAAGTTTGGCAGTCTTAACCTTTTTATTTCCCTCATGGATATTCTCTAGAGTGTCCCACATTTCTTTGGCAATCTTACTGTGCATTATTTTGATAAACTTAGCTTCACATAGTCCATTTAGGATTGCATTCATTTCTTTTTCATTAGCTACAAAGCTTTCTTTAGCTTCTTTCTCTGTATCAGTTGACTTTGTGACATATCCAATTTCCACAGCATCCCAAACTTCTAATCCTAAGGACATTATATAAGCTTTCATTCTTATTTTCCAGAAGGCATAATTTGTACCTGTAAAGAAAGGGGATTTATTGGTTGAGCTTCCTTCTTGACTTGCCATCTTGAGAGCCTAGGATCTCCTTTCAGTTGTTAGACTGATATACAAGGAACCGGCTCTGATACCAATTGTTGAGCCTTTAATTAAACTGAGAGGGGGGGGGGGGTGAATCAGTTTAATACATTCCTGATCTTTGAAAAAAAATTTCATTAAACTATTTAGACCTTCATTTCATATCCAATTTAATGTGTGAGTAATCTTAGAATGCAAGCAGCAAGTATTAGTTTAATATAGCAGTAGACTTAATATGAGAGTTGCAGGTATTAAGCAAATGATACATATCAGATTCAATACATAACTATCATGCACAGAGACACCATATATAAGTGGAAAACCATAACGAGAGAAAACCACATCTTATTATTGTTGTGATGCAAAGGCAAGCTCCTACTCCCTCTCACCACTATTTTTCTGCAGGCACCAACCTACAGGAGGCTCCAACCTCAATTCTGCAAGCTGCAACTTGCAAGGAAGCACCAACTCCTTTCAATTTTCTATAGGCACCAACCTACAGGAGGATTCAACCTTTGTCAGCTACAACTGACAGCTATTAAGCTGAATGTTTGCTGATTTACTTCAGATATCAGCTCTGTTCTGTATATGCTCTTCTTCTCTTAATCTTCTCTGCTTTATTCTTCTATATTCTGCATTCTCTATATCTGCTCTCTCTCTCTTTTTCTCTCACTATATCCTTTTTCCCTTTTTTTTTTTTTTTTTTGCTTATCAAATTGATGTTATATATATAGACGTTCTCATATGACTGTTTGTATTCCTCTAGGAATTCGAAATGGATGGTCATACCCCTTGGTCTTCTGCCTCCTCATTTCTTTGTCCAAATCAATTTAAAATCATAATAATATGTACAATATTTCATGCTACAGTGGGATTTTTGTCTTTTCCTTAGGATACTTGCCTCTGCATCACAAACAATAACAATAATTACAACATTTACATTCACATTTTTAATTACATATTTCAATTTCACTCAGCTCTTTTCCTGGATTTTGGCTTCACTAGATTTGTCTTTTCCTGCTGCTGTTAAGACCTGTTCTGCATACCTTGGTTCACTGTAATTGTGTGCACCTGTGAATGTATACCTATCAAACCTGTAATCTCTGTTTATCTCTGCATGCTCTCCTTCTTTTTCTTTTTCCATATTTTCATTTTAGTTTCATGCTCAATCATATTCCAACCCGGGCAGTCTTTCTCTCTGCACTTATTCTACGCTGGAAACTCAAACAAATAAGTCTGGTTTATTTTAATGTCTCAATTCATGGAATTGGGATAAAATTTCATCATTCCTCTATAGTTATAGCCCGACAGTCCATTGCATACGCATATGTGCCAACTTCGCATATATAACTATTATAATCAACATAGTACTTTGACTATTGAAACCAGGTAAATTGGCCCTCGGCACGTACATATATTAATCCACGTAATATCCATATATCGATTATACGTAATATTTCCATATATATTCCATCGGACCTTATAATGCGTCGACTAACGTTAATAAACCAACTCCTTACATATAACTCCGTCGGACCTTACATTAATGTTAATAAACCAAGTTCATAACATAGATCTCCATCCCGGGCCCACAATACCATCGCGAATGCATACACCGTACATTACTTATCGTCCACGCACTTTTGTTAATCCTCGTGCAAGTCCTGCGAGCGCCCACCATTGGATACCCTTTCTCCAGATCAACAAACCCTATATATATTTCGCTGGGTGTCTTCTGTCGATCCTTAATGCGCGAAGGCGCACGTTAACTCGTTGCTTTACAATACCACCGGGACACGCGGCAGCTTCCCTATGGAATTGCTCTGATTCCACAAATACCGCCTGCTTTGGAAAAGCGGTGCGAAATTGCAGGGCGGTTTTTGGCAATCCACGTTCACTGTTCATCGGTCATGGTTCCATTCTCCCTCACGGTTCCGCTCCGGTTCCACCCGTTGGGTTCAACATTTATTCAAATTTGATATAATTCTCGTGCGTCTTATCTCCTCGTTCTATAGTGCTCGTCTGATGAGCACCACTTCCGCTATACATGGGTTACAGCCATGCCTCTGTTGTGGCTTATACTCATGGCTCTATCACCCCCTTGTCGACAGTATCGACATTATTTACATCAATTCCGCTTATTGCGTGCACAACACCATTCATCACATCACAGGTTCTTAATTGTCATGGCTTCAATTATTCTCCCATTAAATACAGAGCCTCGTGCAGACTTTTCGCTGTAGTTAAGTGATTCCCGAAATGATATAATGGCTCTCTGCCTCTGTCTCTGCCTTCCGATAACGGTTCTTCACTGTGCTTCTGTGACTGTTACATTTTTACATTCTTCCTGCTGCCTCTGCAACTTCTGTCGCTCTACCTCTGCCTTCATTTGCTTCTTTTCTGCCTCCATTGCCTTCGCTGTGCTTCAGCGCTTTCTCCTTTGCCATCAATGACAAAATTTCCAACAGAAACTTTAAAGATGGAAGGGTAAAGCGGAAAGGCAGAAAAAAGGTAAGGTATCATATATTTCAATGGAAAATGAAATGGAAGGGAAGTGTGGCGGGGAATGGGTCCCACTTTATATCACATCGGAAATTTATAAGTTTAGTGTTAATAACATTGTAGTTAATTTTTATGATTTGCAATGGCTGATATGCGATGAAGGTAAGGGGTCCTACCAATGGTTTAAGCGGCCTTTTGTTATATATATTATATGGAATATATATAACGATAAGTTTATATAACGCGGTTGTTAGATGGGTGGCAGAGCTTATAACATAAAGTCTGAAACTTTATAATAAATGGGTTTATAAAGTAATAAGCCCCGAAAGGTTATATATGTGGGTTTTGGGGGTTAAATGGGATTTTAAATGGAATTCAAAGCGCTAAACTATGGGTTTTAAATATACTTTAGGCTATATAGTAAATGAAGTTTTTGTTTTAGTAATAACTTGGATAATTTATAAAATGAGATGAAATGTTTGGATATTGGGGAAAAAGGTGAAAATAGTAAAAAAAGAAGCGAGGTTAATGATAATGACAGAGATGAGGTGAAAACATAGAAAAATAAGGTGGGGGAGGGTGGGATGCAAATACCAGTGCTAACAGAACCAAATCCCCAAATCACGCACAGAAACTACCCCTGCAACAGATCTCTGAAATTACGTAGTCATGGACTGAAACTATGCTGTAGGTGGTGGTGGTAGCTTGGCCTGATGCAAAATGATGATAAAATGCTCAAGGACCTTCCTTTTTGGCGCTCCAATGGAAAGGTTACCTCTCCACTGAAACACAAGCTCTGAAAATGGCCCTACAAACCCTCCATAACTTCTGCCCTGCAACACAACACAAATATGGAAGAAACTGCGTTGTATAGTAAGAATGAAGCTTTGGCCTGATGTCAGAATGTGGAAATTGAGCTTAACCACCTCTCCTGAGTGGGCACTCGAAGTCCCCTGAGGATGAGGGTGGGATTCCTGCTTGAGAACACCCTTGTGCTAAACAACACTCCAGTCTCCACTAAACAGCTAAAGAGAGCAACAAGTCATACAGACCATAGAAAAAATAATAATCAAAACATGCATTCTATGGCTGCCATCTCCTTCCTTATATGCTTGGTGAGCTTCCTCACCTTGGGCCCCACTCATTAAAGCCACTACTTCCATGCATGGAGTCTCCCTCCAAAATTGCACTGTCCCTCAATGAATGCCACTCCTTCGATACCATCACTTTTGATTTGGTCAAAGTTGATCCAGTCTACATGCCCCATCCCCTTTTCACACACAAGGGTGCTTAATGAAGCTACTAAAAGGATCTCCATTCACATTAGGAGTGATTTTATTCCTACTAAGGAGATTATGGGTCTCCATACCCTCTTATTCTTCTAACTAAGTAGCAAAAACAAAATTTAATATTCCAAGTAGCTTATAGCTAATTGGGAATATTACAGTCCTCCCCTCCCAAATGTTACTTGTCCTCAAGAAACTGTAAAGGTGAGTGTTGCAACTCTTCTCCTCCTTCCCTTGTGACACCTCCATGTGATAAGCTCTCCTCATGACCCAAGTGTCTCCCAATCAATCCCTCCATGAAATTCTCCTCCCAAATACTCATGAGATGCCAATGACTCACCTCATAAGGAAACAAAAGATCCAATGTAGTAATCATGGTTTTCCCAATGTTCTCCCTAAGACATGAAGCATAAGAAACATGGAGAATCTCACTCCCAATGGGCACTTTCACTCCTTGCATCCTTCCACAAATCATGCCCACAATAAGGATAAGGACATCATCAATGTATGGGATCATAAACAAGGATACATAAGATGCCATATGTAATACTGGAGGAGGATCATAGTCCCACATGTGGAACCAACGCAGTATGTATTCTGACTGCCTCAAAACATGATATAATAAGTGGTTTCCCCACCACTTGTTTTCTGCCATAGTATTCTCACATGATTTGAGAAGGTGAGTAATGTTTGGTTCCAATGAATTACACCTTGAATGATATGTCATCTCCTTAAATCCTCCTAGGGAGTGGCCATGGTCAACATTGTTTATGGCCCCAATTTTACCATGAAGTTTATAAGGAAGAGTGCCCCCACTTGGAGCAATGGCTTGCACATGTATGGAAAAGGAAAGAAAATACTCATATTGTAAATCATTATGCACAAAAACATGATCCTTACCGTATACCTTGATTGAACTAATGGATTGGCTCATAGATGCGTCCCCTCTCACTCCGAATGAGGAAAGAGGTGGTTGTGATAACTCTATCAAAGATTTATGTCTCTCCTCCATCTCCAAATGATCCATGCATCTCCTAAAATGTTGATATATCTCCTCTTCAGCCTTCCCAAGTAAATCCCTCCATGATGGTATGGTATGCTTTCATGGAATAAGTGTGGCTGAAGAGAAAATATTCATGTGCTACATGTAGTAACTTCTCATTGAACTTGGATGCTCTAGATAAGAAGATCCTACTCTGATAGTAGATGTCCCCATCTCTTACTGAATATCCCTCATCTAATAGCTGGTAATCAAGTATCATGCATGTAAAAATATCCTTGGAGTAATCCACCAACAGCTGATATTTCCAATATGGATCTATCCTCCATAGTGACAGCGCTAATGATCTCTCATGTAAAGCATTTTTCATGTGGTTTCCCCCTTATTTGACATCTTCCATGCCAAATTCACATATCGGGATGTTGCTATCCTCCCTCTACTTCTCCTCCATGGCTTCTCATGCTCAAGTAAATGTTGAAGCATTTGGGGGTTAGTCTTCCATGGGAAGCTATCACCCATCCAAAAATTCCTGAGTCTGGCCAATGTATGCATGAGTGGCCACCATCCTCTACCATGTGTGGAATATTTCTCCCCAAGTGAGAAAATATTTTGAGCCTCCAAAGTCAAGGAGTAGTCTCCTTTCACAATGATAGTGCCATTCTCCATCCCCGTAGCATCCTCTCTCAGAGCAAGATGTGGGTTGAGAGTGGGTAATGATGATATTGGGAGAATTTCTCCCTCCTCCTTGAGCCTACCCAAGACTCTATGCACTGTACCATGACCTCCCAATGTTCCCACTCCTCCTAGATCTATGGGTGGTGCAACATGTTGTGAGACATTTCTAACCAACTCCTGATCAGGTGGCCTCCCAAGTGGAATGCCACTAGAAATTAATGTCTCATGGGCCAAATTCATCTGCATAACTGATAGGACTATGAGGTCCTTGCTTCCACTGTGAAAATCCAGCTCTGTTTCCTATGTAAAAGTTATCTGTGAGGGATATGTGTGCACGCCCCTAATCATCTGATGTTTGCCACTCTTTTTATCCATCCATTCCATTTGCAAAGTATCCCAAACTGTGGTGACCTTCCCCAAAGTAATCAACCACTTCACACCTAATATCACATTGGTATCAGGTATGTCAACCATAAAAAAGTGGTCAGTCAATGTATATGTCCCCATGGTGACAGATAAATATGGAACATAATGCATGCACTGCATAGTTATAGCTCCTGGGACCAAAACTGAAAATCCCTCAAAATCGTCAGTGGGTATTTCCCTCCTCTGCACTAGTTGGGAATCAATAAATTTGTGGGTAGCCCCACTATCAATCAAAACTAAAACCCTTTGATCTTGAATGGAACCTTGAACCCTCAAGGTCAGGTACTTGGGTACTCCTCTCAATGATGCAAGGGCCCCTCCAATTGGAGAAAATGCTCCATTCCCACCTCCTGGTGGTGGTGGATCCTCTCCTGCTATCCCAATGCTATGACCTCCTTCTAGTTCCTCTTCTTCTTCATCCTCACATCAGAAAATACCTCTATATAGTGTGCCTTTCCTATTGCACAACTATGTCCGGGTTCCCATGATTCTTGGCATGTGGAGCAAAGCTTCCTTCTGCTCAAGTCTCTTCAGACATCACCACTAAGAGGTACTTTTTTTTGGCCCTCCTTTGAAGGATGAGCCTTCTCATCTTTCCCCTTTGATGGGAAAGTGGGATTTTGCTGAAATGTTTCCTTTACTCTAGGCAAGGAATCTTGTATATCTCTAGCCCTTTCAATGGCATCTTGAAGGGTAGTGGGTTTGGTAGATTTAACCAACCCATGTAGAGGTTCTTCTAGCCCATCAATAAACATATAGAACCTCCTTGCTATAGATAAATTAGGAACCATAACAGAAAGTTTTAGAAATTCAGAAATATAAGTTTCTGGATTACCTAATTGTTTTAGCTTAGCTAGCCCAATGAAAGGTTCCTCCAGGTCTCTTCGATCAAACCTCTCCACGAAAATCCTTGTGAAATCTGAATATGTAGTCACATTTCCATGACCCAATGTAGAAATTCCATGAAACAACCAATCATGTGCTTCACCCTCAAAGTGCAGCGCTGCTATTTTGATGGCCTCCATCTCCGGTACTTGCTTTAGCTCGAAGTGGATGTCTATATTTTCTACCCAAGATTTGGCAGTGCATTTAGATGATCCATCAAAAGTAGGTAAGAAAAATCCACCCATAGTCCGGTGAAGATCATGATTCTGTATGAATCCTCCACCTCTATTGTGATGCTGGGGTCTCCTTTTGTTCTTGGTCTAATAGAACTCTTGAAAGCTCAAATGGTCCTTGAATCTCTGAGATTAAGACTCATACTCAAGAAATTAGTCTTCAAGAGTTTCTTGTTCTTGAAACCCTCCATTTACCACTGCTAAAAATGTAGGCATTGTAGAGCGTTGGGAAACCTGTTGCTTCACTGGATGATCACTCCAGTGATGAGAGATGCTGAAGCCTTCTCCATGTAGAAACCCTTTAGGGGATTATTGTGTCTATCCATCCTCATCTCCTTTATTTATCTTGCAATATCTTGCATAGTTTGAAGAAGAAGCTTGGGATACTCCCTCTCCTCATCTTCTCCTGATAAGGGAGTTTTTCCCTTGTCCTCTTTATCATCTGTATAATCATATCTTCGGTTTCTTCTTTTGAGATACCTATTCTATTTATCTTTGAGAGGATGTCCTTCTTCTGATGACATATTGGCTTAGATGCACAGGTTGATCCAAGATTATGATCTAATAACACTGTAATATTCCCAAATGGGGAAGCAGTAATATAAGACATAAACATGGAAATAATAGTGAATATCAATGCATAAACTAGAGAGACCAATATGGAGCCATTTTATTAGTCATGTTAGCAGAAAAATAGTACAATATAAGGGGGCACAAATCATACAACATGAGCCAACAAGCCTCTAATGAATAAGCCCCCTCAAAAGTGAGGTGCTGCTAATATACGGAATGCCGGAAAGCTGCTACAATGTAGTTATGATGAGCATAGATACAACATGAGATCATACAATTACAGAAAATAACTGATATATGCCTCTAGAGATTCTATAAATAAAGAACAAGGTTCTATGTCACTTTGCCTAGCCAACCCAAGAGGGTTTCCGACAGTACACCCAAAATTACAAATGGTGAACCCAAGCCCTAGGGCTGAGGATTCACTGCAGCAAAATAACTGGGAGATATGGCTGAAGCTGATATAGAAATATGCGGCTCTCCTCCAATAGACTCTCCAGGTGAAAGAATTAGGGGAATTTTGAGGTCTAAAATGGGCCTCCTAATGAAATTATAAAATAATAGAGGAAATAATAAAATAAGATATTATTACATCATCAAATTTTAGAAGGAAAAAAAGAAAAACTATTTTTTCAACTTATCTCCCTATGGGTTTACTCGAATTTCGAGCGGAAACACTCCTTGGATGAAGAATTTTATTTCTCATCCAAGGAGTACCCATGTTGCATACTTTTGATGAACCCTGCTACACAAAAAATGAGAAATACATGAAAAATGTGATTGCAAACATGTTTTTTTCATGTAGCAATGTCCATCGAAAGTATGAAACATGGGTACTCCTTGGATGAGGAATTAAATTTTGCATCCAATGAGTACTCCCACTCGAAATTTGAGTAAAAACTTAGGGAGATAAGTTGAAAATACGGGTTGAAAAAGTAGTTTTATTATTTTATTATTTTTTAATATTTTTACTTTTTTACTCCAAAAATTGTGAATCATCCCCCATGGTTGACATCATCATCTTGAATCCTATTGGTTCTTATAAAGTTTATTTTTGTTGTACATTTTTCTTAAGAAGCCCATTTTAGACCTCAAAATTCCCCTAATGGCTGATCCCTCCACTGAAGAACCAACTCCCCAAATCATGCACAGAAACTACCCATGCAACAAATATCTGAAATTACGCAGTCATGGATTGAAACTACGTTGTAGGTGGTGGTGGTAGCTTGGCCTGATGCCAAATGGTGATAAAATGCTCAAGGACCTTCCTTGATGGCCCTCTAATGGAAAGGCTACCTCGCCACTGAAACACAAGCTCAGAAAATGGCCCTACAAACCCTCCACAACTTCTGCCCTGCAACACAACACAAATCTGGAAGAAACGTCGTTGTATAGTAAGAATAAAGCTTTGGCCTCATGCTAGAATGCGGAAATGCAGCTCAATCACCTCTCCTGTCACCCGAGGATGAGGGTGGGATTCCCACTCGAGAACACCCTTGTGCGAAACAACACTGTACTCTCCGCTAAACAATTGAAGAGAGCAATAAGTCATACAGACCATAGACAAAATAATAATCAAAAAATGCCTTCTATGGCTGCCATCCCCTTCCTTATATGCTTTGTGATCTTCCTCACCTTGGGCCCCACTCATTAAAGCCACTACTTCCATGCATGGAGTCTCCCTCGAAAATGACATTGTCCCTCAGTGAATGCCACTCCTTCCATACCAACATTGTTGATTTGGTCAAAGTTGACCCAGTCTACATGCTCCAACCCCTTTTCACACATAAGGTGTTACACCAATTTTTTTTCATCTGACATGTTACTATTAGATGGACCAAAGTACACCATGTAAGACCAATTTTACCCTAGTAAAATTTCTTTCACTATGAAAAATAACTTAGTAGTCCATAATTTATTAAGTTGTTTATGGTCTAAATAGGAAACCCCGTGAGGAATAATTGAATAAATCCTTATTTGTTTGATTTTCCTCAAGGGATAATTAATTAAACAACAATTTAATTAATATTCCTGATCATATTTAACCCAAAAAAGTAAAATTAATTAGATAAATAACTATTTATCTCATTATTTTCTAGGAATAATTATTTAAAACATTATTTAAATAATATTCCTTGTTAAATTTGACTAAATCATTCATAAATAATTAAATAAATCATTATTTATTTAATTATTACTCAACCATATTCTTAAAATAATAAATAAATAATTTATTTATTTATTATTTACAAATAAATGGATTTGACCAAATTCAAGTTCTTTTTCCCTCCAACAAAAATAATAATATATTCCATAAAAGTTGGATCTAGATTTGGTTAATAATATTTTAATTATGCACCAATATCTAGACTAACTCAATATTTTGTTATAAATAGAAGGGTTTTTCCATTCATTCACTACATTTTGTTGCCTAAAGATCACTCTAGATCTATACTTTTGGTGTGACTTTGACCCTCCATCATTGTCATATTTTTCTATCTTTGTGCTTGTGAGATCCCTTTGAGTTCCATTTTTTGTCTGGGTTTTCTACACCATCAAGAGAGAGAGAGAGATCTTAGATTTGAAGTGCTGAGGACATATAAGAACCCATCCCATTGAGGGGGACTAGTAACATCTTTCTATGTTCCCTTCCCAGGTGTCATAAAAACAAAATGCTTTAAAAATATTATTGTCTTGTCTATTGGATGCATTGAGAAACTCTTACTTTTATTTGTTGTTTAATGTATTTAACTGCATAGATATGGATTTTGTAGCATTTATTATGATCAGCTAACTGCATATCTAAGGAAATTGACAACCATCTTTGATGTTAGGGCTATTTTTTATGCACAGATAAAGTGAGATTTTTTCGTACGCTTGCAATTAGAATTCACACTAACAACTGGCGACTCCACAAGGGTTTATGATTATGACCGCTGTCATTTTTCAGACCCCTGCATGACTAGCTGCTTCAACCCCCAGGGTTTTTCTTTAGCTTCTTGTTTTTCTTTTCTTTATGTTGTTTTTTAAAACCCTAAAACAGTAAAAATTCTAACTTCTTTGTGTTTCTGGGCCCATTACACA
This sequence comes from Pinus albicaulis, assembly GCA_034641835.2. NCBI lineage: Eukaryota > Viridiplantae > Streptophyta > Pinopsida > Pinales > Pinaceae > Pinus > Pinus albicaulis. The sequence continues at coordinate 1,176,729,808 of CM076577.1, read as the reverse complement.
GGTGACAAATATCAGTCGCAGCTGAGACGACACTTTTTTCTAGAACCTACTCCCGAGATGGCCGGAAGTGGAGGTCACACATTTTGGGCCACAACCTACGACCTCAGCTCTCAGGTAGCGGAAAACTTCCAAAAAACTGCGACCTCAGCAGAAAATAGGTCAGAACCTGCGACCTATCCTTTTTCTGGGATTTTTTCTATGATTTTTCTAGGTTTTTCTGGGTTACTGTTTAGGGTTGTCTGACCTCCCTCTCCACCCATCTTGGACCTATATTTGCTCTGTTTTACTCATTGAAATAGGAACCAAGCCCCTGAGGGCTTCGGTACACTTCCACCTTTTTAGGAGGAGTTTAGCTGAAGCAGGTCATCTGAGATTTCAGTGTGTTCAACCATTTTTTTAAGATCTAATCCTGTAATTTCATATCCTTTTCAGATTGGTTATTCATCCATCCAAAACACCTCTTTTCAGTTTTTTTTGGTCCTCCTTTAGGGTCCCCTTTGTTTCTTTCGCCACCTCATTTGCAACACTTTTCCCTCTGGTTTTCTGTTGTTTTCTGCACCTATTTCCAATAGATCAGGCCTTTAGATCCTTGTCCCTCCTAAATTTAGATCCATTAGCCATTTTGTGTGTTTTGACTAGATTTTACCCACTCATAGACTAGTTGTTGGGAAGCCCTCCTCCTTGGGTTTAAATTGATGCATCTTTAGCTATTTATTTTCTTTATATTCAGTTTACTTTACTGTTATTTTCAGATTTATTTACAGTTATAAAACACCTTTTTCCTTTTTTTTTTCTCTACACATGTCTGGGTTTAATTAAAATTAACATACTTATCACATACATGCACACCCTAAGTGAAGAGTGCATGTTTTACATCGCCAGGCCAAGACTATCTCATTGTAATCAATTGATCTTGCACCTCCCTGCCCTTGTTTTGAAATTGTAATCATTTGATCCTACACATCCTTGCCCTTGTTGGTCTCTCTTCCTTCTGTGATATGTGTCTATTTTTTCCATCATTGCACCCCTAAGGCATTTATCCCGACGAGTTCTTACCCTTCATCCTTAGTTTTCATTAGGAAGAGTTACTCCTCCGTGTAGGGTTTGAGTTAGTCCTCCACCGAGTACCCATTCTGACTCTGCTTCTGGTTCATTGGGTTCCCCTTTTGGTTACATCCCCTATTCTCCTCCTAGCACCTTCACCATGTCTGGTTCAGGACCTAACGCTGGTGGTAGCCCTGGCCCTAATGCTAGGAATACTACTAGCGGGACCGCAATAGGAACTATCCTAGCTACTCCCTTGCTCCTTTATATGGTAGGCCTCAGTCTTCCCGACTTTAACCAGTTAATCAATGACCCCATACACCATGATCCTAGTTGGCCTGCTATGCCAACCAAGCTCCCTTCAGACATCCCTAAGTTTGACGATTTTGCTGGAGAAGATCCTACAAACCATGTTTGTTCTTTCCACATGTGGTGCTCATCTAACTCCATTACCGATGACTCTGTCCATCTCCAGTTCTTCTAGCGTACACTTACTGGAGAATATTCTAAGTGGTATGTCGACTAGGCCTCCTCCTCTCATACTACTTTTGTGACCCTTGCCAGGGATTTTTTGTCTTACTTCCAGCTTCCCCTTCGCTATGACACCGGTACCGAAACTTTGACCTCTTTTCGTCAATGTTCTGTGACCCTCCTATTCGATAATGTCCAGGAATCACAGAGAAGAAAGAGCCTATGTCTAGCCCCTGCCTTCGAAGACCATGTCTACATGGACTGGTTTCTCAGATCCCTTTTTCCTTCTATTGGAAAATATGTCACATCTCATTTCCCTCATACCGAAGAAGATGCCCTCTAGATTGCGTTGAAATATGACTTGATATATGCACATTCTGGTTATGTCTTACCTAATCTCCATAGACCCAGTGGTTCCAACGCACCAGGAGCATCCCATTTCGCCGACGGTATCATTGGATCCCTTTCTCATCTGTACACTCATCCTCCCATGGGTTATGGTTTCCCTCAAGGAGGAGCTAGCTCACAAACCTTGTTTCACACGAAAAAACCTTGTTCTTTTTATGGTTTCTAAGGTCACTACACCCGTGATTGTCCTCTTTTACCTCAAATGCGTCAGATGTGGGAATTTCAAGAAGCATCCCGAGGACAACAATCCTCCCCTTCGATTCCTCCAAATGCTGCACCTATCCAGCTATATGTGTTTACCAATCCTTTCCCCCAGCAAGGATTCGTGGCTACCCAACCCCCTGAAAGTCAGGTGGCCACTCAACCTCCTCCATCTGGTACCTCCGATTACCAAATTCTCATGGTGAACTCTAACCAACCCATTACCATTGACCTCAACCTTCAGACTTGGTCCCGTCAGTACAACAAGCCCCTGTTATGTCTGCCCCCGAACCCCCTTCTTCAGGTCCCACAGAGCCCCCGAACCCCCTTCAATGCTGGAAGTCCTCCAGTCGTGCCCTTCACAACTAAAATATCTACTAACTTCCATGGGCGCTATGGATCCTTCAGATGATTGTTTGATTTTCTTCGATGTTGACCAGTCAGAACATCCCCCCCTTCCTGCTTCCGCGCCTTCCAAATCCCTGTCAAGATCCAGAATGACAACGTATCCCATTGTATCATTGACAAAGGGGCATCCACCTGTGTGATGTCTACTTCAGTTTGGAAGAAATTCGGATCTCCTGAGTTGGCCCCTTCCACTATCACCCTTCAAGCATGGGATGGCCACTCTTCCTAGCCCCTTGGCATGTTTCACTATTGTCCTATTACTCTTGCGGAGAAGACTGTTTGTGTTGACATAGAAGTCATTGATGCCCCCTTAGACTACAACATTATATTGGGTCGTAGCTACATGATCTGAAATCAACCTGAGTTACTTACCTCTATTTTAGAGATTGAATGTAGGTGCATTTACTGGATATGTCACCCTTAAAGAAAGGATGAGATCCAGAGGCTACCTGGCCCTCTACAGACTCTGTCTATAGAACTTTATAACAATTAACACTTAGGTTATTAAAATGCAGAAATTCACCAAGATCTTTTCTAGTCCTTGTACAACATGTGATTGGCAGTATTACTGAACATTTATTATGTGCATTAACTATTTAGGCATGAAATAATCTATGTATGTTTAGATTGAACAATTTCACATCAATCACATAAGCCATACTATAAGACAAATAAGTTTGTGACGGAGTTTGTCCCACCTGGACTACGTCTCCGGGTCTGCCTCAGAATTGTGCGTCCATTGTATTCTTCAAGCCAAGAGAAATATGCTACAAGGAATCATCAGTTGCACTACTGATGTTGCAGATATAGACCATCCCTTGAATAGGCTAACTGATACAACTCTTTTCTTTCAACACATAAGAAAAGACATGGATGATTTGCACACTAAAACAAATTGAGTACTAAAGCTTTATGGACCTTGACTGGATGGTGGCTGAAAGAGTTTTAGAAAGTCGAAGTTGATCTCGTCAATCATCAACGTACTTCGACACTGTCTTTATGCAAGTAGGATGGCTTTGCTCCTTCAATAAACCTGCAATAAGAAACTCTCCACCAATTATATCTTCTATCTTCTTAAGAGTGCCTACTTCCTCCTGAAGTAGGGAAAAACTCTCCTTAACACTCCTCTCTAAAAAGTCCTCTTTTTACAAAGAAACATACTTCAATCTTCAATAAACCAAATTAAGATTTTGGTTAAGATTACGAGGTCTTTTAATTCATCTTAATTCATGAACCTTCTTAATTAGGTTCCAAAGCTTCATGCTTAATTCACTTCGAAAGCCCACATAGAAATAATTCCAATTTAAGTTGGCTTGATCTTTGAATTTTTGTTTTGCTGTAATTAGAATTTTGTTGAGATAGTTTGGTGATAAGGGATTTAAATCCCATCATCACATTCATGAACCTAGGATAAAGGTTCCAAAACCATAGTGCTGAGACAATTGTTCAAAACCCACAAATAAAATTTGTATTAAAGTTTCCTTCGGCGGTTATGCTAACCGGGCGGGGTTAGTGATCTCCGGAATCTGCATGTGAACATTCGGGTTTCTATTCAGTGGTTAAGGCTCTTATCTCGACGGTCTCATCAACATTCCAACATTCGAGCTGGCAATCTTCACTAGCAATCTTTGCTGCGTAACCAATTCTGTTATTAAACCCATGCAATCTTTTGATGTGGCTTTACCAACTCTGCGCTGTGGGTACTGCATTCACATGTCAATCTTCGACATGGTCTTTATTGCCACGTGGTTTTACAAATTTCCATTGCAGTCTTCACAATTCTGGTCACAAGACTTCCAACGCAGTTTAAACCCCTGGCGGTTAGGAACTAACACCTGTTACATATCTCTGATCATATGCTCGCGGTTTCATCACACGGATATAACTCTGTGGGTTTATTTACAATTTTTTAAATAAAAAATATCCCGAGCCTTTGTTTTATACCTATGCGCTAAGACTTCAAACTTTCCGCTATAGGTTTTATACAACCCGTCGAAACTTTACAATAAGGTTTATGAAAACCCGAGTCCGAAACCCATTACAATGCGCTTTGACATAGGTTTATAACTTTAATATAAAACATTTTGTGCATAAAGTGTTTTTAGACCATTACATTGAACCTTTGGTTTAAAAAAAGGTTTTTGACATTGTTTTTGGACTTTAATATCAAACTTTATACTATGGGCTTCCCTCCTATATTCCGAACCTTAATACAAAAAAGGTTTATGGTAATAATTTAGCTAGGAGGTTTTGAGTCCATAAGATTATGAAACTTAGGAATAGGAATTAAATTTGACATTTTTCCCTAGGAGTATATTTAGGCTTTTACAAATTGTGTTTTCATTTGACATTTAGACTTTAGGACTTAAGCCTAGGACTTAGGATTTAAATTAAGTCCTTTTTACCTTAGGATCTGTTTTGTCCATTAAGGTTTACAAAAGAGGACTATTGACATTTAGACCTTTATAGTTAAGACTTAGGACAATTTTTATTACATAAGTATTTTAACAAACTTTGTTGTTTCTGTCGCAGGTTGTGATGTTCCCAATTAGCCATAGCTACTTGGAACATTATAATTACTCCATTTTTGAAATAAGAAGTAAGAAACATAATAAAATCTATCCCAGTGTGAAAAGGGATTGAGATAGGAGGATAAAATAAAACCCCTTGAGTGTGAAGAGGAGCAAAATCAAGGAGCTACTATAGTTGACCAAGTCAACCAGCGCTGTAAAAAGGGAGGGAAAGCCTCTAGGGCAACGCAGTTTTGAAGGAGAAAGCTTCTCAAGGAAGCTACAACACCAATGTGTGGGGCCCGGGATGGAGAAGCTCACTTGGAATAAAAAGGAAGGAATGGCAGCAAGGGAGTTCATTCATTCATACTTCTTGTTTCAGTCTTATGACTAATTGCAATCTTCGGCTGTTTAGTCGGAGTTACAACACTGTTTACTGCAAGGGTTCTCATGATGGAATCCTAGTTCCATTGTTGTTGCAGATTGATTTGGGAGATTCAAGGAGGAGGTCTTGAGTTCCATTCTCATCAGATATCTTGAGGAAGCCATCCTATAACCTGGAATGTGCAGTCACTCTTAGTGAGTGCGTTATTTCTGCAGTAGCTGTAGTAGCTGGGGTTAGATCTACCCATTTGAGCTTATTTCAGGAGAGGAGGAGGTGATTTCCACTCCAGGAGTTATATTGAGGAAGGTCTTGAGCCTATTTTTGTATTGTGTATTATTCTTTGAGCATATCAGATATATCTTAATACAGAGTTGCTAGGTACAACGTTATTTTCTGCAGTGCTGTGCATTGTGTTGTTGTTTTGCCGGAAACCCTTGCCGGGAGGTCCCAGTGTGTTTGTAAAAGAGGTCAATCCTCTCATTTATGATCTTATAATGAATGAAATCTCCAGATATATGTTATTCCATCTATTTATATAGTTTACATAATAAGAATAACTTGTTGCTGCCTTCGGAATTTCTATTTTATGATGTATTGGGGTTATGATGCCTTTTTCTAAATTTGAGTTGGGGAGATCTGTTTATCATAGCTAGAGTTATTTTTTTCTAATTCCATTCTATATTTAAGTCATATACAACATATTCTTGAGGTTCCAAGCCCTGGACTATTTTATTTTTTCACTGGTACACTTATACAACGTCCTCACTAAAGATATTGCTGAAATTCCCAAAAAAGAATATTACAGTGGTATCAGAGCTCTGATATTGGCTCATATTGTGGGGGGGAGATTTATCTTCAGCATGGAGAAGGAAGACATCTCAAGGCTTGTACTTCAAACCCTACAGAACATTGCAAGGGATCTCAAGGAGATGAGGTAGGAAGAAGATTCTTTAGGGTTTTGCCCTAAGGCAAGTACCAGCACTGCAAATGGCTTGGGACATTCAAATCCATCACAATGCTCAACCATGCCTTCATTTTTAACTGATGGAGATAAGGAGGGTTCTCTAGGAGAATATTTTGAAGAATATGAGCTCCAGTCTCAAAGGTTCAAGGAGCATCTAAGCTTTCAGGAGTTCTATCGGATCAAGGATGGAAGGAGGAATGATTCTCATCAAAGGGAAGGTAACTTGATGCAGGTATCAGCCCTACATCGCAATATGGTGGGGTTCTTCTTGCCCACATTTGATGGGACATCTAAGAACACAACAAAGGCATGGGTAGAGAAGTTGGACACATACTTCTAGCTTCACAAGGTTTCTGAAATGGAAGTAATCAAGATAGTTGCATTGCATCTAGAAGGGGAGGCTCAAGACTGGTGGTTTCATGGACTAACCACACTTGGGCATCATCATATCACTTCATACTCAGCTTTCACCAAGAAGTTAGCAGAGATATTTGATCCAAGGGATCCGAAAGCCCACTTTGCCAAAATAACCAAACTCAAGCAAGAGGGAGATCTTGAGGATTATATTGCTGAGTATCTATAGCTTTCAGTGATGGTATCCAACCTCACTATGAGCAAGAAGGTATGCATGTTTTTGAATGGGATGGATGAACCATTACAAGGGTTGGTCAAGTCTACAAAACCAACTACACTCCTTGAAGCTGTGGAGAAAGCTAGAGATCTACAACACATCTTTCCCAGGGCAAGAACCTTTTTACAACAGAAAACCCATTCAAGGCCAAGGAAGACACTACCTATTTAGGAGAAATATGTTATAGGGGAGGCACATCCCATCAAGAACTTCTCCAAGAAGGGTGCCAACGCTGTACAACCCATAGAAGAATTTGCTTCAAGAGGAGGAGTTGTTGCAGTGTTAAGAGGGGTCCCAAAATATCTTACCTTAAGAGTAAGAGGCACCATCATGGGGCAAAGATTTTCTGTATTGATAGATAGTGGAGCCACTCACAATTTTATTGATTCACAGCTGGTACACAAGAGAGGAATTCCCGTGGAGGAGTTTGAGGGATTTTCAATTTTGGTTCCAGGAGCCATGACTCTACAATGTGCCAAGTATGTTCCAGCGCTGACCATTACTATGGGTACCTATACCTTGAAAGACCACTTCTTTGTGGTAGATATTCTAGACACCAATGTCATATTGGGAGTCCAGTGGTTAGTCACTCTTGGGAGATTTACCACTAACTGGAGAACTCTGGAAATGGAATGGACTAGAGAAGAGGATGGCCAGCAAAAAAAGATCAAGGGTATGAACACATATCCTCCTTAGGTTGTTTCAGCACATAGGATGGAGGAAGATCTGTGCAGAGGAGAAATTGCATGGGTAGTGGAGCTACATGTATCCGAGGTGAAGATCAAGGACACACCGGTGCATCCACATTTTCAATCCCTTTTGGACCAGTATTCTATAGTATTTGGAGATATCCCACCAGGGAGACCTCTTGACCGAGGGTTTGAACACACCATTGAGTTAGAACAGGGGGTACAAGTAGTGATCTCCACTCTTTATAGACATCCCAAGGCCTATAGGGATGAGATTGAAAAATATATCCAAGAGCTACTAGCACTAGGGCACATCCAGCCTAGTACTAGTCCTTTTGCTTCCTCGGTGGTTTTGGTAAATAAGAAAGATGGCACATTGAGGATGCGCATCGATTATAGGGCCTTGAACAAGAAGAATTTGAAGAACTGGTACCCTGTACCTAGGATCGATGAACTCATGGATGAGCTGAGGGGATCCAAATATTTCTCCAAGATTGATTTGAGGTTTGGGTACCATCAAGTCAAGGTGAGGGAGCAAGATATCCCCAAGACAACGTTTAGGTGTCACTATGGGCATTTTGAGTTTCTGGTAATGCCCTTTGGATTGACTAATGCTACAACAAATTTCCAATCCTGTATGAATCATATCTTCCGGGATCATTTACGAAAGTTTGTATTGGTCTTCTTTGATGATATTCTAATCTACAGCCACACTTGGGAGGAGCACTTGCAGCATATTGAGATAGTCTTACATATCCTCAAGGAGTAGCAATTCTATGCCAAGCTCTCCAAATGTGAATTTGGCCTCACAGAGATGTTGTATTTGGGGCATATCATAGGGATAGATGGAGTGAGGGTACATGAGGAGAAGATTCAAGCTATCAGAGATTGGCCTGAACCTAGGAATGTGACAGAACTCAGAGGGTTTGTGGGCATATGCACATATTACCGGAAGTTTGTGAAAGTGTTCTCACAACTAGCAGCACCTCTTATAGACTTGACAAAGAAGGGGGATTTCCAGTGGACACCCATAGCGCAGAGGGCTTTTGATAAGCTCAAAGAGGTAATGAGTAGTTGTCCTGTTTTGGTTTTACCTGAATTTTCTAAACCTTTTGTGTTAGAATGTGATGCATCAGGTGAAGGTATTAGGGCAGTCTTGATGCAAGGAGGGCATCCTATAGCCTTTGAGAGAAGAAATTTTCTCCCTCATGAGAAGCTATACCCCATATATGATAAAGAAATGTTGGATATCATGCATGAATTAGCCAAATTTCAGAAATATTTGGTGGGGAATAAGTTCAAAGTGAGGACCGATCACAACAGCCTTAGATTCTTTCTTGAACAAAGGCAGCTTCAGGAAAGACAATAGAAGTGGGTGAGAAAAATCCAGGCCTATGATTTTGACATAGAATATGTCAAGGGGAAGAGCAATACAGTAGCTGATGCACTTTCTAGGAGGCCTACAGTGCTGTCCATGAGGGGCATGGACACAGATTGGAAGGCTCAACTTTTAGTTGAGTACTCCAAAGATGACCTTGCATGCGGGATACTTGATGGGGTGGTACCAGATGAGATATTTAAAGTGATGGATGAGGTTACCTATTACAGGAATTGGATCTACTTGGCTAAGAATTCTAAGCTCAAGGAGAAGATCTTAGTGGCCTCACATGATTCCCCACTTTTCGGGCATCAAGGTTTCACAAAAACTTACAGATCTATCAGGGAGAGATTCTCATGGAAGGGTCTCAAGGAGGATGTGCTCCGACATATCAAGGAATGTACCACTTTCCAACAAAATAAGGGAGAGCACACTTATCCTGCTGGGTTGTTACAGCCACTACCTATTCCGGATGGAAAGTGGGAAAGCATCTCTATGGACTTCATCACCGGCTTACTGATAGTATAGGGTAAGGACTGTATCTATGTTGTTGTTGATAGACTAACAAAATATGCTCATTTCTTTGCCATCTCTGCACAATATACTGCTTCACAGGTAGCTAAGCTCTTCTTCAGATATGTATTCAGACTCCATGGTCTCCCTAGGACCATAGTGAGTGATCAGGACAACCGCTTCATGGGTGGCTTTTGGCAGGAAATTTTTTGATTAGTGAGAACTGATTTGACCCCCAACACCAGTTATCACCCCCAAACTGATGGGCAGACTGAGATAGTGAACAAGTGGCTAGAAGGCTACTTGAGAAACTATGTGGCCGGGCAACAGAAAGCTTGGTTGCGGTGGCTCCACTTGGGGGATTATTGTTACAACACTACTCACCATATCTCCATTGGCATGACACCATTCCGAGCCTTGTATGGATATGAGGCACTTTCATTTTCCGATGTTATGTTTGGGGCAATTAAAGCTCCAAGGGCAAGAGATTGGATTCAAGAGAATGAGGACATACTTAGGGCCCTCAAAGATAACATTTCCACTGCTTAGAACCAGCAGAAGATGTATGCAGACTGTGGTGGGATAGAGAGACAGTTTTAGGTGGGGGATCTTGTCTACCTACGCCTTTAGCCTTACAAACAGTCCACACTCAAGGTGAAGGGAGAAGAAAATCTCAAACCACGTTTCTATGGGCCATACAAGGTGAACATATGTGTCGGTAAGGTAGCTTATGAGCTGGAGCTTCCTAAGGGGAGAAAGATCCACAATATCTTCCATGTATCTTACCTCAAGAAGGCCATAGGGAGAAATGTAGTTTCCAACTTGGAACTTCCTCCAATTGATGATGAGGGTCATTTGATCTTGCAGCCAGAAGCAATCCTAGACACAAGAGAGAGGAAGTTGAGAAACAGAGTCATTCGATGGAGGAATATACTAGATGAGGATGCCACTTGGGAGTGGGAGAATATCTTGCAGCATCCTTCTTTACTGTTGCTTGTGGGCAAGCAAATTTTGAGCGGGGAGGACTGTGATGTTCCCAATTAGCCATAGCTACTTGGAACATTATAATTACTCCATTTTTGAAATAAGAAGTAAGAAACACAATAAAATATATCCCAGTGTGAAAAGGGATTGAGATAGGAGGATAAAATAAAGCCCCTTGAGTGTGAATAGGAGCAAAATCAAGGAGCTACTATAGTTGACCAAGTCAACCAATGCTATAAAAAGGGAGGGAAAGCCTCTAGGGTAGCGCAGTTTTGAAGGAGAAAGTTTCTCAAGGAAGCTACAACACCAATGTGTGGGGCTCGGGATGGAGAAGCTCACTTGGAATAAAAAGGAAGGAATGGCAGAAAGGGAATCAATTCATTCATACTTCTTTTTTCAGTCTTATGACTGATTGCAATCTTCAGCTATTTAGCCGGAGTTGCAGCACTGTTTACTGCAAGGGTTCTCATGCGGGAATCCTAGTTCCATTGTTGTTGCAGATTGATTTGGGAGATTGAAGGAGGAGGTCTTGAGTTCCATTCTCGTCAGATATCTTGAGGAAGCCATACTATAACCTGGATTGCGCAGTCACTCTCAGTGAGTGCGTTATTTCTGTGGTAGCTGCAGTAGCTGGGGTTAGATCTACCCATTTGAGCTTATTTCAGGAGAGGAGGAGGTGATTTCCACTCCAGGAGTTCTATTGAGGAAGGTCTTGAGCCTATTTTTGTATTGTGTATTCTTCTTTGAGCATATAAGATATATCTTAATACATATTTTTTGGGTACAACGTTATTTTCTACAGTGCTGTACATTGTGTTGCTATTTTTCCAAAAACCCTTACTGGGAGGTCCCAATGTGTTTGTAAAAGAGGTCAATCCTCTCATTTCTGATCTTATAATGAATGAAAGCTATAGATATATGTTATTCCATCTATTTCTATAGTTTACATAATAATAATAACTTGTTTCTGCCTCTGACATTTCTATTTTATGATGTATTGGGGTTATGATGCATTTTTCTACATTTGAGTTGGGGAGATCTGTTTATCATAGCTAGAGTTATTTTTTTCTGATGCTATTCTATATTTAGGTCATATAAAACATATTATTGAGGTTCCAAGCCCTGGAATTCATTATTTTTTCACTGGTACACTTATACAGTGTCCTCACTGGAGATATTGCTGAAATTCCCGAAAAGGAATATTACACAGGTCAACTTGAAGATGTCTTAATTGGTGCTTTGCAACATAGTTGCTGGAGTAGAATCTAAAGTTGATGTCAATTGATGTCACACATTTTAACTTCAAAAATTTAATGACCATCTTAATCAATACCTGAATTATTACATAATCGACAATTACCAAATTTCAAATAACCATCTTGGTCGTTTGAGTAATTTTCGATACAATTTTAACAATTCTAAAATTGGATCACTACACCTATGTGATGTCTGTTGTACCATCTATAGTTCACTGTAATATGTGCTTTCCCCACAATAGAAATATTGTCACCATCGACCAATTGACATATTATGAACCGAAGTCTTAGACCTCCCCCGAGTCCATCTCTTCGGTGGCCAACAAACAAGCAGTCAAAATTTTGACCAGTGTCTCACCTGGAGTCTACAAATATTCCTCTTTGCTTGGTTCTTTCCCTGGTCCTTCTCCTCCTATCTCTGATCCCAGCTCATTGAACGTTTCCATGATGCAATCATCTCAGTTCGACCTCAAATGTACTGGTTCGATTAGTTAGCAACCCCGATCTCTGCAGCCTGCTCCTAGCACCTCCCTTCAGCGATCACCTCGACTCAGCGAGGACCTCCCTTCAGTGATCACCTTGGGCTCAACATCTTGCCTGGTAAGCCCAAACCTTATACTACTTTGTCCCCGGTCCAACCGGTCGCCATGAACCCTCCCTTTGCTTTTGTGCCTTAGCCACCTCAAGAGGAACCTACTCATGTTGCGAAAGCTTCAGGTGAGCTAGAAAAGCTTGCAAGAAGGCACCTAAGGACAAGACCGCCCAGAAAACCCATGCTCCTCCTCAGCCTCCAAAGTGTACCACCTAGTGTGCTTTGTGTGATGTTGTCGGTCATGCCACCCATACCTATCTTGAATTGCCTCGACTCAAACCCATAGTCAACAAAGCGATTTCCTGAGTTTGATTTCCAAAAGTTCCATGTCACCTTACTTGATTCAGCCAAGAAAATCAAGACTTTACACACAAATCACCCTTGTTCTTTGTGTGATTTCCATGGCCACTACACTCACCTTTGTCCCTACCTCGCTCACTTCTGCGCCTTTCTAGTGGCAGTTCACTAACTTGAGGCCGAGTGAAATCAGTCCATTGCTCCCTTACTTGCGAGTTTGCTTTGACAAAACCAGAGGAAACATCCATTCAAATTGAAATCCCCCCTCCTGATGTCAAGGTTGTGGAGTCTTCGGTCACTGTCCACTACCTGTCATCATCTATGAGATCCATGGTGGAAGACCCCCATGGGCCTTCCCCTTCTGTTTCGCCTGACCTCCCTTCAACGATCACCTTGGGCTCAACATCGGTGGATCCTTCATCTACTTGTTCTTCAGTCACCCTCCGTGATGATGCGCATGTGAACCATTCTTCTTATGATGATGAGCCAGTTAGCTTCGCCGTGTTAGGTGGTTTTTCTTCCACCAGTCACCCAATCTTCTATTACGATGACGACATTATGGAAGCAATCACCACCCCTGACTTTATCTATCCACCCTTACATCAAAACCATACATTCAAACCAGATACACCTTGTGGTCATTACATTGAAATACAATGTTTTAGTAAGGGGGCACCCATATTTGAGAGTCCAGGAGAAGCAATTCTCCACAACCCTCATAGTGCATCTGGTCATGTCAAATCTAGTACCATCATTCTTCCCCATTTTGAAGAACCTCTATAGTCTAATATCACTTCAGATCACTCTAAGGATGATCTCCCTTATCATTCCTTCCTCTTACATCAGCAACCCAGTCCCCTAGACATTGTTGTTGACCAATATGTGGGTTTTCTAGGAGAGCACCAGTTCATTACCTCCAAATCCACTCTTTGGGATAGTGACACCATGTATGCCAACCAAAAAACTCAGTCCATTTTCTTCATATATGCAGTACCAAAAGAGATTGGTAATCCTCGATTCCCTTTCTCGAATTGCAAAACCATAACGAAAACAAATAGCGCACCACATCATAAAAATGTGTTTAGATTCCCCTTTTAAAAATAAAATTTGTGGATGACCATAACATGCTTGGGGGCACCTATGCCCCTCAACCATAAAAATCCTAGATCTCAACCAAAAACAACATTGAAACCCCTTTTTCTGATAGGTCGTACTTTTCAGGTGATTTCCTGGGACAGGTCGCAGTTTTCTGCCTAGTACCTGCTACCCAGGTCGCAAAAAAGACCCCAAAAAGTGTGATTCAACCTTTTCGTGAGCTCTGGGTGCCTAATCTGAAACTTTAGTCCACTGAATTGGAAGAGTGGGGTTAGGCCTCTTACCTCCAATTGATGGATCTCGATTCCAATGGCCGGTTTGTCCGCTACGATCATCCCAAGATTTAGGGCCTTTTCTCCTCTCTACATTCACAATAGCTACATTTGCAAATGAATCAAATTGGAGGGAAAATGCCTTATTAAAAGAGAAACCCCAGATTTTTCTTTTGCCAATTCAGACCAAACCATAGCTCAGTTTGACAAACTGTCAGCACCATTGGAAAGATCTCACCGAGCTCTCAAATATATATCCCTTAGTTTTTTGTGATTTGATACTTCACCTAGACACATTTTTTTCAAGAAGGGTCACTTCACCACTCCTCAAAATCAAATTTCCTCACTTGCAACACTTGTACTTGGGGCACCACTTTGCCTTCATACTTGTCCATGCTCGAGTCGATTTTTGTCGTGAGTAACCATCTTATACTCATGTTTTTATGGTCCCCACTGGGCCTATTCTATGTGGCAGCATCATCGAGTCGCCCTTGTTAGATCATTTGAGTTGAGTCATCATCAAATTCATGGAGTCTATCTCGAGTTCCTTTATATCCCGCTATAGTCCTCCATCCTTCATCGCTTTGTTCCTCTCTCGTGTCGCACATTTTGGCCTTCAGTCATACTATCCCCTATCCCCTCCAGTGTCGAGTCAGTAGCTGCTAGGTCATTTATGAACTTTATGCTCTAACAAGGGAAGTCGTCAGCCCGCTACTCAATACCCCCATTCCACCATCATCCCTGGTATCAGTCTATCAGTCAGTCTACTATTTTCTCTCGTGACTTAGTTGATAATCCCTTATTTCCTGACCTATGGCGGCCCTTCTTCTGTTGACATCAGCTTATTCATTCTAGAAGACAGGTCTAGAGGGCGGTGTACCTTGGTTCCAACTTCCATTGTTGTTCGGTGCCTCGGATCAGGCAAAGGGACTCTTTATTGCCCTTTGACTTGATTTTTTCTCAGCTCCAGCTCCTTATGGCATGATCGAGATCTGTATACTTAATGGTTCATTGATGCAGCAGATTGTACGGTGATTCCCAGGTGTGTGTGAAATGTTTTAGACCTAATGACTGAGTGGCCCTTCAGGTAGCCCCCCACATGCCCGTATGACCTCACTACTACAACCTTGGATGAAGCTCCATAGATTTGATGGTTCCGACCTCAACCGCTTGGAGCACCTCTTTAGTTTGCATGTATCATTCAAATTTTCAGAGCCCTTTCCTGTTTTACAGGGCCTCTTTGGTTGTACTTATATCTCATGTACTCAGATATTATTGTATAAGTCCTAGCCATTGTCCCGGGCACAGTATGTATGTGGGATCCATTATCATGTCTTTATCTGGCCCATGTTTATGCCAGCATGTACTAAATAGTTTGGTCCCTTGTTTACTGGACGCATTATTCTTTGTACTTTGTTATCTCAGCGGGCATAGGTATGCCTCCCCCGCCTCATGTAGAATACGTACCCACTCATAAAAGAGACTTTTTGCACCTGTAAGTCTCGCCTCCTCAGGGTCTTGTCCTCTAGCGCTTTAGTCTACCTTATATTTCTCTCTCTCTGACTCCCCTTTCGGTGTTTAGTGATCGAGTTGTTACAACGTACTTCGGTCATACGATTAACTCCTAACGCTCACATGCTGTGGGGCAATCTGTTACACCAATTTTTGGTCATCTAACCTGTTACTATTAGCTGGACCAAAGTACACCATTGAAGACCAATTTTACCCTAGTAAAATTGCTTTCACTATGAAAAATAACTTAGTAATCCATAATTTATTAAACTGTTTATGGTCTAATCAGGTAACCCCATGAGGAATAATTGAATAAATCCTAATTTGTTTGATTTTCATCAGGGGATAATTAATTAAGCAATAGTTTAATAAATATTCCTAGTCATATTTAACCCAAAACAGGAAAACTATTTAGATAAATCACTATTTATCTCATTATTTTCTAGGAATAATTATTTAAAACATTATTTAAATAATATTCCTTGTTAAATTCGACTAAATCATTCATAAATAATTGAATAAATCATTATTTACTTAATTATTACTCAACCTTATTCTTAAAATAATAAATAAATCATTTATTTATTTATTATTTACAAATAAAGGGATTTTACCAAATTCAAATTCTTTTTCCCTCCAATAAAAAAAATAAAATATTCCATAAAGGTTGGATCTAGATTTGGTTAGTAATATTTTAATTATGCACTAATATCTAGACTAACTCAATATTTTGTTATAATTAGAATAGTTTTTCCATTCATTCACTACCTTTTGTTGCCTAAAGATCACTCTGGATCTATACTTTTGGTGTGACTTTGAGCCTCCATCATTGTCATATTTGTCTATATTTTTTCTTGTGAGCTCCCTTTGTGTTCCATTTTTTGTCTGCGTTTTCTACACCATCAATAGAGAGATATATTAGATCTAAAGTGCTGAGGACATACAAGAACCCATCCCATTCAGGGGGACTGGTAACATCTTTCTATGTTCCCTTCCCAGGTGTCATAAATACAAAATTCTTTAAAAATATTCTTGTCTTGTCTATTGGATGCATGGAGCAACTCTTGCTTTTATTTGTTGTTTAATGTATTTAACTGCATAGATCTAGATTTTGTAGCATTTATTCTGATCAACTAACTGTAGATCTAAGGAAATTGGCAGCCATGTTTGACGTTAGGGTTGTTTGTTATGCACAGCTAAAGTGAGTTTTTTTCGTACGCTTGCAATTAGAATTCACACTAACACAAGGGTGCTTAATCAAACTACTAAAATGATCTCCATTCACATTATGAGTGATTTTATTCCTACTAAGGAGATTTATGGGTCTCCATACCCTCTTATTCTTCTAACTAAGAAGAAAAAAAAAAAATTAATATTCCAAATAGCTTATAGCTAATTGGGAATATTACAAAAACTATGAGAAGCAGAACTAATTGAATGATAGATGGAAGAAAGGAAAAGATAGTAACAATAGAGAAGCTGAGGCACATGGATTGGGCCCTAACCCATGAGCCTAGCTCTCTAAAAATTAAATCAGATGAATGAAATCAATATGCTCATTTCATAAAAGAATAAAATCATACATACTTGAAAGTTTGATCACTGAGTAAAATAATAAAAAGCTCAATAGCTTGCAACAAAGTTTCAACTAGAATTTACTAACTCTTCCTAGCTCTAGCGCTAATCTATTTATTCTACAGGGAAGCTACCAACAACTCCCTAGAAAATAGTGATTGAGTCCACTTGACTCCAAGTAAACAAAGATTGAGTGCACTCCTCTTTGATTTTCTTGGCTGCCTTTGGAATTCAAATTGTTGGAGAGAATCCTTGGGGATCCTTTGGCTGCCTTTGGAATTCGAATTGCTGGAGAGAATATTTGGGATCCTTTGGATGCCTTTGGAATTCAAATTGCTTGAGAGAATATTTGGGATCATTTGGCTGCCTTTGAGAGTTAAGGATGGTGGAAAATCCTCCAATAATTTCTCCTTGATGTCTCCTCCAAGTATTTATTATAAAATCCTTATAAAAATGCTTAATAAATCATGATTTTCTACACACAACCTCATATTAGGCACTCAAAGTATGTTAGCCTTAATCACCACCTATATAAGCATCATAAAGCAAATAATAATAAAAATGAAAGAAAAATAGATCTAAGAAGGAAAAAAGGTGGCCATTAACCCATTCAAATATTTCTAATGATGGAGCTCATCAAAAAGCACAAGTGTTTAACTCTAAGGACCACACTGGGTCTGTGAATAGGGTTTGTCACAAGCTTTTTATAAAATTTCTTCAAGGAATTTTCTCTTTTTGTATTTAGAGATGCTTTGATCATGTTTTCATGGTGAACACATTAACAAAATTTGACACTTTGCAACATTTGGGGAAAAGTTCGACAACTTAGGGCATGAGACAAGGAGTGTGACAAAATATTGTATAACAGATGCCCCCTAAAGTATGAAAGCATAACGAGAAGTGATGGTCAAAATGATTTACAAGTCAAGGCAAGGACTTAGGAAACAATTATAAGGATACCTGAAAATAAAATATAGTACAATACATATGACATCTCTAATGTAAGGATGACCAATAATACATCTTTGAATATGCATCTAACAATATGTAGTATCCCCAAATTGGGAATGTCAGCAATGCATGTCTGAAAAATGAATTTTTCAGAAATGGATGCTATAGAAGTGAGATTCATCCCTTGGATCCATTAGATATGACAATATAAGATCTAAATCCAAGAGGAGATCAAAAACAAATCAGCCTAGGTGAGGTAAACAAATCTCCCACACCTAGTATAGCTGAAAAATACCCAAGAATGGGGTTGCAGTAATAGGCAAACAATACTGCACTTAAAGTAACGCAGTTTAAGTGAATGAAATAGGAGGCCAATATGGAGGCTCAATATTTACTTATACATCATTAAATCAGAGC
This sequence comes from Pinus albicaulis, assembly GCA_034641835.2. Classification (NCBI taxonomy): domain Eukaryota; kingdom Viridiplantae; phylum Streptophyta; class Pinopsida; order Pinales; family Pinaceae; genus Pinus; species Pinus albicaulis. Next base: position 1,176,711,255 of record CM076577.1, on the reverse strand, counting down.
TATATTGAATCCCATACATTATAGAACAGAAGATAGAATAATTTACATGAAGAAAACCTCAAGAAAGAGGTGCTGCAACCATAGAAAATGACTGAACAAGCTTGACAACGTTATTTTTATTGGCTGTAAAAATATTATATTACACTTCAGATCTAGAGTAAATCTGTGTACAAAAATTTAGATCTATATCAGATCTGTACATTAGAAAGGCTCCTCTACAAATTCCCCTTGGGGTTTTGAGCAAAACATGAAGTACATGGAGTAGATATGAGATCTTATGCAGTAGATCTGTAGAATGATTCATAAATTTTGAAGAAAATACAAGAGTATTTAGATCAGATCTGAATATAACATGGATTATATCTATAATCCACAGATCACCACAATGAAGGGCATATTGCCAACACTAGAGATCTCTCTCCGAAAAGTGTGCCAAAAATCCCTGCAACTTCTTCTTTGCAAATAACGCAGTATAGGAAGATGAACTGCGCTGTAGGATTTAAGAACATTTTGGCTTGATGCCAAGGTATATATTTGAAGCTCCAATCATCCAATACTCTCTTGTCATGGCGATAGAAGACTCTCCCACTGAAAAGAGGCACTAGAATGGCCTAGATCTGAATAGATCTAGCCTCCACTTGCTGCAGCTTACAAAGAAAACCAAACCCTCAACAGGATCTGCATTGTAGTTGGAAGAAGATCTTTGCCAAATGCCTGATATTGGACAAGAAATGCAAGACTCCCTCAAGAGCTAATCAAAGAAGGAGGTGGGATTCCCAATCAGGAACACCCAGTGCTAAACAACACTATTCTCTGCTAAACAGCCAAGAGAGTGAGAAATGTCTAAACAGAAAAATTCTTCAAAATAATATGTTCAACAACCCATCTCTTGATTTCCTCCTCTTCCTTTTATAAGATAAAAATCTTGCCAAACCTTAAACCATCTCAATGATTTAGCTCTATTCACATGTGTAGCCTCCAACTAAAACTGCATTGTGCATCTAGGAGGTTCATTGCATGTGGACAGCGCTGTTGATTTGGTCCTGTTGACCTAGTCAAATGTCTCAGTCCCTTTCACACATAAGCGTGTTTTATTAAGGTAGCCTAGATTTAGCCTTGTTCACATGGGGCATTGATTTATTTTGTTGTTTTAGGAGTTTTATTGATCCTCCTTTACAATTTTATTCATGCAATAAGAAAATGAGACAAAATTGTATATTCCCATTAGCTTGGGCTAATTGGGAATATTACAGTCCTCCCCTCCAAAATGTTGCTTTTCCTCAAGCAGCTGATAGGGTGAGTGCTGCAACACTTCTCCTCCTCCATTGGTGACACCATCAAGAATCAAGCTTTCTTCTTAAGCTAAGTGTTCACCAACTCTACCCTCCATGAATTGTTCCTCCAAATTCATTGTGAGATGTACAAAGTCCATCCTGCAAGGAGTCAAAAATTCACATGAAACAAACATGGTTGAACCAATCCTCTCCCTGAAACATGTAGCATAAGGTACATGGAGAGTCTCCATCCCATGAGGTACATACATGCTCCCCATCCTCCCTCCATACAATCCCATAAATAGTAAAAGTATATCATCAATGTATGGAAGTAAAACTACATATAAGCAAACAAAAATTTGAGCATAAGGAGGTGGGTCATAGTCCCACATGTGGTACCAGCGCAGTGCATCTCCTGGATGCATTAGATCAAGGTGTGGTAAGTGGTTTCCCCACCACTTACTTACTACACATGTCATCTCACTATGGCTGAAAGTGTGAGATATGTTTGGTGCTTTTGGGAAGCACCCATCATGGAAGTAAATCTCCCTTTGCACATCAAGGGAGTGGCCAAGTTCAGAAATTCTAGTGGCCCAATAATTGCCATGAGATTTACATGATACATTACTCCTTTTAGGAGTCATGGCCTGCACAAAAATGGTAAAAGAACATGTACAATCAGAAAAATAAACTTGCTTTACATGAATAGGTCCTTTACCAATAGTGTCTCTCATACACAGGGAGTTGTGCATGGATCTTTCTCCTCTTTCAAAAGAAGGAAAAGATGGCTGAAATGGCTCTTGCATAGAGTCCCATGGCTTCCCCAACTCCACATAGCTCATGCATTCTTGAAAATGCTAATGTAGTTCTTCTTCCAAGACTTTCCAATCAAAGCCCCTCATGATGATATTGTAGATCCTCATGGAATGCATATGGCTGAAACATAACTCTTTGTATGCTCCTTGTAGTATTTTCTGCTTGAGCTTAGAAGCTATAGACAAAAATATTCTACCATGATGATAGATGACTCCTCCTTGGACTAATTAGCCCTCTTCATGCAGCTGGTCATCAAGTATCATACATGTGTGAAGATATTTGGAATAATCCACTAGTAGTTGTGATTTCCAATACAGATCTACACTTCTCAACAATGACAGCACTAATGATGTATCAACAGAAGTGTCTGTCATGTTGCTGACCCTCTCCTTGACATCTTCTATGTCAAAGGTGTGCGTTGGAAGGATGTTCCTTCCATTCTTATCCTCCCACAGCTCAGATCCAGAAAAGAGAGTGGGTGATGATGATAAGGGAAGAAGATTTCCCTCCCCCTTGAGCTTACCCAAGTCTCCCAATGCTGTAGCTTTATCTTCAAGTGCTCCAATCCCTCCTGGATCTAAGTTTGGAGTAGCAAGTTGTGAGGTCTTCCCCACAAAATCTGAATCAGGTGGCCTCCCAGGTGGTTTGCCACTAGATAAAGAGGTTTCAGGGACCATCATCATATGCATAATAGATGGGATCCTCATATCCCTGCTTCCACTACGCAATTTAGACTCTGTTTCATGTGTGGAAGTCACATGAAATTTGGAGACCACTCTTAGTGATTCAAGAGTGCCTCTGATTGGAGCATTTGCTCCATTCTCTTCTCCTAGCAATAGTGGATCATCTTATGCTATGTTATCTTTGTGATCCCTCCTTTGTTCTATCTCATTTTCTTTTAGCATAGACACATGCTACTCATGTCCTCCATATGGAAGATCCTTAAGAACTCCTTGCAAAGATGCAAGAGCCTCTCTAGTGGAATAAATTGCTTCATCTCCATATCCTGATAAAAATGGATCCCCTCCTGATATCACAATGCTGGAGGATCTTCTTTTCTCTTTCCCTCCCTTCTCCTCATCAATGGAGAATGCCTCATCATTAAGAGATCCTTCTCCTTGATCTCTTATTGAAGAAGGAACCCTCATGTCTTCTCCTTGAGAAGAGAGACCTTGTTGTAGTGGGGCTTTTGCCTTTGGAAAATCATGCAGCAGATCTTCAACCCCTTCAACAATGTTTAGAAATGGAGTTGGCTTCATGGATTCTTCCAACTCATGAAAAGATTTAGATTCCTTGTGTTTGATTTTCTCTCTCAAGGAATTTTCAGAATGTCTCAAATCAAATATTTTCACTACCCCCCTAGTGAACTTTGCATAAGAAGACTAAAATAGCAACCAGGCATAAGCCTTACCTTGAAGATGCAGCGCTGCTACTCTCAAGGATTCTTCTTTTGAAACTTGATGTAGCTAGAAATATGTGTCAAGCTTCCTTACCCAAGACTTGCCTGAGTCCTTAGGTGATCCATCAAAAGTAGGTAGAGAGAATCTACCCAAAGTGTGTTGCATGCACCTTCTTCTTCTACTGTAGCTACTGGATCTTTCTTCTTTAAGATGACAAAACTCTGGGAAACTTAGATGCTCTTTGAATCTCTCTGATTGAGACTCATATTCTTGTAGATAATCACCAAGAGATCCCTCCTTTGGTGTTCCTCCTTTTCCTTCTTTCTTCGAAAATAAAGTAGGCACGCTCCAACGTTGTAGATCAGGTTGTGTGGCTGAATGCTCGCACACATAATAAGAAATACTGGGGCTTCCTTGATGTGGAAATATCCCTGAGGGATTTTCATGTCTTTCTCTCTTCATTCCACAAATTTCTCCTTTCAGCTCATATATAGCTTGAGAAAGAGTTTTAGAGAACCCCTTTCCTTTCAATCTTCCAGATAAAGGGGTTTTACCCTTTTCTTCTATGTCTTCAGTGTAATCATACTTATTCTGTCTTCTTCTTAGATACCTCTTCTCTCTGTCAGTAAGAGGATATCCTTCTGTGGAAGGCATATGGGTTTCTCAAGAAAGCACAGGTTGTGCCAAGATGATGCTCTGATACCACTGTAATATCCCCAAATTGGGAATATAAGCAATGCATATCTGAAAAACACATTTTTTAGAAATGGATGCTACAGAAGTGAGATTTAGCCCTTGGATCCATTGGATATGACAATATAAGATCTAAATCCAAGAGGAGATTAGAAACAAATCAAAATAGGTGAGGTAAATAGATCTCCCACACCTAGTATAGCTGAAAAATACCCAAGAATGGGGTTGCAGCAATAGGCAAACAATATTGCACTTAAAATAACGTAGTTTAAGTGACTGCAGTAGGAGGCCAATATGGAGGCTCAATATTTACTTATACATCAGCAAATAAGATTTATATTGAAGCCCATACATTATAGAATAGAAGATAGAAGAATTTACATGAAGAAATCCTTAAGAAAGAGGTGCTACAACCATAGAAAATGATTGAACAAGCTTAACAGTGTTATTTTTATTGGCTGTAACAATAGTATATTACAATTCAGATCTAAAGCAGATCTGTGTACAAAAATTTGGATCTATATAAGATATGTACACTAGAAAGGCTCCTCTACAAATTCCCTTTGGGATTTTGAGAAAAACATGAAGTACATGGAGTAGATCTAAGATCTTATGCAATAGATCTGCAGAATGATTCATAAATTCTGAAGAAAATACAAGAGTATTAAGATCAGATCTGAATATAACATGGATAAGATCTGTAATCCACGAATCACCACAGTGAAGGGAAAATTACCAACACTAGAGATCTCTCTCCCAAAAGTGTGCCAAAACTCCCTACAACTTCTTCTTTGCAAATAACGCAGTATAGAAAGATGGACTACGTTTTAGGCTTTAAGAAAATTTTGGCCTAATGCCAAGGTATAGATCTGAAGCTCCAATCATCCAATACTCTCTTGTCAGGGGGATAGAATACTCTCCCACTGAAAAGAGGCACTAGAATGGTCTAGATCTGAATAGATCTAGCCTCCACTTGCTACACCTTACAAAGACAAACAAACCCTCAACAGGATCTACATTGTAGTTGGAAGAAGAGCTTGGCCAAATTCCTGATAGTGGACATGAAATGCAAGACTCCCTCAAGAGCTACTCAAAGAAGGAGGTGGGATTCCCGATCAGGAACACCCAGTGCTAAACAACACTATTTTATGCTAAACAACCAAGAGAATGAGAAATGCATAAACAAATGAATTCTTCAAAATAATATGTTCAAAAACCCTTCTCTTGATGTCCTCCTCTTCCTTTTATAAGATAGAAATATTTTCGAACCCTAAACCATCTCAATGATTTAGCTCTATTCACATGTGTAACCTTCAACTAAACCTGCACTGTGCGTCTAGGAGGTTCATTACATCTGGAAAACGCTGTTGATTTGGTCCTGTTGACCTATTCAAATGTCTCAATCCCTTTCACACATAAGGGTGTTTTATTAAGGCAGCCCAGATTTAGCCTTGTTCACATGGGGCATTGATTTATTTTGTTGTTTTAGGAGTTTTATTGATCCTATACAATTTTATTCATGCAATAAGAAAATGAGACAAAATTGTATATTCCCATTAGCTTTGGCTAATTGGGAATATTACACAATACATGAACCCATGACATGGATGCAGCCATCCGACTTGAAATTATCATATGTATGGACCCATGACATGGATGCTACCATCTGTATAGAAGGGATCATGTGTAAACTCATGAATATAGTACAAGACATATGACATATCTAATGTAAGTATGCCCAATAATACATATTTGAATATGCATATAACAATACATGAACCCATGACATGGATGCAACCATCTGACTAGAAAGGATCATATGTATAGACCCATGACATGGGTGCAACCATCCGTATAGAAGGGATCATGTGTACAATCATGGATACTCCATGCAGCCTATATTTATCGAATGAAATACAGGGTCCTCATCTCTATCCTGACCCTTCCAATGTACGAATCTAGCCATGTGAATAAATGTGTCGAAGTGGAGCATGGTAGAGACCACCTGATTACTGGTCGATGATGTAAATTGTTAACAGGCACGAGAGGAAACACCAATAATGATGATGGTCGTGAAGGTACAAAAAAAAATCTACAAGTGTGAATAATGGAGATGAATTCGAACACTCACGAAATCATTCGATCGAAGGAAAATGATGTGAACCTATCGCCGAATGCTAAGAACTTATCATTGAGGCATGCAAGCTCCAAGGTACTGAAAGGGGGTTTTTAGATCATATTTCTGGATAATGAGCTGGATTCGACGGGAAGTGATCCATCAAAGAATGGCCATAATGTTTCCCACATCATTGACATGAAACAAAGTATTTTACAAAGTTGGAGAGTGATTCAGGATTGTGGTAGAGAAAGTCAAATGAGGCACACGAGGTTTGAATTTGCATACGAGACTTCTCTTGAACAAATCGGTGACACAACTTTGGAATTTGGAAGAATTTGACTCAAAATAGGATCAAAGGTCATGTTGATAATATATAATCAAATGAGAGGAAAATGGATTCCCCAAACCTAGGAAGGCAAGTGACAAAGTGAGGATGTCCCAAACCAGACACAAGATACTTATACGTTTCATATTCAAGAGCGACATGTTGCCTTTGATACAAAATACAAGATACGTTTACTTGCATTTTTCCCCAATATTTCTAGCGAGTAACTCTTTGTTTTTTAATGCAATATTGAAGAGGAGACCATATGCTTAGAGTACAATCTCACCCTTCGGATGAATCCATCCTAGTAAATTTAACAATCCCTAGGAAGGAGTAACTCGATCTCATCATGGTGACAAGTCTCGTGTCATTTAAATTTTACAAGTCCAACGGAGGTGTAAGTCAACATCTTTTTCATATTTAGGGAGTTTTAAAAAGAGGCGGAAAAGAAAAACCAAAATTTCCCTTTTCGTAAATAGTCCATTAAATCCGAAAAGGTAGAAAACAACATCGAAGAGAATCTCCTAGTCATTTTTTACTAAGGCATTCCCTTTTCATAATTAGTCTATCTCAGCCTAGAAAAGGGTTAAACATATATTGAGTAAAAAAAATTTCATTTGCTTTAACAAGCTCGAAAGGACAAGTGCTCGGAAATATTTTCATATATTGGAAGTCTAAAAAGAGTTGAGCGAGAACTCCTCCTGGAGGAACAAGTGGTATAAAAGGTATCAACTGGTTCCAGTGATGATCGAACTTCTCAAAACATGCAGAGGTCAAGAGTTTGGCTAATAATACCACTCAACACAGTGTTTCCCTAGGAAAGGGTAAAAAAAACTGAGTGAGAGCATATGATCAGCCAAGAAAATGGTCACGATGGAATGAAAAAACCAAGGTTCATTGGCAGAAGAGGCAGATAAAGGAGAAATCACAAGTGGTGTATATGAATGGTTTCATTGTTTACACAAGCTTGAAACATGGGAAAATATGCTTGAGAACCCTTTAATATGGTTTCATTTTTACATGAGCTTGAAATGGAGAAAAAACTTTGCTTGAGAGTGGTTTCATTTTTACACAAGCTTGAAACAGAGACAAACTATGATTGGAATAAGTTTGCATGCCCCTAGCACAATGACTCAATTCGAGGTACATGCCCCCTAAGCTTCATCACATTCACCTAAGTAGACTACTAGTTATTAACAGGTGGATGGAGTGAAGGTTCATTTACGAGATGAAGTGAAAGACTCAACTGGGAATTTACGAGATCTAATCAAAGACTTGAAGTGAAAGGGGATCTGTTTCAATTTTTAACGAGCTTGAAACGGGAAAATGACTATGCTCATAGGGACATATCTCATTTTTTACCGAGGTTGACATAGTAAAATAACTATCCTCATTAAACCTTGTTTCATTTTTTAAGGAGCTTGGCATAAGACAAGGAACTATGCTTTGAACACCTTGTTTCATTTTTTTAAGGAGCTTGACACAAGACAAGGAACTATGCTCCAGGAGACCTTGTTTCATTTTTTAAGGAGCTTGAAACAAGACAAGGAACTCTACTCCATACACCTTGTTCATGGCCCATAAGAGGTCATGGCTTCCGAGAGGTTCTCGTCAGATGGGATAATAACACTCTGGAAATCAGGGTATAATGTCCCCAGTACATGATGCACTATATCATTGAATAGATCATCAGTGGACGTGGGCATGGAATAGTTTTGCACATAATTAACCTCTAGCGTGGAAGTTATCACTTGAATATAAGGACCAATTAGGTAAGTTCGTTTATTGGGATTCAGATTAGGACCAATGAATGAAATCCTTTTAATGGTCACAATTATTTCTTCATGTGGGAAACACATCACATGAAAGAGAGAATAGGAAAGAGCTCCCATGAAATAAATATATTCATGCCCAAGTATTAAATTAAAATCCAAAGGGCCTTGGACAACCATCACATCGATGTAGATGATATGTCCTCCCAAAATAATAGGAAACTTAGGAATGATCCCTAACTGTTGACTGGTTCCTCTACTAAAAGCAAACAAATTGTGGGTAACAGGAACAAGTTACAGAGAACCTAAAGTTTTCTAAGTAGTTGAGGATAGAATACTAACAGATGTGCCTTCATCTATGATTTTTCCAGGTATGACCACATTCTAATCCTGTATTGTGATCTGAAAAGGCACGTAAGAAGGAATATGATATCCTGACAGTCGACTCTAATCAAAAGAAGTGACTAGACTACTTGCGAGGGGGGGGGGGTTGTCATGGGAAAGGGAGAACTTCCCCCTTGTGTTATGAGAATGGGAGGTTCGCTCTCCTGTACCATGGGAATGGGAGGATTTCCCTCTAATTCATTGGAATCTGAAGAAACAAAAAGAACCTGAGTGGTATGAAGTCCACTCTCTACAGTAAAGGTCTGATCAACCGAAGGTGGAATCAAGTAAACCATTTCCTGAACCGATGGTTTTCCATGAGCAGAATTATGGGATTTAATTTCAGAGAGAGTGAGATTGACCAGAGATGAATTTTGACCAATTACTTGATCAACTAGTGTAGTATCAAAGTAAATATTTCGGTAGCCAGCAAGAAGACAGGGCTAAGAAGCTGCAAGGTTCTCCAATACTTCGAAGGCTTCATCCATATAAGGAAAAATGTGAATGGGATGATTTCCTTCACATAACTTACAGGGAAATTTGACTTTACCCTTTTTCCCATGGGACTTATTATCACTAGCTAAGGGTTTGTCACCAACATGATCTCCAGAGGCTGATGACAAAGTTGATTTGAGTCGGTGGACCATACTTCTAATATCCTAGGAATTCTAGGATAATCCCTAAGAAGTTGGTCATCCTTACATAACTTGCAAGGGAATTTGACTTTGCAGGACTGAATGGAATATTTTTCAACATCAATTTCATGGGTAGCAATGGTTTCTTAGTTTCCTCCTTGCTTATTTTGCTTCTTCTTCTTCTTCTTATTAGATTTTTGGTTACTAGAATCCTGACTTTCACCAGGTGAAGAGGAAGAACAAGGTGAAGAAACAAGTGCAGAAGGCGAGGGGTAAACTTTAGGATCAACATGAGGTTGACACTATTTAGGTGGAGACGAATTTTTTTGAGAAGCAGCTTTGACATTCAGAACCATGGGGGTAAAATATAACCAACGAGAAAACCAATGGTAAATCCCGGAAGGGACAGTGTTGCCATATAAGGAGCACCAATATTTCCAAAAGAAGGAAAAGGACTAGGACTCCCATCTGAGGGGATTCCTTGATTGATAAACTCAAGAATTATTTCCATTAGGCTCAATGTAATATCTACTAAGGATTTATGCACGTGTAAGATGTTATTCCATTGGAAATTTATTTTAGAAATTAACAAAAAAATAAATATAAAATAGGTAAGATAGGAAAAAGGGTTTACCAAGCAACCATGAACCGCAAAATACATTTTTTTGAACCAATAAGTACAAAAGATAATCTCCCTGAATGATGTGTTCAGTGTATCACGTTTACAAGGTGGCCAACTCGTTTACAAATGGATGGATAGAAACCTAGTGGGGAATCCCAAAATATATGTGACGATACTTGGGAGTGCAATCCGTAGTAGTGCTATCTAATATGTAACCGCTCGATGAGAGTGTTCCCATATACTTACCATGATTGGAGCACTTTCTATATACCAAAAATGTAATGTTCCCAATTTTAGCCTGAAGCTAAAATGGAACATTATAGTGGCATATTTTCTTTTTTCTTAATAAAATGGTTAAGGAGACCCCTTAACCATTGATAATAGAGAAATAACACTCCTTATGAGGAAGGAGGATAAATAAGCAGTTGAAATAAACACCTAATGGTGTGAACATGATGAGGATCACCTTGAGTTGGCCATCTTTGACCAAGTCAACAGTGTTGCCTTAGAGGGGTGGCTTGCTTGAGAAGACAATGCATTTTTTGGAGGGAAAGCATTCAAAAGTGAATGGAAACCCTAATTGTGGGACCTATGGTGAGAGAGATTTCATTTGCTTTATAATAGAGAAGATAGCAGCTCATATGTTTATGCTTTGATTCAGAAAATTCGTAGTGAGGCCAAGGACTTGCACATCCGGGCTGTTTAGCAAGATTGCAGTGCTCTTGAGCACTAGGGGTGTTCCTGGGAGGGGATCCCCCACCTCTTCCTCATGGGAGGAGAGGATTTGAGCTGCATTTCCTCAATTCGGAATTTTTCCAAGCTCACTCCATTTGCAGCGTTATTTCTGTAGCAGAATGGTGTTGTGTAGCTGGGGTAGCAGCAGAGGAACTCATTGAGTCTTTCCCTACTTGCTTTTCAATGGAGGAGTGATTTCTTCATGGGAAGAGCTGTAGAGAGGGCTCTTGGACTTCATTTCAGATCTGTGGCATCAGGCCACTCATTCACCATATCCCACTGCACAGTCATTTGGAGAAACTACGTTATTCCATGAGGGCAGTGTCGAGGGAGATTCTTGTGCTCATCAGGAGAAGTGATTTTGAGTAAAAGGGGATCAACCCCTTTTCCTTTGAGGGAATTATCAGAGGAGGGCATCAGCATTTAAGATCAGCCACAACCTCATGTTCATTTGGTTTTAGTTGCAGTGACAATTTATTTGTCACTATTGTACTTTACCCGACATTTCTAGCAATCTCCCTGAGATTGGCTAGAAATCCCATATTGAGCCCATTTTCCTCTCCTGGGCCATTTCCCTTGTATCTATCAGCTATATTATCATTTTTTATGTATTCAATAGCTGCATCTCTCATATAGATTGCGCAGTTATGGTTTCTTGACATTCTGTGTAGCTGCAGCTACTTCGACATTACATGGTATATTCACTGGAGTTGGTTCTAGAGGATTGAGAGGTTTATTCCCTCAATTATTTCTTGTATATTCATGCTGAAATCATAATATAATGTTGGCTATACCATTTCCCCTCTTATGATGTATTTCAGATTTACGGAGTTAATGTTAATGTTCATGTATTACTGTAGCTCACTCTTTGAGCATTGTTTCAGAGATCCAGATTGGGGAGATCTAAATAACCCATCTAGATGCATTTCTTTAAGCTAATTTTATGCAAGGGAGTTGTATATGAGTTATGCTAGGGCATCCAAGTGGTGGTTTGTCTTATTTGTGCAGCAAATTCCTTATACAACGTCCTTAAGGACCCTGTAGCAGGAATTCCTGAGGTGGAATATTGCATATCCATAGGCAGAGTCTGTGAAGGGCTAGCTAGCCTCAGGATTTATCCCTTCTTTGGAAGGAGTCATATCCTGTAAATGCCCCAACATTAAATCTCTGAAATGGACTTGTGATGTCTCACTGAAGAAGGAATTGGTATATCTTAAGATATTCCCGATGGAGCAGAAAATTCCAGATTTGGGATATTACAGTTATATCAGAGCATGATCTTGGCTCAGCCTATGCCCAATATATATTTCCATCAGCGAGAGGAGATTCTCTCCAAGGAGAAGAGATTGACAGAGGAAACAAGGAAAGAGGAATGAAGGAAGAGAAGGTTTCCCTTCTTCTTTTCCAGACCATTGAGGAGATTATTGGAGATCTTGAGGAAAGAGAAATTTGGAGAAATTTTATGAGAAGGGTTTGTTGATGAGACAAATCCTAGATACTTCATGAGGGGTGTGATCATTCAGCCACACATGCAGATCCACAGCGCAGTCCTTTGTTCACTTGCATTGCAAAGGAGTGGAGGAAGGAATGAGGTCATGGGAGTAACAACACTGCAACTCAAGGTATGGCACATGATTGTTGGTTTGAGGATTTCATTTTTCATTGTCATGCAAATGAAAAAACATGTGATGCATTCACTAAGGGTTTGATGGAGAAAACTTGGTGAAACTCATTGTGTCATAAACACAAAAACTTTGCATACACTGGAAAGAACCAACAATGCTGTCACATTAGGAGGAGATCCATCACCACATGGAGGTGAAAGGGGAGCCATTGCTTCCATTAGAGGAGTCCTTGTGTCTTTGCAAGGATTTTGTAATGTTCCAAATTTTTAGCTTCCAAGATAAATGGAACATTAGAGTTAGCAACAGCTATAGTAGGCAAATAAATAGGTAGAAAAGCCCATAAGTCTCCTAAGAAGGATAAAAAAATTCCAAGTGTGAAAGGAGACATTATTTCAAGCCTAATAAATCACCTCTATGTGTGAACAAGGATAAAATGTAGCTACTTTGACTTTGTCAACTACGCAATATTGGAGGAGAAGAAACCTTAGGAAGAATAACACAATTTTGGAGGAAAGTGCATCTTTTGAATAAGGAGACCTAATTGGGTGGGCCCAAGGAGAAGAAAACTCGTATTCTATGTGAGGAAGAGGATGAAAGCATTGTTATTCATGCTTTAGATCATTATTCATGTCTCTCTAGACATTTGATCACTCTTGTTGTTCAACAGAGTAGCAGTGTTGTTTAGCACTTGGGTGTTCCCGAGCAGGAATCCCACCTCTTCCCTTGAGGAGCCTCATTGGGAGAGCTTTCATTAACCATTTCCACATCAGGTTTTCAAGCCAAGATTTATCCATCTTCATCAGCGTAGTTTCTGCAGCAGATATTGTGCAGTGTAGTTGGGTGCAACAGTGGAAGGGATTGATATCCCACTTTCTGAGCTAATCTTTGTTGGAGGGAGATCTCGTTTCATCCAGAGATCTGTTTGGAGGGTCTTGGAGCAGATTTCAGATCAGTGGTATCAGAACACACACTCCTCAGAGTTTCTATCACAGTTGTAGCTAGGAACTGCGTTATTTTGGGAGGCAGATTTCATTGCAGGGTTTGGTGGCTTCTTTGTGGTTTTTCCTTGTGATTGAGGGGTTCATTATCTCATGGGAGGAAGAATTTGAAGGATATGCATCAGATCAGATTTATATCAGCCTCTTACACTCTCATGCTTCATGTTGCAGTGAGTATTCAAATATTTTTGAATATTACATTTTGTAATTAGAGTGTTTGACAAGAAACCCTTGCTGGGTTGTCTTGCTTTTTGTATAAAGAGACTAGATCTCATTCCTTGAGAATTTTTTTATTAATATATGAGTAGATATATTGTTCTCTAATCATTTTATGTGTAAACCCTCTCTTAGACTGCACAATCCCTTGAGCAGCTACTCTGGCATTTTGCAGTCTTGGGGTTTTTCACTAGTTTTGACTACACTAGTGTGGGAGGCCTATTTAGCCCACCTAGTTTGATTTGTTTCAGCTATATTCTTGGATTTAGATTTTTTATTGCTGTATATATGGGATCAAAGAGTTTATTTCAGTATTTTATTTCATGCATGGCTATAAATGCGTTTTTGCTTCTTTCTTCCTAAGTTTTCCCAAGGAGGAATATTTACATAGCTATAGACAGAGCCTGAGAAGGGGCCAGCTAGCCTCTGGATCTCATCCTATTTTTAGAGGTGACATATCTGGTAAATTACCACTCAATCCATCTCTGAAATATCCTTATTCATATTTCCGATAAAGGAACATTTCAGTGGTGAAAAAATCTACCGATTTCCATTTCGGAACATTACAGTGGTATCAGAGCTTCGAACTTGGCTTAGCCTATGAAGTTCAAAATTCAAAATCAGAGGGCTAAAGGATGAAGAAGATGAATTTACTCTCATCCATCTTCATATCTCAAGGAAAAGAGCGAAGATGCAGTGAGATTCCAAAGGGGTCTAAAAGAAGAAGAGGTTGCAATGAGATCTCAAGCCATTGCATTTCAGAGAAAGAAGAAGTGGACAAAAACCAGAAAGCTTCAGTATGTGCAAAAGGAAGGAAAGATAAGCTGATAAAACTTCTTCCACAATGTATACAGAGCTTTCAAGGAGAGCTGAAGAACACAAGATTGGAGATGGGATCTCCAAAGGAGGATGAATCTAGAGCAGAATCTAGATTTTCACATGGTGAGGAGAAGCATGCAACTGCACAACATAGTACACAACACAGTCAAGGGCCCAGATCTATCTTGATATGGAGGAAGGGAGCTGACATCTTGCATTTCACATTGCCAGAGGCAAGACCTTTAGTTCATACTCTTGAACAAGAGGATATGGGGGTCTCTTTTTCACAAAGGGATCAAGTTGTTGGAAGGTTTCCCACACACATTACTGAAGAAGAGGGCAACAACGTTGTCATATATAGAGCACATCCAGTGCCTCATGTAGAGGAGGGGGGATCACATTCTCCCATAGGAGGGATTCTTATGCCTTTGCAAGAATTTCCCTAGGATCTCATACATAGAGGTCCAAGCACAATTGGTGAACATCATGATTGTGCAGCATTGCAGCTAGAAGAAGAGGAGAGGGAGGAAGAGCAGTATCAGTTGATGAGGAGCACACACCCTTCTCTATTTCAGAGAGAAAATTCAAGAAAGAGGCAGACTGACTTGCGCAGTCAAGGCAGGGGCAAGGTTGCCCAATCACATATGCAGTCTACTCTTGACATTGATGTCTCACTTCATGGAGGCATCCCACCTGGGAGGCCACTCGATCTTCAGTTGATGAGAGATGTCTTGTCTTTGGGTTCACCACTCTTGGGTTTTGGAGAGGTGAAGAGTTTTGAGGAGAGCTCTGACAAGGGGGATGTCAAAGTAGCAGGAAGCAACTTGAGTGGAGCTTCACATGCCAGATCACCAGTGTTGTCACTGAGGAGGATTGATCCTTATTGGAAGTCTCAGATTTTTGTAGAGTACTCCAAGGATATTGGTGCATGCATGGTTCTTGATGAGCCGGATGGAGATGACAGATACATGGTGGATGATATGGTCATCTATTCCTATGGCAAGATCTTCTTGACTAGATCTTCTAGTCTCAAGGAGAAGCTATTACATGCAGCACATGTGGACTTCTCTTCTATGCACCTTGATGCATATTTCCAGTTTATGGAGGAGTTCATTTGGGAGGGCATCCAACATGACATATATCAGCATATGGAGATATGCATAGCCCGGATGGTGATAGAGAGGATGTCACAGCTACCTTCCTACTCATTGAGAGTGAGGGAGAATTTTCAGTTGAGCCATTGCAGCTCAAGACCTCAAGTACATGATGGAGGAGGCATAATTTCACATTTTGTATTGTACTTCTTTTCATTATTTGAGTAGCATGATGTATTCAAGAAGAGTTGCTTCTTCTTGCATATTATATGATGATGTACTTGCAGCTACTTGTAGCATTGCTTTTGGCTACCTTTTTGATGAGCTCTGGGGGAAGCCATATGTCTCTTGGTGTGCACCAATGACACTGTTACACCATTTTTTGGTCATCTAACCTATTATCATTAGATGGACCAAAGTACACCATGTAAGACCAATTTTACCCTAAGTAAAATTGCCTTCACTATGTTAAAACAGGAAACCCCAAAAGGAAATATTAAATAAACCTATATTTGTTTGATTTTCCTCATGGAATAACTAATTAAACCATAATTTAATTATTATTCCCAGTCATGTTTAACCCAAAATCAAAGAAATTAATTAGATAAACCTTTATTTATCTTATTATTTTCTAGGAATAAATATTTAAACCTTATTTAGATAATATTCCTTGTTAAATATGACCAAATCACCCACAAATAATTAAATAAATCATTATTTATTTAATTATCTTTCAACCACTTTCTTAAATAATTAAATAAATCATTATTTATTTGATTATCTTCTAACCGCTTCCTTAAAAAGATAAATAAATCATTTATTTATTTATTTTTGACAAATTAAGGGATTTGACCCAAGTCAAATACCTTTTCCCTCCGACAAATATAATAAAATATTCCATAAAAAGTGGATCTAGATCTGGTTAACCCATGCACCAAGATCTAGAATGACCCAATATTTTGTTATAAATAGGAGTGTTTTTCCTACCATTCTTCACCTTTTGTTGCCTATTAGATCACTCTGGATCTATACACTTGGTCACTCTTTTCTACCATTTGCTGTGTGAGCTCCCTTTGAGTTCCATTCTTTGTGTGGGTTTTCTACACCAACAAGAGAGAGAAATATTAGATCTGAAGTGCTGAGGACTTCCAAGAACCCATCCCACTGAGGAGAATTGGATACGCCTTCTTGTTTTCCTCCCAGGTGCCCCATTAATATAAAAATTCTTTCAAAAATCGTTCTTGTCTTGTCTATTGGTATATGGAGCAAACCCTTATTTTTCTGCTTAATGTCTTTCCATGCATAGATCTGGTTTTTTGCAGCTCTTTTATGTCTAACTAACCACAGATCTGAAGATATTGGCAACCACTTTTGTTGTTAGGGCTATTAGTTATGCGTAGCTAAAGTGGTCCTTTTTCGTACACTTCGACAAAGGATTCATACTAACAAATGGCGACTCCACACGGGTTTTTAAATTACGACCGCTGTCGTTTTTCATATTCCTGCATATCCAGCTACTTCAGACCCTAGGGTTTCTTTTCAGCTGTTTATTTTTCCTATTTTCATGTTGTTTTTCTCACATAAAACCCTAAAACATCAAAATTTCTAACTTCCGTGTGTTTTTGGCCCTATTGCGCAGGTAAGCGACACCAGCCGCAACTGAGACGACAACTTTTCTGAAAATCTGCCGCCGAGACAACCGGAACGGGAGGTCGCACTTTTTGGCCCATAAACTGCGACCTGGACCTCCAGGTCGCACTTTTTTGCCCCTTTTCTGCGACCTGCACTGAAAACAGGTCAGAAACTGCGACCTGCCAGTTTTTCAGTGATTTTTCTGCAATTTTTCTGGGTTCTGCTGCAGCTTCTGTCAAGGTCTTCCAGCCTCTGTCTCAGCCCGCCTTGACCAAGTTCTGATCTATTTTTACTCATCTAAGTGGGAACCTAGCCCCCTAGGGCTTTAGTACCCTCCACTTTTTGTGGAAGAGTTTTAGCTGTTTCAGCCGTCTGTTTTTCAGAGCTTCAGCCTCCTTTTTTCCAGATCTGTTACCTCCCTTTCAGATCCTTTGAAATCAGCTCTTCTACCTCTCAAATCACCTCCTGAAGATTTGCTTGGATCTACTTTTAGGGCCTCCACCTTGCCCCCTCCGCTTTTTGCTGATTTCCTTCCTTTTTCCAGCCACCTTGCCTCTGACTTTTGGCTGTGATCTGCACCTCTTTTCAGCAGCTTTATCCTTTAGATCCCTGTCCCTGTTGACCTTAGATCTATTGGCCTCTTTTCCGTGTGTTTTGCCTAGATTTTTCCCTTTCTTTTCAAATTAGTTTTGAGAGACCTGCCTTCTTGGGTTAGATAGATGCACAAGTAGCTGTTATTTTTCTGTTATTTCAGCATTATATACTGTTCTCTGCAGATTTATTTTCAGTTACACAGCACACTTTTTTTTTTCTTGCTCTCAAAACGGAAAGGGTTTAAAAATTAAAATTAACGCACGCCACACACTGACCCTAAGTGAAGAAGCGCCTGGTTAACACCGCCTGGCAAAGACTCTAAAATCAATTGTCACTGCACCTTGTCTGCCCTTGACCTCTCTTGATTCTGTCCCTTTCTGCCCCTGCCGGTTTCCTTCTTCCTGTCATCATTGCGCCCCCTAGGCGCCTTTCCCAGAGACTTCTTGGCCTTCACCCTCAGTTTCCAGTTGATCGACCTGCTCCGCCCCGCCGTCGTCGAGCCAGTCCTCCTTCGAGTCCGCACTCCGACTCCTCTCCTGATTCATCGGGTTCTCCTTCTCCTCCTGGTTCTCCCCCTGCCACCTTCACTATGTCTGGTCTAGGGCCTAACACTAGCGGTTCTCCCGGCCCTAATGCCGGCCCGACTACTAGCGGAACCGCCACAGGAACTACCCCGGCCACCCCCTTGCTGCCGTACATTGCAGGCCTCAGCCTCCCCGATTTCAATCAGTTGATCAATGACCCTATCCGCCACGATGTTGGTTGGCCTGCCATGCCAACCAAGCTCCCTTCCGACATCCATAAGTTCGAAGGCCAAGCTGGAAAAGATCCAACCAATCATGTCCGATCTTTCCACATGTGGTGTTCCTCCAATTCCATTACCGATGACTCCATCCGTCTTCGTTTGTTCCAACGCACGCTTACCGGCGAAGCTTCTAAATGGTATGTTGAACAAGCCACCTCTTCCCATACCACCTTTGCGACCCTTGCCCAAGCCTTTTTGTCTTATTTCTAGCTCCCTCTCCGATACGACACTGGCACGGAGCTCTTGACTTCCTTCAAGCAATCCTCTTCAACCCGCCTTTCCGCCCATGTTCAGGAATGGCGAAGAAGACGGAGCTTATGTTGAGCCCCTCCCTTCGAAGATCGGGTTTATATGGACTGGTTCCTTCGCACCCTTCCAGCTCCCATCGGCAAAGATGTCGCCTCCCATTTTCCTCAAACCGAAGAAGCCGCCCTCCAAATAGCCTTGAAATATGACCTGATCTACGCTCAATCTAGTTATGTTTATACCGTTCTTCCTGACCTCCCCAGGCCCAGTGGCGCTAACGCCCTGGGAGCATCTCATTTCGCCGACGGTATCGTTGGAGCCCTTTCCCATCCGTACGCTCAACCTCCTATGGGCTATGGTCTCCCTCAGGGAGGGGCCAGCACCTCCAGCACTCTTCCCCCTCTTGGTAGCATGTATCCATGATACGACATGCCTCCTCCTTTTGCCCAATCTCCTGCTTACCTCAATGTTGCCCAACCTAACCATTACCTTTATCCGCAGCCTAGTGCGCCAGCTCCTCCAGCATATGCGCTTCCATCTCCCTTGCCTCCTCCAAACCCGCAACAACACTTACAGCCCCCTCCAGGGCAAGTATTTGCACAGCAGGGCGCGACTAATCCCCCTTCTTCTCAAAGAAGGCGGAGGGGTAACCCAAACCAATCTGCCCCTGGTACCCGTGGACCCAATCCTGGTGTCGACCCTAACACTGCCAACCAGCAACAAGGCACTCAGCCCAAGCCGGACAGGTCGCTTCGCACAAATAAGCCTTGTTCATGTTGCGGTGTTTATGGTCATTACACCCACGATTGTCCCCTCTTGCCCCAGATGCGGCAGACGTGGGAGTCTCAAGCCACATTGCGCGGAAAAAATGCCTCCCCTCATGCTCCTCCTAATGTGGCCACTACCCAACCAGCTGTGTTTACTGATCCCTTCCCTCAGCAAGGATTCGTGGCTACCCAACCGCCTGACAGCTAGGTCGCCACTCCCCCTTCCCTTTCTGGTTCCTCCGATTACCAGTTCCTTATGATGCACTCCGATCCTAACCCGCCCGTCGATCTTCACCTTCAAACTCGGTCTCACCAGTACCCCAAGCCTCCTACTCAGTCTGCCCCCGAGCCTCCTTCTTCAGGTTCTACAGAGCCTCTTTCGACATCCAGTGGCCCCTTACATATCCCTCAAACCAAGATTGAGGCCCATACCAAGATTCCTAAGGGACCCCTACGTCGAAACGCTGCTTCCGGTCGAGCTTCTCATTTGTATAGTATAGTAGATGATTTTGCGCAATCTCCTGTTTCCATTTCCACACTAGAACTCCTCCAGTCGTGCCCTTCCCAAAAGAAGGCTCTACTATCTGCCGTGGGCGCTGTAGATCCTGCTGACGACCAAATGATTGTTTTCGACGCCACTCAATCGGACCATCCCCCTCTTCCTGCTTCCGTCGCCTTCCAAATCCCAGTCAAAATCCGGAACGCCAACGTTTCGCGGTGTATAATTGATGAGGGGGCATCCACCTGTGTGATGTCTGCTTCGGTTTGGAAGCAACTCGGATCCCCTGAGCTGGCCCCTTCCACGATCACCCTTCGAGTGTGGGACGGCCATGCCTCCCAGCCCATTGGCCTTTTCCGTAATTGTCCTATCACCCTCGCCGGTAAGACTGTTTGCGTTGACGTCGAAGTCATCGACGCCCCGCTAGACTACAACATTCTATTGGGGAGAAGCTACACCTATGCTATGTCCGCTGTCCCATCTGCAGTTTTCCGCAAGATGTCTTTCCCCCATAATGGAAAGATAGTCACCATCGACCAATTGACATATCACGAGCCAAAATCTCAGACCTCACCTGAGATGACCATCTCTTCTGTAGCCAACAAGCAAACCGTCAATTCCTTGACCAGTTTCTCCCCCGGCGTTTACAAAGATTCCTCCCTACTTGGAACTTTTCCTAATCTCCCTCCTCCTCTCATCACTGATCCCAGCTCATCGAATGTTTGCATAATGCAAACGTCTCAGGCTGCCCATAAGCGGCCTGCCTCGGCTAGTCAGCAACCTCCCCCTCGCCCTCCGCAACCCACTCCTAGCCCTTCATCTCAGCCAGTCGGACCTCCTCCTTCTGGCCCTCCCCCTACAGCTGGTATCCCTGAACCCCTTTATCCTCCTGGATCGGTTCCCCCAGGCCTTAGCCATTTAGGAGCCATTCCACCTGGCCATTACCCCTATGTTCAGATACTGTTCCTAGCTCCCCCACCAGGAGTGTACACGGTACTGGTCATGGCCACCCTCTCTCTTCCTAACTTGACCCTTGGGATTCCCGTTTGGTACCTTGATCCTCCAGCCCCCTCCTTGCCTGGTCAACCCAAACCTTATATTGCTTTGACCCCGGTTCAACTGGTTCCCATGACTTCTCCCGCTGCATCAGTGCCTCAGTCACCTCAACAATAACCACCTCCTATTGCGACCGTTTCGGGTAAGAAGGGCAAAGCTCGCAAGGGGGCATCAAAGGACAAGGCTGCCCCAACAAACCCTGCTCCTCCTCAGCCTCCAAAGCATACCATCCAGTGTGCTTTGTGTGATGTTGTTGGTCACGCCTCCCATACCTGTCCTGAATTGCTTCATCTCAAGCCCATGGTTAATGTCACATTCCCTGAGTCCGTGGTCCTAGAAGCCTCTGTTCCTTCCGCGATCGCGACCAAGAACCCTACGACTATTCACACCAACCACCCCTGTGCTTTGTGTGATCTCCATGGCCATTACACCGATATTTGTCCCCGCCTCGAGGACTTCCGCACCTCTATCCCCGCGGTCCACGAATTCGAGGCCAAGCGCAATGAGTCCACCTCTCCCCTATTTGCGCATTCTGCTTCAGCAGAACTACCAGATATGACTGCTCCCATTAACATTCCCCCTCCTGATGTCGAGATGACGGAGCCTTCGTCCCGCATTTTTTACCTATCATCATCCATGAGACCCTCGGGGAACATTCCATCTGAATCCTCCCCTGTTGTTTCGCTTGACCTTCCTTCAGCGATCATCTTGGGCTCAACATCAGTAGATCCTTTATCTACTTACTCTTTGGTCACCCCTTGTGACGATGCGCATGTGAACCTCTCTTCTCATGATGATGATTCAGGTCACTTCACCACGTCAGGTGGTCTTTCTTCCACCAGTCACCCCATCTTCTATCGCGATGACGACATTATGGAAAAAATCCCCACCCCTGATGTTATCTATTCCCCCTTACATCTAACCCATGCGTTCACACCACATCCACCCTGTGGCCATTACATTGAAACCCAATGTTTGGGTAAGGGGGCACCCAAATTTGAGAGACCAAGAGAAGCAATTCTCCACCACTCTCCTAGTGTATCTGGTTGTGTTGACTTTAGTCCCAGTATTCTTCCACATTTAGAAGAACCTCTAGAGTCCCATATCACTTCAGATCACTCTAGGGATGATACCCCTTATCGTTCCCTCATCTTACATCAGCAACCCAGTCTCTTCGAAATTATTGTTGACCAACCTATAGCTTTTCTATGAGAGCATCAGTTCATTATCTCCAAATCCTCTTTTTGGGATAGTGACACCAAGTATGCCAACTCGGAAACTTAAAGTCCATGTGATCCCTATATGCAGTACCAAAAGAGATTGGTAATCCTCCATTTCCTTTCTCAAACTACATAACCATAAAGAGAACAGATGACACACCACATCATTAAAACGTGTTTAGATTCCCCTTTTTCTAAATACATTTTGGCATGACCACACCATGCTCGGGAGCACCTATGCCCCTCAACCATAACCCTCCTCACCTCGTTTTTGGAGAGGAGGTTGTCTTACCAATCGAGTGTGAAATCCCTTCCCTTCATCTGGCTGTTGAACTTCTCCCTGACACCCAACCTCTAGAACAATGACTTATCATGCTTGAGCGTACCTCTGGAGACCGTCGTGTTGCATTAAAAACCATGGAAGCGGCCAAGAAATGCACCAAAGCTCAATATGACCGAAAAGTCCAGCCTCGTCCTTTTCACAAAGGCGACCTTGATCTAGTATATGACCAGGCCCATGATGTCCTTGGTCACGGGAAGTTCGACTCATTATGGCTAGGCCCTTACATCATCAGTAAGGATCTTGGTAAGGGGGCATACCTTTTAGAGGAATTTGAAGGCAATCCTCTTCCTAATCCTCGCAATGCACTCTATCTTAAGAAATATTACCCTTAGCATTTCCCTTTTGAGATGCGTGTTTTATTTTCTGTTAGATAGCCAGCATCTTTTTTGTACTTTCATCCTTCGCCAGGACCTATTTTGTCCAAGAAGGGCCACTTCACCTCCACTTTAAATCGAATTTCCTCACTTATGACACTTGTACTTGGGGCACCACTTCGCCTCCATACTTGTCCATGTTCGTGTCAATTTTCGTCATGAGTTCCCACCTTGTACTCATGTTTTCATGGTCCCCCATTGGGCCTTTACTGTGTGGCAGCACCATCGAGTCGCCCTTGTTTAGCGCATCCAAGTTGAGTCATCATTGCATTCATGGAGTCTACCCCGAGTCCCTTTGTACCCCGCCATAGCCCTCCATCCTTCATTGCTTGGTCTCTCTCTTGTGTCGCACATTATGACCTTCAGTCCCACTGTCCCCTATCCCTTATGATATTGTGTCAGTAGCTACCATTTTCATTCATGCCCTTTATGCTCTAACAAGGGAAGTCATCCATTCGCTACTCAGTCCTTTCCATTTCCCTATCATCATTAGTGTCAGTCTGTCCGTCGCTCTACTATTTTCTCTCACGCCTTAGTTGAGGATTTCTCATTGCCTCACCTGTGGCGGACCTCCTTCTGTCGACATCAGCTCATTCATTCCAGAAGCTAGGTCTAGAGGGCGGTGTACCTTGGTTCCATCTTCCACTCTTGTTCGGTGCCTCGGATCAGGCAAAGGGATCTATCATTTCCCTTTGACTTAATTGTTTCTCCAGCTCCTTTCAGCATGACTGAGATCCGTATACTTGATGGTTCAGTGATACAGCAACAGCTCTTGATGATTCCCGGGTGTGTGTGAGATGTCTCAACCCTCATGAGGGGGTGGCCCTGCAGGTAGCCCCCCACATGCCCGGATGATCTCTTCTTTGCAGCCTTTGATGCCGCTCCAGATTTTGATGATGTTGGCCTTAGCCACTTGCAGCACCTCTTTGATTTGCATGTATCAGTCAGATTTTGTGAGCCCTTCCCCATTTACGGGGGGCATTTGGGTTGTATTTATCTCATGTACTCAGATATTATTGTACTAGTCCTGGCTGTTATCCCAGGCACAGCATGTATGTGAGACTCTTCATTGTATTCTTATCTGGCTCCTGCTTATGCCAGTTGTACTTTATGGTTCGGTCCCTTGTTTACCGGACACACTATTCTTTTGTACTTTGTCTCGGCGGGCATAGGTATGCCTCCCCCGCCGCCTTCAGCACAGGTACCCTCTCATAAAAAGAGACTTGTTGCACCTGCGAGTCTCGTCTCCTCGGGGTCTAGTCCTTCAGCACACTATCTACCTCACCTTTCTCTCTCTGACTTCCCTTTTGTTGTCTAGTGATTGAGTTCTTACAACGTACTTCGGTCATACAATTTGCTCCTGACACTCGCACGCTGGGGGGAAATCTGTTACACCATTTTTTTGGTCATCTAACCTATTATCATTAGATGGACCAAAGTACACCATGTAAGACCAATTTTACCCTAAGTAAAATTTCCTTCACTATGTTAAAATAGGAAACCCCAAAAGGAAATATTAAACAAACCTATATTTGTTTGATTTTCCTCATGGAATAATTAATTAAACCATAATTTAATTATTATTCCCAGTCATGTTTAACCCAAAATCAAAGAAAATAATTAGATAAACCTTTATTTATCTTATTATTTTCTAGGAATAAATATTTAAACCTTATTTAGATAATATTCCTTGTTAAATATGACCAAATCACCCACAAATAATTAAATAAATCATTATTTATTTAATTATCTTTCAACCACTTCCTTAAATAATTAAATAAATCATTATTTATTTGATTATCTTCTAACCGCTTCTTTAAAAAGATAAATAAATCATTTATTTATTTATTTTTGACAAATCAAGGGATTTGACCCAAGTCAAATACCTTTTCCCTCCAACAAATATAATAAAATATTCCATAAAAGGTGGATCTAGATTTGGTTAACATTATTTTAATCATGCACCAAGATCTAGAATGACCCGATATTTTGTTATAAATAGGAGGGTTTTTCCTACCATTCTTCACCTTTTGTTGCCTATTAGATCACTCTGGATCTATACACTTGGTCACCATTTTCTGCCATTTTCTGTGTGAGCTCCCTTTGAGTTCCATTCTTTGTGTGGGTTTTCTACACCAACAAGAGAGAGAGATTTTAGATCTGAAGTGCTGAGGACTTCCAAGAACCCATCCCGCTGAGGAGAATTGGATACGCCTTCTTGTTTTCCTCCCAGGTGCCCGATTAATACAAAAATTCTTTCAAAAATTGTTCTTGTCTTGTCTATTGGTATATGGAGCAAACCCTTATTTTTTTTGCTTAATGTCTTTCCATGCATAGATCTGGTTTTTTGCAGCTCTTTTATGTCTAACTAACCACAGATCTGAAGATATTGGCAGCCACTTTTGTTGTTAGGGCTATTAGTTATGCGTAGCTAAAGTGGTCCTTTTTCGTACACTTCGACAAAGGATTCATACTAACAGACACCATATTGTAATATCATGTTTCAATCTTATGATATGACTATGGCAGAAGAAAAATGGCTGGGAAGGCACTTTTTGATTCTAATTTTGAAGCAGGCCAAGGGTGCACTACGCTGGTTGCATGAGAGGGACCAAGATGTACTCTCCGGTTGTCAGTTGGCAACTTGTTTTTATTGTATCTTGCTTCCATGTATTGCTGATGTGTTCTTGTTCAGAGGAAGCTTGTATGAGGGAGAGATGAGGCAGCAACAAAAGTTGTTGTTGCTATGGTTGCACTTGGGAGAGTATGGGAAAATTTCTTCCCATACTTTTCATGATATTTCTGAAGAGAAGAAAGGCACATTCATGGTGCAAGGAGGCTACCCTTCAGCATTGGAGGATCATGAGAGACTTCCATATTGGGAGATGATCTTCTCACATAGCAACATTATGGTGGATGGCTTTGGCATGTGGAATTTCAAAGGGAGAAGTCATGGAGCCTTATCACAAAGGCATACAACGCTGTCACATAGGAGAATGTTCTTATGGATGAGATATTCCAAAGGGAGGCCATTCTTCTTGCAGATTTTAATGAGTATATTCTCCTGGGCGGACTTATTGGAGGATCTCACTTTCATTCCACTCACTATGTATGGTAGGAGAATGCACTTATGTACTTGTTTATTACTCTATTGAGTATTTTTACTTTCTCACCATGTTTGTACATTGCATTGCTCCCCAAAAGAGCAGGAGTATTTTTGGGTTTCATGGTCACTTTAGGGCCAATGTTTATGATGATAGTAGCCCATCTATACATGACATTGGGTAGGTGTATTTTTATTTTGTATATGTATAGCTGATGTACATTTATGCTTACTTCCACATAACGGGAGAACATACATATTTATCTTGTAACTTGTTGCAGGAACACTTGCCATATGACATTCTCAAGTAGCAGTTGGGAGAACTGTGTAGTATCCACCATGGAGACCATATGTATCATCCAAAATTACACATAACTTTCAGAAATTTCCTGATTTGGATGCCATGTGGTGATGATGTGCCATTCATCTTGGATGGAATAGTTTGGGTTGGCATGACTCATGAGCTTGGAGGAAAAGTCTTTGGAGGCTCAATCTTCTTCTTGCCATTGGAGGGCAATCATGTTTTAGCCCAATATCAGCATACCCTCTATGCGTATCATGAGTGGAGAGGAGGACAGTGGGGGATAGGCCCTCTTGCCTATCATGTTCACTTATTCAGCCCACCTTCATTCCAGAAGCACAAGGTGGAAGAGACTTTTCATGAGTTACCATGTTGGAGGGTGACTCACTTCATTTGGATGATTACATGGATGAGGGAGGCACTCATTCACCATGATGATCATCACTCCTACTTTTTGGAGGCCATGAGACAACTAGCATGTTCCCATTCACACTTTCCACCTTTGATTGATGCAGACACTTTGGTTTTGCACCCTTGGGAGGAAGCATTGGATGACAATTTATTGGAAGATTCTCTTGATGCAGTGATGGAGGCTATTGATGGAGGTCACATGAGGAGGAGGGGAAATATTTTTCTCTCCTTATGCATTTTCTTGAGGACAAGCAAATATTTTGGAGGGGAGGACTGTAATGTTCCAAATTTTTAGCTTCCAAGCTAAATGGAACATTAGAGTTAGCAACAACTATAGTTGGAAAATAAATGGGTAGAAAAGCCCATAAGTCTCCTAAGAAGGTAAAAAAACTCCAAGTGTGAAAGGAGACATTATTTCAAGCCTAATAAAACACCTATATGTGTGAAAAAGGATAAAATACAGCTACTTTGACTTGGTCAATTGCACAGTCTTGGAGGAGAAGAAACCCTAGGAAGAATAACACAATTTTGGAGGGAAGTGCATCTTTTGAATAAGGAGACCTAATTGGGTGGGCCCAAGGAGAAGCAAACTCGTATTATATATGAGGAAGAGAATGAGATAATTTTTCTTCATGCTTTAGATCATTATTCATGTCTCTCTAGACATTTTCTCACTCTTGTTGTTCAGCAGAGTAGCAGTGCTGTTTAGCACTTGGGTGTTCCCGAGCGGGAATCACACCTCTTCCTTTGAGGAGCCTCATTGGGAGAGCTTGAATTCACCATTTCCAC
Organism: Pinus albicaulis; assembly: GCA_034641835.2. Classification (NCBI taxonomy): domain Eukaryota; kingdom Viridiplantae; phylum Streptophyta; class Pinopsida; order Pinales; family Pinaceae; genus Pinus; species Pinus albicaulis. The sequence continues at coordinate 1,176,683,588 of CM076577.1, read as the reverse complement.
ATCAGGTTTTTAGGCCAAGCTTCATCCATCTTCATCAACGTAGTTTCTGCAGTAGATATTGTGCAGTGCAGCTGGGTGCAGCAGTGGAAGGGATTGATATCCCACTTTCTGAGCTAATATTTGTTGGAGGGAGATCTCCTTTCATACAAAGATATTTTTGGAGGGTCTTGAAGCAGATTTCAGATCAGTGGTATCATACCACACACTCCTCATAGTTTCTAGTGCAGTTGTAGCTGGGAACTATGTTATTTTGGGAGGCAGATTTCATTGCAGGGTTTGGTGGCTTCTTTGTGGTTTTTCCTTGTGATTGAGGGGTTCATTCTCTCATGGGAGGAAGCCTTTGAAGGATATGCATAAGATAAGATTTATATAAGCCTCTTACACTCTCATGCTTCATGTTGTAGTGAGTATTCAGAGATTAGTGAATATTACATTTTGTATTTAGAGTGTTTGACAAGAAACCCTTGCCGAGTTGTCTTGCTTTTTGTATAAAGAGACTATATCTCATTCCTTGAGAATTTCTGATTAATATATGAGTAGATATATTGCTCTCTGATAATTTTATGTGTAAACCCTCTCTTAGACTACACAGTCCCTTGAGCAGCTACTCCGGCATTTTGCAGTCTTGGGGTTTTTCACTAGTTTTGACTACACTAGTGTGGGAGGCCTGTTTAGCCCACCTAGTTTGATTTGTTTAAGCTCTATTCTTGGATTTAGATTTTTTATTGCTGTATCTATGGGATCCAAGAGTTCATTTCAATATTTTATTTCATGCATGGCTGGAAATTCATTTTTTCTTCTTTCTTCCTGAGTTTTCCCAAGGAGGAATATTTACATAGCTATAGACAGAGCCTGAGAAGTGGCCAGCTAGCCTCTGGATCTCATCCTCTTTTTAGAGGTGACATATCCTGTAAATGCCCACTCATTTCATCTTTAAAATAGCCTTGTTCATATTTCCGACAAAGGAACATTTAAGTGGTGAAAAAATCTACTGATTTTCATTTCGGAACATTACAGAGTTCCAAATATTTTTTCATGTGGGTACCAAGACACAATTCTGGAGCCCTATGTAGCATTTTACTGGGGATTGTGAGATGGAAGGGGAAAAGAAGGATCAACATGGAGGGATGATGGGCATTCACCCATATCCATTTTAGAAACTTTCTACACAAGGGAAAGAGACACTTCCACCGTGTTGCCGTTAATATGCCATTATTATTATCACTTGTGAACGCTTATTCCACCCATTTCTACCATTCTTCATCACGTCATTTATTATAATTTATTATTTAAATCCATTTTATGATGATTTATGCTTCTATGAATGAATGTTATTTATTCTCCTTTATTTCTAATAAATTGATGATTATGAATTATTTTATCAATGATAGCTTTAATAAGTTGGTTATAACATTATTCACCATTTTTAGCCTCCAAGATAATTTCCAGATTGAAGATTTGATCATTAAAAGTGCCAACTCAGAAATGCGCTGGAATAAGGAGTGATAGTTTTGCAGTTGAGATTCTGAGCAAATGAAGACGAATATGGAAAATATGGAACATGGGTTTTGTTCAGAACGGACCCAATTAACTTTAGCAAAGAACGGTTTGCCCAAATTCGGCTTGTACTGAGAGAAACGCAGGGTTCTTTGAGCACGATTTTCTCAGATCTGTGGTTGCGGCCGTCCTCCAAATCTCAGCTACAAAGCCAAATTCGACTTGTTGTTGTTGAAAGAGGGATGTAAATCTATTTTATTGTTGATCAATTGGTTGGAAGAAATTCAATATTATTATTAGAGATCCTATTTTCTATTTAATTTCTCCACCTTCTGATTATAAAAGGAGAAACATGTATTGTGTATTGGAGGAGGGAGGATGGAGAGACTTTTCTTATTGCAATTTGCAGAATTGTGCATCGGCTCTTGTTAAGAGAGTGTGAGCTGTTTGTAAACATTATTGATGCCTGATTAATAAAGGAGTTCACTGTTGTTCCATTTCTCAAGCGCTGGAGTAAAGCACAGCAACGCTTCACCGGTGGTTGAGGGCCCGGCCCTGGTGGAGCGATCTGTTGTTTGTATTTCTATTGGTTTGTTTCTGTTGTGTGAAGTTCGTTTATTTATTGAGTTATTGCTAATTGGATCAAATACAGAGTCATTGTTATTCCATTCTTTACAAGAAGCATGATTCATGATTCAATTGTTATAAAATGTTGTTTTTCCGTATCTAATTCCAGTTGTTGTTCCTTTTGTTTATGAATTACGATAGTTGATTGTTGCGTGGCTGTCGACAAGATTAAAAGAGTAGAAATCTAGTTTGCTTGGTTATGAATTGAATTCACTGTTTATTTTACACTGCTATTCAATTCCTGTTCATTGCTTTTAGATTGTTGTTCCTTTCCAGTTTGCATTTTAGATTTCATTTCCTTTGAGTTGTTTTCACTTGCTTTGAGATCTCTAAACTGTAGAGGGCAGAGCTAATCATTCCAGGTCCCCAGATTTGGTCATCTCACATCGATTTCTAGGGGAAAGAGTTATTACTACTGCGTCCCTAATCGATGTCTAGCAAGGTTGTTGTAGTGTAGTCTTTACATTTCTGTCATTTGTAATTAGATTTCTTTTCAAGCATTTATTATTTCTGCATTTGTATTTCTATACTACATCTTCACAAACATTACTCTTGAGTAAATAGCCGCCTCAGACTGAGTACACACTTGAAACAAAAAGTCGTCCCTGGGTTGACAATTAATGTGAGGTAATTAGGAGTTACAAAGACACCTTTTTATCGCTCCACATTTTGGCGCCGTTGCCGGGGAGAGTGTAGCCATTTCTAAAGAGTAGTGTGAATCTGATGAGTGCCTGCTAGGGAATTGTTGGATCTTAAAAACGGAAGGTAAGAACCTACGTGCGGAGCATGTAAAAGCCCTGCTCCACTGTCCGCTTTCCTAACAGATTTGTTGTTGCTTTGTTGGGTAGAAATAGATGTTTGAATTTTTGTGTGAATGATTAGGAAAAAGATAGAAATTTTTGAAAAATAAATCACATGATTTCATTCAAGTGGTGATGTAAGCACCACCCATTTCACTAACCGATTGACAGGAACATTTGAAGAAGGAGCCTCGAAGAAACACATGAAGAACATCTTATATTATGGTAAGAAATGGCTCACGTTTCTACTTTTTAATTTCCTATCAAAGATCTAGGAGGAGTGACACAAATGCACATAATTCCCCCATCTTTACCAAATTTTCATGGTTTAGCAAATGAAGATCCAGATACATTCTTATTTGAGTTCAAAATACTTTGTAGAGGATATGATTATTGTACTAATGATCAAAGATTGAAAGTGTTTCCTCTTACTCTAAAAGGAGCAGCTCTCCGATGGTTCATGAGCCTTGGTGGGAATTGCATCCAATCATGGGAGGACATGAAGAACATATTCTCGAAGAAGTACCAAGACTATTGCAAATCCAATGAAGATATTTTCGGTATGATACAAGGGGAAGATGAAAGTTTGGAGGACTATGTAGATCGATTTCATTATAACCTTCAAAAATCAAAGCATAAGCATTTGGAAAAAGAGATCTTAAAAACACTCCTTCTTAAAGGAATCAAAGATGAATTTTTAGAACTCTTAAATCTGATAGGAAAAGGTGATGTTTTTCAGTTATCATATGATGATGTTTGTGAGTCGTGCATAAGGTATTCAAGAGGAATCTCCAAGGCTGGTAAGAATTCTAGAGATGTTTGTTCTTTCTTTTCCAAATCTGCTACAAGAATAGGAGACATAAGAGCTGAAATCAATGATTTATTTGAAAATTTTAAAGTTGATTTTATTAGCTCTCTAAGCTCAAAATCGGACGTTTTGCAGGTTCATAAAAATGAAGAATTTGATGAAGTGTTTTTCCCTCATGACCGAAAGGAGCAGCCCATAGATACTCACTCTTCCTTATCTGGGATGGAAGTAGCATATCAAAGAGATAAGGAAGCTACAACAAGGTCAACAGGTATGGTTCAAAACACTTCTTCTCCATTCTCTTACTTGCATAATCCATTATGGAATACTCATGTTCTAGGGCAGCCATGTCAATTTCAATATAACCACCAATCTTATCTACAAGTTTGGCATGGTTCACCTTATGATCGCATGACTACTCTCCCTCATCTTGTAGCACAAGCACATTCTCCATATTCTCCACCAGCTCTTTCACAACATCCTGCTTGCATATCAAATTTATCCACTCAACCCAACCAACCACATCATCACAATGCTCCATTCCATACACAATTTCTTGCTCAACTAATTCCACACCCTCACCGCAATAAACCAGTACAACATACTTACAGTGTTGAACTGCCAAATTTACCCACCCTTCCCACCCATTCTATCTCACATGCGCCATTAGAGAAAACTTACAATGAGATTCATAATGTTTCAAATTCAAAAATTGTAGAAGCTATGGAAGCAAATGAGGTTTCTTCTAGGTTGCACCAACAAACCATTTTAAAAGCTCAAGAACTTCATGGTATGATGGGAAATCAAGAAATTAACGGATATATTGAAGATTGGTTTCACTCCATCACGTGTTTGCATCATCACTCTATGCTTCAACAATTTTTGATACCATTTTTTTCAAGGGAAGTTGGCTTCTCATACCCTAATTTTCATTAATATGCATTTTTCAAATTTGGGTATGTGTATACATGAAGCCTTATTTCGAAAATGGCTCCACTGGAAGTACTCATATACGTAGTCATATTCATTTTTCAAATCAAAATAGGTTAGTATAGAACATAAAATAAATAAGGGAATAAATAAATGCATTTTGTTTTTTATGTAAAACTAGTTGTTTTTTGTTGCAACATGCTATGTAAATCAATATTGGTGATAATTTTTTAATTCATTTGTGTATGTAGATGACTTATAATGGAAATAATAGCTCTACAAACACTCATATTCATTTTTTATCACCAATTTGAAAAAATTCTTGAATATCATTTTTTTGGCTTGCGGGCTTGATGAACTTTCTGGAAAAACAGTCGGGACAGTCATGTTTTGAGGGACCAAAAATGAATATTTTTAAAACCTCTTTCTACCCTAGATAGCCCTTGATGTCTACTTTCTAACCCAATTTGATTCAGTCAATTTGGATTTGAAACGAAAAAGTTAGAACCAAAACACTGACCGGATGTCTAGCGGGCAGCTCAGGAACAGAGTTGGGACAGTCAGTTTTTGGAGGCCTAAATGACCATATTTTCAAAACCTGTTTCTACCCTAGATAGCCCTTGATGTCTACTTTCTAACCCAATTTGAATCAGTCAATTTGGATTTGAAACGAAAAAGTTAGAACCAAAACATTGACCGGATGTCTAGCGGGCAGCTCAGAAACAGAGTTGGGACAGTCAGTTTTTGGAGGCCTAAATGACCATATTTTTAAAACCTGTTTCTATGGTAGATTCCCCTATGAATCTAGTTTCCAATGCAATTGGAATCACGCATTTTCGATATCTTATGGAGAAGTTATGATCAAAATACTGACTGTCTATCGTAAATCAGCACCCTTAAAACTCTGTTTTTCCGGATGTTCCTTACAGTATTTCACCTATCAATTCTTCTTTTCTTCAAAACCTGTTTCTATTGAAGATAAATAAATGAATCTACTTTCATTTCCAATTTGAATCATTCGAATCCGACATCAAACGAAGAATCTATGCTTAAAACATTCACTGTTGTTCTAAGTGGGGTAAGCGAAAATGACTCTGTTATGCAGGTTGTTCTAAGTAAAATTGACATATCATATCATTGAATTTTTAAAACCTGTTGCTATTGGAGATTAACCTTTGAATTAGCTCTCATTTTGCTTTGGAATCACTCAATTTGGACGAAAAACAAAGAAGTTGTGACTAAAACACTGCAGGTTAGCATGATTGGCCACTGCTCTCCCGCAGGTAACAAATAAATTTTACTTTGTTATTTTCTCCGTGGATTTGTTTTACAGAGTAACTACTTGTTAGTTTTTGCATAATTCTTGGATTAGGGGAGCCCGCGCACCTCTCTTTCTCCATGATTTAATGTTTTCTTGCAGGTAGACACTCGTTTTTTGCAGGTCTTGGGAAAATAAGAAGGTCAATTTATGGACGAGTGATTTTTGAAAGAAATTTTATGAAACAAAGGAATTTCATCTAACTCATTACCCAACGGATTCGTAATAGAAGAAATGAAGAATTTATTTCCATTTGAAGATTCATGTCATGTCTTTGCTGCCAAAACATTTTTCGAATAAATCATTTTTTTGACATAACATCATAGCTGTTGTAACTTAATTTATTTATTTACATACTGTTTTTGTTGTTTTTTTTTTTTTTCTAATTTCTCTTATATTTTGTGTTTCAGGTGTTGCTTCATTCAAAGTGTAACTCATCCTCAGCATCAATGCCGTGAACAGCTAATTTGTTTTTTTTGCATGTTTGCATTTTATGACTGTCCATTTTGTTGTTCCTTCAAAAGAGCAACCCTTTGGGAGTATTTTTGAGAGCAACCTTTTCTTCCTCTTGTGGGATTATTCCTAGTTCATCTCAACCACATTTTACTGATTCCCTTTCATGGCATGAAGTACACTACTTTTATGAGGACAAGAATTATGGATTCTATTGAAGCAAGTTAATATCATTCATGTTATGATCTTTAACAGGGCAACTCCTTGATGATAGATTATTTTCAAAAGGGACACAATTATTTATATACTACTTTACTGCATTGTTTTCTGTTGAACATGATATTGATTGATCATCTTAATACCATGCTGGTTCCACCCTTCCTGGTTATAATCTTCTCTGTCTGTAATAAATGAGATTATGGGTATATTTTTTTCTATCGACATGTTCAACTTCTTCCACCATCCCTGCTCTTAAGGAGTGCTGAGCCTCCCTCTTTTTATCATAAAATTGTGTAATAACAACAAAATTTTGTTCACAGATGGAGGATAGGGGGTCTCATTACGAGCCAACCTACCATGTTCATAAGGTTGTAAGAAAGTGACATTCCCATTATGGCCACCACACCAGGGTTATGATCCATTGGATAGTCAAATTATCCTTGGAACAGGAGGTCTCATCACGAGCCGGCCTGATCACTTTTGCTACATCCCAGTGAATGGCAATGTGGTTATCTGGTTACCACGCCAGCACATTGATCTCTTCTGTAGAACAACAATGTAACTCTCTAGTTATAAATTGAGGATTCTGGCTCATATGGGTTAAAAAGCAACCCCGCCGAGGCTATGGACGCCTGCTGGCAGCAGCGGCTCTGCTTATGGTATTGAAGTTATATCTTATCGTCAATTATTACTATAATACCCTTTTCTTATTTTTTCTTTTTATCAGAGAAGTTATTTCCTTAATTTTTTTTCCCTGTTTTGAACCTTTATGCATGAGAAATTGTTTTCAGATCAATCACATCATTTTCAGCTAGAATGCTGTCAGTCAAGCATCTTTTTAGCATATTGTTGTCCTTTTTCGTTTTGCATAAACTATCATCAATCCAAAGCACCTATCTCTTATTCATAACTATCTTTACACACTCTGCTCTCATTATAATCATAACTCTCGTTGTCCTATCATTGATATGTGTACTCTGTTTCATTTACTACTGTATTGTTCATTCCCTTGCCTTGCCGTCAGCATAACACCTCTCATATGCTTTATGGTCATGGAATTCCTTTTCCAATTGGAGGGGGGAATGAATGCATTATGGGATTGCATGCGATATGATCACTGCACTCTGCCATCACTTGTTGATTTCCCAAAATATTAGTATTGCATGTATACATAAGTTTTTCTGATTGAAATTTTTGCATGCATTTTATCTTTGCTTACACTATGGATTCAAGAACATTGTATGCCAAATAGTGCTTTGTTTGCAGGAAACCAACAAGTATGGGCAGAATTCTATTCATAGCATGACCACACTATTGCACTTAACAGAAGAGGCTCGCGCATGTGAACAATTCTTCAGACATGATGTGCTTACCTGGATTCCACCTTTTGCATCACTTTCAGCACCAACTCTGCCTACATCAGCTTCAACAACTGCCAGTCCATATATGTCATTCCACATTTTTGGAGGTAAAACTTGAGGTAAAATAGCATAATTTTATGATTTATTACGAATTTAGGAGAATTTCATAAAAATCCATTTTGAGCATCATTTATCATCCTTCAGTCCACATCTATACCACTCCCTATTTTTCAGCGACATATCATTTTCGAGTATGGGGGAGTGTTCCTTTCATTCATTTCTTTCTTATGACCATGTTATTCATCTTCTTTATCATCCATTGCTATTCTTATTCATTCTCAACACCTCCATTATTCCATGTTGTTTTACACCAAGCATAGAATTCAACAGCTGGTAGCAACCACCTCAATTTTTTCTAGCATCGCATGAGGGCATGCTAATTTTTCAGAGAGGGGGAGGAATTGCTACGCATGATGGATGTTTTCAATTTTCTTTCTCATTTAAGGCATACAATTTCATTTTTACACAATGCAGAAATTGATTTCCATAATATTAAAAAAAAAAAAAACCATGAACTCAATTCTTGTGATTTCTGGAAAACACAGACGTATCATTAATACAAACCCGGATAATTTCAAGATAAATTGGTTCATAAAATTTCGGAAATCATGCACTCTCACCTACAGCCATTTTGTTTATATCTCATGATCTGTGCATCAAAACGATCTGATTTTTGGATCATAAAGGCATTCATATATTATAAATTTACTTGCCAAATTTCAACAAAAGCTGGTTTGTAGTTTTTGAGAAAATGGTTAATGAAGTTTGTTGTTACTTATATCATATTTTGTTGCAACTTCATACATATAGTTGAATGTCAATGTAAAAATTGTTATGCCTTCATCAAGATTACTAAAAGTGAATATTCATTAATTAAGGAAGAATTCATTTGTTCTATCCATTTCATGAGCTAAGATGAACATATTTTTTATTGCTTGGTTAACACATGGATTTTTGTCTTTGGGTTGCATGAGGACATGCAATATATTCAGGTTTTCGTTGCATGAGGACATGCAACATATTGAGTGTGGGGGTATGTTGAGCCGTTAATATGCCATTATTATTATCACTTGTGAACGCTTATTCCACCCATTTCTACCATTCTTCATCACGTCATTTATTATAATTTATTATTTAAATCCATTTTATAATGATTTATGCTCTTATGAATAAATATTATTTATTCTCCTTTATTTCTAATAAATTGATGATTATGTATGATTTTATCAATGATAGTTTTAATAAATCAGTTGTAACATTATTCACCATTTTTAGCCTCCAAGATAATTTCCAGATTGAAGATTTGATCATTAAAAGTGCCAACTCAGAAATGCGCTGGAATAAGGAGTGACAATTTTGCGGTTGAGATTCTGAGCAAATGAAGACGAATCTGGAAAATCCGGAACATGGGTTTTGTTCAGAACGGACCCAATTAACTTTAACAAAGAACGGTTTGCCCAAATTCGGCTTGTACTGAGAGAAACGCAGGGTTCTTTGAGCACGATTTTCTCAGATCTGTGGTTGCGGCCGTCCTCCAAATCTCAGCTGCAAAGCCAAATTCGCCTTGTTCTTGTTGATCAAATGGTTAGAAGAAATCCAATTTTGTAATGTAAATCATGCTGTACTTATCTTTATTGTAACTTCTCTCTGATCTCTCTCTATTTAAATGAAAACAGAGATCAGAGATGGGGATGATTGAGGATGGAGAGACTTTTCTTATTGTAATTTGCAGAATTGTGCATCGGCTCTTGTTAAGAGAGTGTGAGATGTTTGTAAACATTATTAATTCCTGATTAATAAAGGAGTTCACTGTTGTTCCATTTCTCAAGCGCTGGAGTAAAGCACAGCAACGCTTCACCGGTGGTTGAGGGCCCGGCCCTGGTGGAGCGATCTGCTGTTTGTATTTCTATTGGTTTATTTCTGTTGTGTGAAGTTCGTTTATTACAATTAAAGAATTGAGTTATTGCTAATTGGATCAAATACAGAGTCATTGTTATTCCATTCTTTACAAGAAGCATGATTCATGATTCAATTGTTATAAAATGTTGTTTTTCTGTATCTAATTCCGGTTGTTGTTCCTTTTGTTTATGAATTACGATAGTTGATTGTTGCGTGGCTGTCGACAGGATTAAAGAGTAGAAATCTAGTTTGCTTGGTTATGAATTGAATTCACTGTTTATTTTACGTTGCTATTCAATTCCTGTTCATTGCTTTTAGATTGTTGTTCCTTTCCAGTTTGTGTTTTAGATTTCATTTCCTTTGAGTTGTTTTCACTTGCTTTGAGATCTCTAAACTGTAGAGGGCAGAGCTAATCATTCCAGGTCCCCAGATTTGGTCATCTCACATCGACTTCTAGGGGAAAGTTATTACTACTGCATCCCTAATCGATGTCTAGCAAGGTTGCTGTAGTGTAGTCTTTACATTTCTGTCATTTGTAATTAGATTTCTTTTCAAGCAGATTTCTTTTCAAGCATTTATTATTTTTGCATTTGTATTTCTATACTACATCTTTACAAACATTACTCTTGAGTAAATAGCCGCCTCAGACTGAGTACACTCTTGAAACAAAAAGTCGTCCCTGGGTTGACAATTAATGTGAGGTAATTAGGAGTTACAAAGACACCTTTTTATCGCTCCACCCCTGCTTGTGCAAAGGAGAGAGGGAAAAATCAATCCAATCATACATGCAGTCTATTTTAGATCTTGATGTCTCACTTTTGGAGGCTTTCCACTTGGGAGGTCACATGACCTAGAGATGGTGAGAGGCATCATGCTTTTTGGTTTACCCCTCTTGGATTCTGGCGAGGTGGAGACATTAGAGGAGTCCATTACAATGCAGTGAGTTGGGGATAAGCACAAGGAGGAGGGATACACCCTCTCATTTTCAGTCTCACCCACTCTCATCAGCTATACCGCGCAGAAAGAGTTGCTGTATGGATGGAGGATAGCATCTTCATGATGCAAGATGGCTACTCCATGGATTCGGTGAGAGAGAGGTTACTTCCTTTGAGGAAGGACTGTTTCATGCATTGGAGTAGAGGTAGGCCACTCATTCTTACATTGCCCATGATTGGGAGATTCTTTGGAGGTGATAGTCTCTCATCGGATGCTTATTTTTAGAGATCATCATTTCTTTTGAGCATGAGCAGCTACATGAGGGCATGGCAAAAAATTGGGGGATGACTTTGGCATGAGGGGATTTCAAGGTAGAAGGCAGCAACATGATGGTGGACCACATTGCAGAATACCAACGCTGTTTATGTGGAGGATTGATCCAGGATGGAGGGCTTAGCTTTGGTTGAGTATTCCCCAGGATCTTGATGCATGCATGATTCTTGAATGGCCTTGATGGAGATGGAAAGGACTCAGTGGATGACATGATCATCTGTCATCATGGCAGACTCTTCTTGACTAGAGTTTCTAGTCTCAAGGAGAAATTATTTGCATGCAGCATGTGAGGACTTCCTAGCCATGCATTTGGATGCATACTTTGATTGGCTAGAGGAGTTCACTTGGAGGGAATTCATCATGGCATCTATCAGAATAGGGAGAGATGCATAGCCCACTTGATTATGGTGGAGAGAACCTCACAACCACTTCCCTACTCATTGGGGTCGAGGGAAATTCTCAGTTGGACCATTTCAGCTCAAGAGTTCAAGTACAAATTGGAGAAGGTATGATCTCACATTTTGTATTGTACTTTCCTCCTTGTTTGAGGAGCATGATTTGTCAAGGGGAATTGTTCCTTCTTGCATAATGTGCAAGGATGTATTTTTAGAATTGTAGTAGAAGAATGGACCATTCTTATGGTGGTTTGTGGAGGGAGCCACATGCTCCTTAGTGTGCACCATTGGCACCAATTTATATTTTCATGTTCCTATCTTTTGAGATGTGTGTGGAAGCAAACAAGTGGCTGGGAAATCACTTGTTATGTATATTTTTGATGCAGGCAAGAGGCTCAATGCGTTGGTCCCATGAGAGGAGCAGTGACCCACTCTCTAGTTGTCTTGTGACAGCTTGTTTTCATCGTATTATGCTACCTTGTATTGCTGATGCTTATTTATTCATAGGGAGCACTATTTGGTGAGTGACTTATATTTTTGGACAGCCCATTGGGAGCACTATTCTCCCCATTACACATGTTCTATATTGCAGGAGATACCATGGGCAAGCCATGATTTCCATACTATTACTTTTCTCTTCTTGTGGGGCAAACCACTTGGATAATTTGCAGAGGCATTTCATGGCTGAATATTTTGATGGGGTAGCTTGGGCCACTCTTGGAGGCCATACCATTTCATCCCAGGGATAGAGGAAGCCCCATATGTTCTACACAGGGAGAGGAGAGCTTATTGGGATGAAGCAACAAAACTCTCTATTTAGCCCCATTACATTGCACAGAACCGGGGGCAAGATTTTCATTTTGATGACATCATGGGTGAGGGGATCACCAGTGGGATTATATTTTCCCATGCATGTCATCACTCCTACCTTGAGGAGGCCATGGTTCAACAGGGATATTTCCACCTACACCTTCTATCTTTCCGTAAGGTGCACCATTCCGGTTTGCATACTTGGGAGGAGGCATTAGAGGACAGTTTTATTGCAGCATATCTTGAGCAGCGGTGGAGATTGTTGATGAGGAGGCCACAAGAGAAGAAGGGGGAGAAATTTGTTCTCTCTATGCAGTTGCTTGAGGAAAAGCAACATGTGGGATGGGAGGAAAGTAATGTTCCCAATTTTAGCCTCAAGCTAAAATGGAACATTATAGTGGCATATTTTATTTTTGCTTAATAAAATGGGTAAGGAGACCCCTTAACCATTGATAATAGAGAAATAACACTCCTTATGAGGAAGGAGGATAAATAAGCAACTAAAATAAACACCTAATGGCGTGAACATGATGAGGATCACCTTGAGTTGGCCATCTTTGACCAAGTCAATAGCGCTGCCTTAGAGGGGTGGCTTGCTTGAGAAGACAACACAATTTTTGGAGGGAAAGCATTCAAAATTGAATGGAAAGCCTAATTGTGGGACCTATGGTGAGAGAGAGTTCATTTTCTTTATAAGAGAGAAGATAGTAGCTCATATGTTTATGCTTTGATTCAGAAATTTTGTAGTGAGGCCAAGGACTTGGACATCCGGGCTGTTTAGTAGGATTGCAGTGCTCTTGAGAACTGGGGGTGTTCCTGGGAGGGGATCCCCCACCTCTTCCTCATGGGAGGAGAGGATTTAAACTGAATTTCCTCATTCCGGCATTTTTCCAAGCTCACTCCTTCAGTTGTAGCGTTATTTCTGTAGCAGAATGGTGCTGTGTAGCTGGGGTAGCAGCAGAGGAACTCATTGAGTCTTTCCCTACCTGCTTTTCAGTGGAGGAGTGATTTCTTCATGGGAAGAGCTGTAGAGAGGGCTCTTGGACTTCATTTCAGATCTGTGGCATCATGCCACTCATTCACCATCTCCCACTGCACAGTCATTTGGAGAAACTACGTTATTCCATGAGGGCATGTCGAGGGAGATTCTTGTGCTCATCAGGAGGAGTGATTTTGAGTAAAAGGGGATCAACCCCTTTTCCTTTGAGGGCATTATCAGAGGAGGGCATCAAAATTTTATATCAGCCACAGCCTCATGTTAATTTGGTTTCAGTTGCAGTGACAATTTGTTTGTCACTATTGTACTTTACCCGGCATTTCTAGCAATCTCCCTGAGATTGGCTAGAAATCCCATATTGAGCCCATTTTCCTCTCTTGGGCCATTTCCCTTGTATCTATCAGCTACATTATCATTTTTTATGTATTCAGCAACTGCATCTCTCATAGAGACTGCACAGTTATGGTTTCCCAACATTCTGTGTAGCTGCAACTACTCCGACATTACATGGTATATTCACTGGAGTTGGTTCTAGAGGATTGAGAGGTTTATTCCATCAATTATTTCTTGTATATTCATGCTGAAATAATAATATAATGTTGTTTGTAACATATCCCCTCTTATAATTTATTTCAGATTTGCAGATTTAATGTTCATGTTCATGTATTGTTGTAGCTCACTCTTTGAGCATTGTTTTAGAGATCTAGATTGGGGAGATCTGAATAACCCATCTAGATGCATTTCTTTAAGCTAATTTTCTGCAAGGGAGTTGTATATGAGTTATGCTAGGGCATCCCAGTGGTGGTTTGTCTTATTTATGCAGCAGCTTCCTTATACAACGTCCTCAAGGACCCTGTAGTAGGAATTCCTGAGGTGGAATATTGCATATCCATAGACAGAGTCCGTGAAGGGCCAGCTAGCCTCAGGATTTCTCCCTTATTTGGAAGAGTCATATCCTGTAAATTCCCCAACAGTCAATATCTGAAATGGACTTGTGATGTCTCACTGAAGAAGGAATTGGAATATCTTAAGATACTCCCATGGAGTAGAAAATTCCAGATTTGGGATATTACAAAAAAGTACTGGAGAAAGGTCCTATACACTTCCGTACATGGAATGGGATATCACCCTGGAGATACAACACTGGCAATCAATGACATCTCCTATGTTTAACGATGTCGTAACACGTCTCTAGCCTAGACCTCTAAATGTTTGCGTTAAGGTCCAAATGCTCCTTAGGTTAATTGAGGTAAATGTTAAGTTTATCTTGAATTACGTTTCAATTTCAAGGCTTAAAATTGAGGTCACATAAACACCTATGATGCAACTAGCATGAGAAAAGGATTATTTTTATTTCAATGAAACCTATATAGTAGAGGAATGGATTCAAACAATGATGCAACACTCTAGAATGAAGCAAAATAATCTTTCCTAACTAGATCTTTTCATTATCAAAATTAAATTCAAAGCATTAAAAAATGAAAAACCATGCAATGTAATCTATGCACGATTCCCTTGAAAGCTATGCAAATGCAATCTATGCACAATTTATTTTTATTTTTTATGAATGAGAATGCACACAATGCACATTTTAGTTTTCATTCACTAAAAAACGTAATCTGTGTTCAATGATTAAACTCAAAAAGAATTTTCAATGCAATGTGATCTAATGCACTTTAATGAAAAGTAAACTTTGAGATGAAAACTAAATGAATGAAAACACAATTTCTTTTATGGTCTCAAAATAACCAATATTTCTCAATCAACAACAAATCAATATTCCTTCTAAAGATACAAGAAACAAGCAATAATTTCAATTGATTGATAGAATCAAAGACTCAAATAAAATTTCACTTTTACTACTTCAACTATGGGATGTAATTTTGCGAACCACAAAGAATCTAACACCAAACAAACACAATTTGGTGCACATATAGAAAGAGGATGACTTTAGGATCATGACACACTAGGCCTTTTAGAAAAAACCCTAAAAATTATCAAATCTGAGGAACATCACTACTTTACACAGAAAAATCTGCGTTGAGAGGGTCTTCAATGCTAGTTTACACAAAAAAAATCATGCTTACAGCGCTACATTACACAGAAAAAATTTGTGCTAGTCTACAAAGCTGGACCAGCATGGGAAGACAAAGGAAGACAGGGTATTCATCATGACTGTACTTAGAAATATATTCGTTGACAACACGGTTGTCTCTAGAAAAACATGTGTTGAGCGACAAAGGCTTAGGATAAATAAGCAAAGCTTGAGAAAAAAGGTAGACCTGATACCCTAAAACACAAACTACTGAGAGTACAAATTCAAAAGAAATCAGAAGCAAGGATCATTGAAAGGTTGACCAAAATAAGCAAAGCGAACAAATGTGAAAGGAGGGTTGAAAGGGCTATAGGATCCCCAGTGGAGTCACCATTTTTTTGTATAGACAATACCTGTTGCAGACAACAACAATCTCTCTAGTATTAAACAGAGGATCTAGCAACAAACTAGACAAATACACACAAACCTTCCTAGCTTATATTAGAAAATACAAAAAGAGATAAATAACCTACCTCGCTCTAATGCTAAAACCCATTAGTGTCGTTTCCTAATATTCTCGCTTCCAAGTTCAACCCTTAAGCATCGCCACAGATTTTTACCTTCAAGGAAGATCAAACCAAATTGACGAAAACATATATAGCATAATTTAATCTAACATAAACTATGTGAAATATTAGAGAGTAACACACTAAATGCATAATCATTAACACATTTATGGAAGGCAAAGGTATAATATATTAATAATATAAACAGGGGCAGCATACAACCATTTAAGATTTGATGTTGGAAGACAACTTCGAATGGGTTTCCAAGTCCTCGCCGAGACCTTCAAGCACTCCTTTCTCCTTCAAAATTTGGTAGTGTTTAGGAAAACTTGAGTGCAAGGAGCAACCAACATTGATCAACCATTTTGGGAAAGCTGAACATTCATTTATAGGGAAGGAGGAGAGGTTAAGGATCCACAAAAGGGGGAATAAAGTTCACATATTAAGGAGAGGATCCCTAATATTATGATCAAAGGCCTGAAATGGGATCCCTTGACCCTATCATCATTTCAATTGTTACCAAATCTCCATTCTCGAGGCTTCTAGGAGGAGAAGCTTCTCTTCCATTTTTTGAGAAACTACTAAAATAGGAGCAACACACTTTTTCACTTGAATTCTTGTGTTGGCATCATTATACATAAGTCATGGTGAAGGTAACAAGCACGAGGATTTAAATATAGGGATCACGATGGGTCTGAAAATAGGGTTTTTCACAACCTTTTTGGGGAATTTATTCAAGGAATTTTATCTTTTGATCTTCACGGATGCTCTGATCATGTTTTCATGGTGAACACATTAACAAAATTTTTCACTTTGCGACATTTGGGGCAAAGTTTGACAACTTAGGGCATGAGAGAGGGAGTGTGACAAAATACTGTATAACATGAATATATAGGAAAATTTTTTATCATCTATTTGGCTGAAATTTTAGTGTACAATCAAACAAAAGAGGAATATTTGATACATCTCAGGTTGGTTTTAAACAACTTGCAGTGAGAAAAGTTGTTGATTAATTTGAAGATATTTACCTTTTATGAAAAAGGAATTGTAATATTTTTTTCTTATTAATTTTTGAAGCTGGTTTGAAGATGGACCATAAAAATTTAGAGCAATCATCAATTGGTACGTCCCAATAAATGTCTTTATGGTCAAAAGCTTTCATGATCTCACATTTTTTATCGGAAATTCATCAATATATTTAGCAGTATCTGATATAACTTAAAAATGAATGCAACAGAACACTAATATAACCATAAATACAAATATGTGACTGAATTAACACTTCATTTCATTAATATAAAAGAACTAAAATATGCTTACATACAAAGTGGAAATAAACTAGTTTGGGTGATGGTAGCTTATCTTTGAGAAGAGATGTGGTGGATACATGCCTCTGAAATATGTTACAATGTGTCTCAAGGGCCTATTTATGATTGAGAAACAATGGATGATCCACATGGATGATTGTGTCCACCCACCTATTCCACCTAGTCCCCCAGTCGGTTTCATCATTTTCCTTGTTCATAGCAACATTTACTATTTTTATTAATTTTTCGAATCCTAAAATTCCAGATAAATTATGTTTTTTGAGGTCCGCAGCAAGCCCATATCCATAGGCAAGGGCATCCAAAAAATCCTATAGTACTCAGAGATATATTTCTGACAAGGTATCGTATGCACCAAACAGAGATAATATGACCAAGTTATGACCTCGAGAAGTTGGTTGCCCAGCTAACCCCAAAGAGGCCCACAAAATTTTGTCATTCCATATCCTGGGGTTATGGTTTTGGTTGTTTAGGGTTAATCCCTTATTTTCCATTAATAAAAGGCCCTTGAGCCTCATTGTAACACAGTTTAGAGGCATGTAGTTGCCACATCACTTCTCAGAGATAAGCTGCCATCACCTTAGCTAATTTATTTCCATTCTGTATGTAATCATATTTTAGTTCTTTGATATTAATTAAATTATGTTTTATTTCTGTTGCACTTCTATGTTTATGTTTATATATGTATTCTATTGTGTTCCTGCATAAGTTCGGATCAGTGGTATCAAAGTGGTTTGCTCTTTCTCGGTTTTTGTTTGCATGTCCCCAACGAGGTCAAGGTATAAGGAGTTAGGGATCAATCTGGTTGAACCTTTGTAAGCCTCACAGACCCCAACGACCTCCCATGGTGGAAGAAAATAAAGACGAGGGAGAAGAAGATCCTTTAAAAATATTGCTCGAGGAGGCCCTCAAGAAATAGAGGAATGCGATGATGGAAAAAATTGCTCAATTCCTTCGATGACTACCCACAGGCAACACATATTCATCGAGAAACCACTCTGGAGGTGCCACACGTTTTAAGGTATAGTTTAATTTTGATATTCCCATATTTGAAGGGAAAATAGATGTGGATGCCATAGATAAATGGTTAAATCTGTTGGAAGGATATTTTTAAATTCATGACTTTTCCAACCGGGAAAAGATTACATTTTCACTCCTGAAAGCTATCCCCCATGTCAAGGACTGGTTGAAAACCTATTGTGAGAAAAATGATGAGGGGTAACCCTCACTATTCTCAGCTGCATCCACTTGGAATTATTTTTTAGGCACCATCAAGGAACATTATTCCCCTATCGGCAGCTATGAAGATAAATACATAAAGTGGACCACGTTGCAGCAAGGAAGGGAAAAAGATGTGTCAGAGTTCACAAATGGTTTGTATGCTCTTCGCACGAAGCTGGGCATCAAGGATTTTGTGCAGAATTTGGTACTCAAGTATTACGACTATTTGAATAATTACATCCAAAAAGAAATGGATTTCCTGGAAATCTCCTCGCTTGGTGTCTCCTATCGATATGTTTTCAAGATCGAGCAGAAGTTTAAACATAAGAAGCAGGACTTTGGATTTGTTAATCCAAAGCAAGGGAAGGTGCCACAAAACCCAGAACAAAAGACAAAGCGAAGGCGGCGTGACCAAGGATAACCCATCGAAGCCGAAAGAAAAGAACAACACCACGAAGACAAATAAGGACACGGGAAAGTGGTGCGAGTTCCATTAGATATCTACTCACAACACGAGTGAGTGTCGAGCCAAGAAGTCACAAGTAGGTGAGCTGTGTTGGAATCACGATTGTCGTTAGAAAAAAACCCGCAGGCATTAGTCTCCGCTACAATCACCAGAGTTAGGATCCATAAGAGGCAGTTATTCCATGTCGCGAAACACATGGGGAGCATTGAACCCAATGTCCAACAATCTCCCTCCCAACGTGAGCTGGGTGAGTTTCGAACTCGAGACCTATCACTATGATACCAATTTTTGGAATCACGATTTTCATTGGACCAAAACCTGCAGGCATTAGTCTTTGCTACAATCACCAGAGTTAGGATCCATAAGACGCAGTTATTCCATGTCGTGAAACACACGGGGAGCATTGAACCCAATATCCAACAAGCTGTATGCTTCCAAATCAGATGCATGCTCCAACTCTGAGTCAAAAATTGATAAGCGGAATGACAAAGGGAAGTATATTATTGATGTGGATCCTAGTGCCATTGTTTCCACCACCAAGATCCAGAAGGATGAGCCTGAAAATCCATAGGAGGGGGAGCACCTCTTCCACTCACAAATGTGGGTGAAGGGTTCTGCGCTGCAGTTCATTATCAATAGCAAGAGCCAAAATAACCTCATTTCAACATAATTTGTGAAGTGGCTAAGCCTACCGATGACAACACACCCGCAACCATACAACATCGAGTGGCTTCACCAAGGATGAGATCTCCGCGTCGGCCAAAAATTTCGCCTCCCCTACAACATCAAGCCTTTCACAGATGAGATATTATGTGAATTTTCTCCTCTCAAATTTTGTGACGTATTGTTAGTCGAACCTTACTTGTGGAAGTGACATGATGTGTATGAATCTAGGCCTCACAATTTTATTATTACTTTGGGCAATAAGTTGTACAGGGTACTAGAGGTAGCACCGCTTACTGTCGTCTCTCTGTTCACTATGAAGAAATGCAATAAGATCACCTCCTAGAAAGAGAAATTTTTCTTCCTTATGATTCACCCTCACAGATAGAAGAATATTGTGGCCATGACCTCTAGACAAGGCTCCTCTGCATGGCAGCAACAAATGGACAAGGTCGTGGAGGAGTATAGGGACATCTTCACCTCTCCCGTAGGGGTACCTCTACACTTTCAGTTCAAGTACTCCATCGATATTACCCTGGTGCACTGCTACCCAATGGACTGATATATCGACATTATGTTATGGAGAATGATGAAATTAAGAGGTAAATTCACGAACTACTATAGAAAGGGTACATTAGGCCAATTTCATCACCCTATGGGATCCCAATCATGTTGGTACAAAAGAAGGATGGGACCTAGAGAGTTTGTATTTCCTATTGGGAACTGAACAAGATAACCGTTTGGAATAGTTATCTGATTCCATGGATTGATGACCTTATGGACCAACTTAAAGGGGCCTAATATTTTAGCAAGGATAACTTGAAGTCTGGTTATCACCAGGTACCAATTGAACCATCTGATGTGTGGAATAATGTCTTCAAGTCAAAGGAGGGACTTTTTTAATTGTTGGTCATGCCTTTCAGGTTGACGAATGACCCCGCAACCTTAATGAGGCTGATGGAAAAGATATTGTGACCATTCACCAACTCATTTTTGGTGATGTATTTGGATGACATCCTGATCTTCAGCCAGAGTTGGGAAGAGCACCGCCACCATATTCGATAGGTCCTCGAAACATTGCGGCAACACAAGTTGTGTGGAAATTTGGAGAAATGCACTTTTGGCATGAATCAGGTTCCATATCTAGGGTACATCATTTATGAGTGGGGTGTGCATGTGGACCCAGCCTAAATAGAGGTCATTCAGGATTGGCCAGCCCTAATAACTCTAACATAGCTCCACAACTCTTTAGGTCTTGCCAACTTATATCGTAGGTTCATGTTGGGCTTCTCTCATATCACTTGGACTTTGAGTCAAGTGACCAAGGGAGGGTCGAAAGAAAAGTTATTTTGGTATGAATCCCAATAGAAGGCGTTCACTGAGTTGAAGCATCGACTATGATATGCACCAGTGCTCACATTACTTAACCTGCAACAACCATTTGAGATTGAGACAGATGCCTATGACTATGCTTTTGGTAGAGTAATTACTCAGTGGGGTAATCCAATGGCATATCACGGTGAGACACTTTCAGAAACAGTCTGAAAGTATCCCACTTATGAAAAAGAGATGTATTCCATTGTGTGGTCCTACCTAAAATGGAAGCATTACATTATGGGGAAGGAAACAATCATCCACACAGACCACCGATACCTGCAGTTCATACAAACAAAAGGGAAGTTGTAGAACGATCGCCATAAAAAATGGTCCACATACCTACAACAGGTCCATATCAAAATTAAGTACAAGAAGGGAAACACCAACAATGTTACAGACTAACTTA
The DNA here is from genome assembly GCA_034641835.2 of Pinus albicaulis. NCBI lineage: Eukaryota > Viridiplantae > Streptophyta > Pinopsida > Pinales > Pinaceae > Pinus > Pinus albicaulis. Next base: position 1,176,662,086 of record CM076577.1, on the reverse strand, counting down.
GCCAACTGTTGGTCATGGCGCTGACCACTGTGGTCAAATCTTGCAGGCACGCGACTTCAGGGTGGCCAACTCTTTACAAGAGTGATCGATAATTTGGAAACACATACCAGCCACTCCTAGATGGCAAGAAAGTTCCAAACTATCACATCCAGGATGCAATGTTATGCCACGTGGGAGACCTATGTGTTCCTTCAAGCGAGCATGCCAAGATGATTTTGGAAGCGCACTATAGCTGTTGTGAAACTAGCTCCAAAAATAGAAGAAAAGATATATCAATGCCTTAGAAATAAGCTTCTTCGAGGGGGAAACCTCCAATACATTACATGAATGAACAATTATTGGATGATACAAATTACAAAAGCTCCTTTCTATATATAGGAGTCCATGGGGCCACAATGTAATCCTAGCCGACCTGACAATAATAATTTAAGGGCACAATAATAACAATATGGGGGTTACAATGGTACAATAATAAAAATAAAGGGGTTACACTAACAACAATAAGGGAATATACTAGTAATATAGGGACCTAACATGCCCCTCTCCTTCAAAAAAGTGTTGTCCTCAACACTTGAGTAGCTCTAGGTGCTTCTGTATAAAATTCTCATCCTCCCATGTAGAATCTTCAGTGGGTAAGTTCTTCCACTTGATGAGATACTCTGAAATTGATCGATTCCGTAGCTGTCGAGTTCTTGTTTCCATGACTGCTTCAGGTTCCAATATGATTTTTCCTTCCTCATCAAGTTCTAGCAATATTGTTTGAATTGGAAGATTTTCACCTATAACCTTCTTTAAGCATGAAACATAGAAAATTGGATGCACTCGTGAAGAAGCAGGAAGCTCCAATTTTTATGCCATATTACCAATCTTTTGCAACACCTTGTAAGGACCATAGTACTTTGGAGATAATTTATTACCCTTCTTAGCTTGCTTGAGGGACATTTTCTTGTATGGTTTTAGCCATAAAAATACCCAGTCTCCTACATCAAATATTCTCTCACTGCAATGTTGATCTACCTGTTGTTTCAAACTATTTTCTGCCAAATTCAGGTTGTCCTTTAAGAGTTGGAGAACTTCTTGTTGATGCTCGATGTGATATTCCACTGCTTGAACCTTCGAATTTTCTCTTAAATATGATGTGATGGATGGTGGATGATATCCATAAAGTGCCATAAATGGGGTCATTTTTGTTGCAATATGGAAGGAAGTGTTATACCACCATTCAGCGAGAGGTAACCACTTGACCCATTGTGTTTGTTTATCATATACAAAACAACGAAGATATCCTTCCAAAAATTTATTTACTATCTCAGTTTGACCATCGCATTGAGGATGATAAGATGAGCTATGAGCTAATTGAGTACCCAAACAAGAAAATAACTCCGTCCAAAAATTTCCAGTAAAAATGGGATCTCTGTCGCTCACAATAACCCTTGGGTTTCCATGTAGCTTTTGAATTGTGTCCATAAATGTAATAGCAACTGTACTTGCTTTAAATGGATGAGATAATGCACAAAAGTGTGCATACTTGGTAAGTCTATCAACTACCACCATGATGACACTCTTTCCTTCGGACTTAGGTAAACCTGTGATAAAATCCATTGAAATCTCCTCCCAACGTTGACTTGGAATGGATAAAGGCTGTAGAAGTCCCGGGGTCTTAATTGTCTCAACTTTATTCTGCTGGCAAACCAAACATTCCGCCAAAAACTTTTGAATATCAGATTTAAGGCCATCCCAAAAAAATTCTTTCTTCACCCTGTGGTAAGTTTTTAAAAATCCTGAGTGTCCTCCTAAAGGAGAAGTGTGCAATTCCAGAAGAATCTTTTGTTTTAGCTGGGAATTTTTACAAAGATATAAGCGATCTTTGTACCATAAGGAATCATTTTTCCAACTAAATGTATCAGATGTACTAGGATCTTGCTGCAACTTTTGAATGAGTGTCCATACATCTTTGTCCTTCTTCCATTCATCTCTTGCTTCGGTTATCCAATTTGGTTGGATAATAGAAATGGCACAAAGCAATGCTTCCACCTCTTCATTCTTTCTTGAGAGTGCATCTGCAACAACATTTAGCTTCCCTTTTTTGTAGATTATTTCAAAGTCATAACCCAACATATTTGTGACCCATTTTTGCTGCTCTTCTGAAGATAGTCTTTTTTCCAAGAAGTGTTTAAGACTATCATGATCAGTTTTTACCTTGAAGTGTCTTCCCATTAGGTAAGTTATCCATTTCTTTACTGCATGCAATATTGCTAACATTTCCCTCTCATAAATAGGTTCCTGTAAATACTTTCCTTTGATTGGAATACTTTCAAAAGAAATGGGTCTTCCTTCTTGCATTAAAACAACACCAATTCCATTTCCCGAGGCATCACATTCCACAATAAAGGTTTTTGTGAAGTCTGGCATAGCTAAGACCGGTGCTAGGCACATTGCCTCTTTAAGATGTTCAAAGGCCTTAGTTGCTTCAGGAGTCCATGAAAATGCATCTTTCTTCAATAATGTTGTTAGAGGTGCCGCTATTCTCCCATAATTCTTAACAAACTTGCGATAATACCCTGTTAACCCGAGAAATCCTCGCAATTGCTTCATGGTCATGGGGACTTTCCATTCCTTAATGGCTTTAATTTTGTTAGGGTCTACTTTAACACCCTCGTGAGATATAATATGACCCAGATATTCCACCTCTTGTACTCAAAAGAAACATTTGGATGTTTTTGCATATAATTGTTTCTCCTGCAATAGTTTGAGCACCCTGTCAACATGTTGAGCATGATCCTTCCAAGACCTACTGTAGATTAGTATATCATCAAAAAATACTAGCACAAATTTTCTAAGGAAGGGTTTGAAAATGGAATTCATCAACCCTTTAAATGTAGAAGGTGCATTGGTAAGGCCAAAAGGCATGACCAAAAATTCATAATGAACCTCATGAGTTCGAAATGTTGTTTTTGGAATATCTTCAGTCTTCATTCTAATTTGATGATATCCTGAACGAAGATACAACTTGGTAAAATAAATTTCTCCATGTAATTCATCCAATAATTCATCAATCATGGGAATGGGAAATTTATATTTAATGGTGACCTTATTGAGCTCCCTATAATCGGCACACATGCGCCATGATCCATCCTTCTTGTGTACCAATACTACAGGAGCAGAGAAAGAACTTTGACTAGGTTGAATTATACCCGCCTCTAACATTTCTGGAATCATACGTTCAATTTCACTCTTTTGGACATAAGGATATCTATAAGGCCTGATGTTTGGAGGAACACTTCCTGGAATCAAATGAATAGCATGATCATGATCACGAATATGTGGGAGTCCTTTGGGAGTTTCAAAAACCTTGGAATGATTGTCCAAGACTTTTTGGAGATCTACAGAAATAGATAATTTTGATTTTGGAACTTTTAGTGAGCATAATTGTGCAATTATGCCTCGTTTTTCTTTCTTTAGAAGAATTGTCATGACATTAGATATTATTATATTTCTCGGCTTCCCTGCAATACCTCGTAATTCTACTTCCTTTCCTTCTGAAAAAAATTTCAAGAAAAGTTCTTGAAAATTAAAAGCTACCGTCCCCAAAAATTGTAACCATTGTACTCCTAGTACAACATCAACACCTCCCATACGAATGGAAAGCATTGGACTATTAAATACATATTCCCCCATGGTTAGATTGATATTATGGCATTTTCCAGAGCAATTTATATTTCCTCCATTTGCAACCATCACTTGAGATTCTGGTGCTGGGTATAGGAAACAATTCAATTCCTTGGCTACCTTACAATGAATAAAATTATGGGTACTACCTGAATCAATCAACACTATTACCTTTTTCTTCTTGATATATCCTTCTATCTTGAGAGTTTTAGGAGTGGTAATTATTTCTAATGCATTACACGATATGGTGGGACTCATTTCTTCCTCTTCTAGGGTTGGTTCCTGGTGTATATCCTCTTCTTGTTCATTTTCTTCTTCCTCTTCACAATCTATGTAAAATAATTTCTTCTTAGCACACTTATGACCTTTAATGTATTTGCTATCACAAATGTAGCAAAGCCCTTTTGCTCTTTTTTCTTCCAATTGTTGTGGTGTCAACCTTGTAGGTTGTTGAAATCTAGGAGTAGCAACACTTCCCTCTTTATAGAAGTGAGTGGTAGGCTTCCTTGTCGCCATAATTTTACACTCAATGTTTCTTTCCAACCTGAATGCCTTCTCCAATGAATCAGGTTCCAAAAGGCGAACATCATGTTGGGTGTTATCCTTTAAAGTACTTATGAAGAGATCAATCTTGTGTTCCTCTGGAATATCAGTTACCCTTATATTCAATTTTTGGAAGTCCTCAATGTGCTCCCCAACTAAAATATTTTGTTTGAGATTTATCAATTGGCTAAAGAAGGTGCTTGCCTTTGTATCCTCATAATGTGCTATCATTTCCTCCGTAAAAATTGACCAAGTGACAATTTTTTTACGGAAGCAAAGCCACCAATACCATACAAATGTATTTTGTTATAAATGTAAAGTTGCAATGCATACCTTTTGTGTGTTTTGCACATTATTGAGATCAAAATATTGCTCCATCTGTAGTATCCATGTTACACGATCCTTTCCATCAAACTTCCCCATATCCATTTTTGGAATATGGTGGTTATTCCTGCCAACATTAGAGTTTATGAAATCACGATTAGCATTTATTTTTTTCTCATCATGAGTTTCCTCTACTATATTTTCACCATTAGGAAACATTTGTTGTATCAACTTTGTCAAACCTTCCATGTCTGCTTTTAGATCATTCTTCATGTTTTCCATTTTTTCATCAATCTTAGCTTCCATGTCATCCATCTTAGATTCCATGCCATCTATCTTAGCTTCCATGCCATTCTTCAAAACATCCATCTTAGATTCCATGCCTTTCTTCAAAACTTCCATGTCATTTTTTATTGCTCTTTGCGAGAGCGAAATTTGTTGCATTTTCTCTTGTAAATTTTATATGTCATGTTGCCATTCTTTGTCTTCATGAGTCATAGTAGAGCCTTCTAAAGGATTAATGGGTGTTGAATTCATTTTAGGGGCCATTTTAGAATCTAATACTGATATATATTCTACAATATTCCCTTGGAATCAATTCAACCTGATTCTTCAAACAAGACTTATGCAATTCGGGAAAAAAAATATACACACCTTTTACTTGATTTTGTGGAGCTCTATACTGAAATTGAATTATCTATGTAATTGTAGATCCTAAATATCTGAAATTAGGCCTTGTAGTATCTCTCTGAATCTTCATTCAAATATCACAGGTCTGACCTGATTTGGATTCTTCAAGGAAAAGTTATGTCCAATCTCCCACAATGACCCAATTATGGACTGGTTCAGTAGAGCGAAATTGTACGACTTGCCACGTGTCACTGTTTCCTCCTTTGGCTCTGAAATTAATATAAAATAAACTACAGTTCGTGTAATTGTGGCCACTTTTTACAGTATTCCAATCCAATGCTCAGAGAGAGAGAGTTATGTAGATTTTCCCATGATAACCTCTTTGAGATGAAATTCGGGAGCCTGAAAAAGACCTAATTTCCACAGATCTATCTCTGAAAACGTTGTGAACCAAGCTTTGAAATTTTGCGACGATGTTCCTCAATATTTTAGCGTCTCTCTCTAAAAATTTTATCTTCTGAAACTTCGTAGAAAAAACGTTATAGCACAAATTCCACGATGACCTGTTTAGGTTAAATTCAGGAGCCTGCAAAAAGCCCTAACTTCCACAGATCATATCTCTGAAAATATTGTGAACCAAGCTCTGAAATATTTTGAAGATGTTCCTCAAGATTTCATCTTCGCACTCTAAAAATTTCAACTTCTAAAACTTCGTAGAAAAAAAGTTATAGCAAAACTTCCACGATGACCGGTTTGGAGCAGCAAAAACCCTAGAATCCAAAGCTCTAATACCAAATGTTGTGAAATTAGCTCCAAAAATAGAAGAAAAGAGATATCAACACCTTAGAAATAAGCCACTTTGAGGGGGCAACCTCCAATACATTACATGAATGAACAATTCTTGGATGATACAAATTACAAAACCTCCTTTCTATATATAGGAGTCCATGGGGCCACAATGTAATCCTAGCCGACCTAAAAATAATAATTTAAGGGCACAATGATAACAATATGGGGGTTACAAGGGTACAATAATAAAATAACGGGGTTACACTAACAACAATAAGGGACTATACTAGTAATATAGGGACCTAACAATAGCCGGGTCATTGGACATTTCGAGGTAGAGAAAATAGTGGAAGTACTACAAAAGTATTTTTATTGGCCAAACCTTTGAAAATATGTTGGGAAGTACATCATATCCTACACTTCCTACACCATTTCCAAACTGACCATAAAAAATAAAGTCCTATATGCTACTTTTCCTAGTCTTAGTCAGCGACTCTTACATGTTGGGCCTTCCTTCTACTAAGTATGGCAGCGATTCCGTTTTCATGGTCATCAACAGATTCTATAAGATTCCCATTCTGGCGACCTACAAGAAGAGCATCAATGTAGAAGCCACTACTAAAGTATTCTTTGAATGAGTGTGGGTGCACTTTGGGATTCCACAGTCCATTATCTCATATCGGGACATAAGGTTCCTTACATTTTGGTCAAGTCTCTAGTCAATACTGAATACAAAGCTCATTAAGTCCATGACTTTCCACCCCCAAATTGATGGCCAAATAGAGGTCGTTAATAGGATGATCGTGCACATTATGCCCATGTACAATTTGAAGCATCCTCACACATGTGATGAAATCCTTCCCTATTTCCAACACAACTACAACTGAGCTTTCCATATCTCAACTGGCCACATCCCCTTTTAAGTGGGATTGGGATTCTAGCCACTATGCCCCATTGATGTGACCATACCATTTGCAGCTACTCAGGCAGATTCGACTCATGCACAAGTCGAGGCTGACAGGGCAAACAAATTCATTGAGTGCATTCAGCATGTCTACCAGTAGGTCCATGACACATTAAAGAGAGCCATTGCTAAGTAAAATAAGTGACATGATCAACACCGTGTGTCACACAAGTTCTAGGTGGGCGACAAAGTTTGGCTACATTTACAGAAGGAGCACCTCGCTAGACCCCACTGCAAGATTTACCTGCACTGATATGGGCTATACACCATCAACAAGGTTCTAGGATAAAATTCCTTTGAGGTCAAAATTCCACCATTCCTTGGTCTGCACCTAGTGTTCAATGTGGACCGCCTTCGACCATAATTTCCACCATTACTGGACACATTCGACATTGCAAAACAACTCACAATCACGGAGTTAAAGTCAAACTTCATGGAACCTGCCACAACTGATCGGATCATGGACACATAGATCAATAACACCCGCCAACAAAGGATCCAACTATATTGAGTTGCAAAGAAGGCCAACTCCTTCACCAGGGCAAGTGGTTCACCAGGGACCAAGTTCAACAGAAATTTCCACACCTCATGGAGGCTTTGCATTAAATGGGGACCATTTTCTTCCTAAGGGGGGCAGAATTTTCCAGGTGGATATTGGTGGCCACCCTTCTATTCCACCTAGACCCCCAATTGGTTTTATAGATTTCCTTATTTATAGTAGCATTTACTATTTTTAGTAGTTTTTCAGGTTCTCAACTTCCAGAGTAGTTTTGACCCCCTAAACGACGTTTTTTTGAGGTCCGCAACAATGAAAAATCTTGTAGTATTCGGAGAGATCTTTTCGACAAGGTATTGTATGTGCCAAATGGAGATAATATGACCAAATTATGACCATGGGAAGTTGGTTGCCCAACTAACCCCAACGAGGCCCATAACTCTTAGTGTTCCATCTCCTAGGGTTGGGGTTTTGGTTGTTTATGGTTTTCCCTTGTTGTTCAATAATAAAAAGGCCCTTGAGCTTCATTGTAACACAATTTAGAGGCATGTCGCCACCACATTTATACTCAGAGATAAGCTACCATTGCCCGAGCTAGTTTATTTCCATCCTGTATGTAAGCATATTTTTTATTTGAGATTAATTAAATGAATTTTTATTTTTAATACCCTTTTGTGTTTATGTTTGTATATGTATTCTATTTCATTCTTTCATAAGTTCGGATCAATGGAAAACTCTAAAAATCCAAAAACCTAACCCTAGGAGATGAAGCACAAAAACTATGGGCCTCGTCGGGGTAAATTGGTAGATCAACTTCTCGTGGTGATAAATTTGGAATACAATCTCTATTTGATGTGCATGATACCTCATTAGAAATATCTATCTAAGGACTACAAAACATCATTTAGGTCCTCAAAACGGATCTGGAAGTTCAAGACCCAAAAAACTGCCAAAAATAGTAACTTATTTTACAATTAAGGAAACTGAAAGAAATAATGATACAATGGTGGGGTTCCAAGTGGAATAGGTAGGTAGCCACCAATATCCACCTGGATCAGTCCTCCACCATTAGGAAGCAATGGTTCCCATTACGTTGAGTGCCTCTATGAGATGGGGAAACTTTTGTTGAACTTGGTCCCTGGTGAGCCACTTGCCTTAATGCAGGAGTTGGCCAGCTTTGAAAATCCACTAAAATTGGATCTTTTTCTGGTGAGTGTTATTGATCTATGTATCCATGATCCTATCATTTGTGGTCTGCTTGATGAAGCTTGGGTTGATCTCTATTGGTGTCAGCTGCTCAATAATTTCTAATGTGTCCAATAATGGGGGAAAGTATGGTCCCAACCGATTCACATTGAATACTGGGTGCATGCCAAGGAATGGTGGAATGCCGAGCTCGAAGGCATTGTCCTCTACAACCTTGATGATGGTGTATGACCCATATTAGAGTGGGCGAAGCTTGTGGTGGGGCCCAACGAGGCGCTCCTTCTGAAAATGTAACCCAAATTTTTCGCCCATATTTTTTAGCAGGAAAATCCCCTCTGCGGACAGAGGCGATCCCTCTAGCCCTAAGGTGGGTCTAACAACAAGGGAACATGCTGGACTCCTAAATTCCTAGCTTATAAATGAAATATGAACTAGAACAAATATCCTAATTCGGTCCAATGCTTTTGTCGTGGCACACAACAATTATCCTTCGATCTTTGTGTTCACGCCTTACGCTCCATGTTGGTGACAATGTTCACGCATCTACACAAAGATCAAACAAAGGACAACAACATACAATCATGTACATTCATCTATATCTATTTAGCTAGTCAAGAAGAGTTAAACACTTTGCATATAAATGGAAATAAAGTTGGAACCAAAAACCAATCATGTATTATTGATAGAGAAAAAGAAGTTTACAACTTTATGCCTCGACGTTGCAGGTCTCCTTCAATGGGTTTAGTCCGGCGCATCTCAAGCATTCGTTTGGCACTCGAATCAATGAGGCAATATGATTAAACTCTCTCTCAACAATGGATTATGTTTTTTCTTTATTCAACACACCAACTATAGTAATGTTTGTTCAACTAGCTGAATCAATGTGAGGAGGAAGAAGTTATAGGAGAGGAGGAGGAGGTTTGGGATCCCACATAAGGTGGAGGAGAGGCCTATCCCTTTGGGGTTTTTCACAATTGTAGGACTGAAAATCTAAAGGGAGTAACTCAACGTTATTCAGTCAAAAAAACCATGATGACTCCACTCACGAAGTTGTTATGCATGGGAGATTCATTTCTATTTTAAAAAACTTTCCAAAATCAGCTCGACGTGGGTGCCCCTCTAAAACAAAGAACCAAAGGGTGTGTGGACCAGTGTTAATTTATCCATGGGCGTAAGGCCATAATTGCCTACCGGCGCCAACCCAAAATCATATTTTTTTGAAGGTCTTCTTGAGGAATGATCAACATAGATTATGATCTTGACATGCCAAGGAATGCAATGATATTTATGGCAATGTATTACAGTTCCCAAAGGTCACTGAAATGGTCCTCCATTGTTCAGGATTGGGATTGCGGGGACAGTGAAAAAATACTGTGTAACAGATTCCCCCTAAAGCATGAAGTCCAAGAGAGAGGGAAGGATGAAATTCTTTATGAGAACACACCCAAACCAAAACACCATTGTCGAAAGACCCAGGAAAGGAGGAATATCTCAATAGATGGTAAGAAACCATCCATAGCAAAGTACATACAACAATAAGAACTAAGGTATGGACATATCCATCTAGTAAGAAGGATAAAAAAATAGACTCAGGTATGGTCGCAACCATCCAATCAGAAGAGTCATGCATATAGTCATGATAAACCAAATCGTCCTGCAACCTGGATTTCGTCATACAAAACCCAGGGTCTTGCAATCTATCTCGACCCGAATAGGTACAAATTCAAGCATGAGAATGAATGAGTTGAAGTTGAACATGCAAGAAAATTACTTGATTACCAGCCAATGATGAAGGATGTTAACATGCGCAAGAGAAACCATCATCAATGACAAAGGTTCTCAAGGTACTACTAGTACAATTCACGGTATGAGATGGAGTCGAACGTCTGTGAAATCACTCGATCGAAGGCCAGTGATGAGAACATGTCGTTGAATGCGAAGAAATTTCCATTGAGGCATTCAAGCTCCAAGGTACTAGAAGGGAGTCTCTGGATCAACTTCCTAGATAATGAGCTAAAGTCGAGAGGATGTGACCGATCGAAATAAGGCCATAATTTTCCCCACATCATCGATACAAGATAGAGGAATAAGATGATAGAGAATAAGGACTAACAGAGGATCAGGGGTTGAAAACTGCATAAGGAAACTTCTCTTGAACATATTGGCGACACGACTCCAGAATTTGGCAGTATTTGAGATCAAGGGATCAGAGGTCATGGTGACATGGAAAAGAGCATATGAGAGGTCAAAACAGATAACACAAACCCATGGAGGAAAAATGACGAATGTGGGATGTCCCCAACCCGACACAAATTGTAGACAAGTGTCATGTTCAAGAGAGACATATGGTCGACATGATTGAGAACTGGGTCCATTTCCCCCCACCATTTCTGGCGAGTACCCCAATTATTTTTGGAAACAAGCTTGAAGGGGATAACATATGCTCGTCATATAAGTTTGTCCTTCGGACAAATCCATCCTAGTACATTTTACAAGCCTTAGGAAGGAGGAACTCGTTAACATCATGGTGATGGTTCCAATGTCATTAGGTTTTAGCGAGTCTGAAAAAGGAAGAACTCAATGTATTTTCAAGTTTAGAGAGTTTGAAAAGAAGTAGAAAATAAAACTCCAGCAGGTCCCTTTTTGTGGGTAGTCTCACAGATCCGAAAAGGTAGAAAACAATATCTGGGAGAACCTCTTAGCCATGTTTGACTAAGGTATTCCTTTTTCGTAAATAACTTGTCCTAGCCCGAAAAAGTGGTAAACGTATACTGGGAAGATAGCGTTTCACAACCTTTAACGAGTTCAAAATGACAAGAGTCTTGGAAATCTTTTCAATTTTTGAGAGTCAGAAAAGAGCTGAAAGATGACTCCACGGGGTGAATTTTTCCTGTTTTTACCAAGTCTGAAAAAGTAATAAAATACAACTCGTCGCTTCATCGTTGTCATGTTTAGGATCTGTTGCTGCATAAGAAACAAACGTAAAACCCATTTCTAGAGATAAATTTCAATAAAATAATTGAAAATTAAGATTAAAAACCTAATTAGGGTTTCGAAAAGGTTATAAAATGATGGAAATATTAAAAAAAAAAAACTTTTCACCTTTTCACTTTCTTGTGAGAATTTTACCATTTTTAACTGTGATCTTGTGGAGTGGAGCAGCAGGAAATCCAGGAGGCCATTCTCAGATCGGTTTTCTCCAAGTAAGGGCTCTCGTTTTTTCTTGCATTTTAAATCATGTTTCATTTCCTACATTTTATTTTTTTGATACATTTTGGGGGAAATTTTTCATGGATTGGTCACGGCGGTCGGTGCAGGTTTCGCGCATGGAGTCATGCCAACCAGCCTAAAATTTTAAAGGGGAGGCACCAATCGGCATCGTTGTTTGCAAAACAGCAGGGCCAATTGCCGCAGCCAAAATTGCATGAAATTTCTCCTAAATCGCTCAATTTGAATGACTCAAATGTAAAAATTGTGGCTAATGATAATCTCAATTATGGTTTTGCAGGGACATTAGCAGCCAAAATGGTCATCGAGTGGAAAGAAAGAGAGCATGGGGAGGAAGATGAACAAGCCATGGGAAATGATGCATGCATTGATGCCCTGAGAGATTGTGGGCTCTTGAAATTCTTCCTAGCATCGTGTCTAAGAGCTTAGCTGGAAATACTACAATATCTGATCAGTGTGTGGGACACTAATCAAGAAAGGTTCATGATTCATGACCAAGAGTTGGATATAGAAGTCTCTGACATTTATTTCATCACTGGATTATCACGGAGGTGAGAAAAAATGATCTTGATAGGTACCCGGCCCCTTGGTGAGAGCATGGGCATGCTAATAGACAGAGTCTGCCTAGAAGAAAATAAAGGATCAAAGAGCAACAAATTGGATATTCAAACAATAATTGACTTGGTACTAAGGTTAGTGCTACACACTATAACTCGAGCCGTTGGATCTCAGGCCCCTCACGAAGCTACAAAGACACAACTTCAACTTTCCGTGGATTGCATGACTCCAACCATTTACAATTGGGCGGAAGCCGTAACAATAAACTTGAAGTGTCAGTTAACAAAGTGAAATAATGGAAAGCTGAAACAATTTAGAGAATGGCAGGGAAAATTCTCCGGAGGGAACTTATATTATCACTAGCCTAGACCTCTAAATGTGAGCGTTAAGTTTCAATGCTTCCTTAGGTTGTTTGAGTTCATTTTAAATTATATCTTGTAATTATGTTTCAGTTTCAAGGCCTTATTGAATATAATATAAAATCTCTAATGCACAACTACATGAGAAAGAATGTCATTTCAATTCGATGAACAACTAGCTAAGAGAGGGATAGGAGTTCACAATGAAGAAACAATCAATTGAATGCAATAATAACTTTTCCTAATGCCACTAACACAACCAAAGCATAAAACGAAAGGAATTTCTTTTTTTTTCAATTTTAAATGAGAAAGCTACTACTGCAAAAGAATACTCTTCATTTTCAAATAGAGAGAAAGAATACAAATTTTGTTCTTTTATATGAATGAGAAGAAATAATGCACTGTTACACTAAAAGGACAAAAAAAACACTAGCTTTCAGCAACTCGAATGAAATGATCAAAACACAAAGAGATCAATTCAAAAACGAATATAAAACACACTCAAAACCAAAGAGGAATTTCACAAGAAAGAGGCCAAACCCTGCGAATATCAGCCCAACTAATATTCGCAGGTGGACTTTCACAAAAAAGAGGCCAAACCCTCGCCAATTTTTCCAAGAAACCCTGTTTGCACGAGAAGCCTTTTTGAAGCCAAATTCCCAATTTCCAAAGCTTAAATACCAAATTCAAAGCACCTAAAGGGTTAAAGCTGCTGAATATACCATAGAAATATTTTTTTCAATTAAACCCACTCAGAAAACCCCTGTTTTCTGTTTTATGCCAGTTTTGCATCCTTAGATAAGCCTAAGTGAGCCAGAAGCATTAAAGAATCCATCCTCAGTGTTGTTATGGTGCCCCCTCATTACACACGGTTCGATAAAAAGATATCTTGAAATTAAATAAGGTATATTATTGTGAAATATGAGTGGACAAAGACATATAATGGATAAGTGATATTCTCTCTTCAAAAAGATTACGCGGAAAAGAAAATAAAAGGGCTATTAGAGCTAAGCAAAAAGATCAATGAGCTATATATAAAAGGTAGTACCGACTGCGCTACCACGTGGAAGGAGTCCGGGGTTACCAAGGGAAGCACGAGGTGAAGGGATTCTTGACCCCCAGAATCATGTGACGTCATGGCGCGGTGGGGACAGGTTTTGGTTATTCTATGGGTCAGTGGCGCAGCGCAAAGGGACTTCCCAAGCCCCCACCGGAATTCTATGGTGGAGCCCTCAGGATGAACAAGTGGCGCTCTCAAAGGTGAAGGTAAGGAAGTGTTGGGATTTTATTATGCTAATGAATGAGAAGAAAATTTTTGTCCAAGTGTGCAGCGAGAAATTGCAGGAAGGGCGGGCGGAAGCCTAGGCAAAGGTAGCTATGGCCAAAAGGTATATCACCTACCTAAGTTTACGCTCTAAAGAGTTAGCCACTCAAGGGATTGAAGACCATTTCAGGGGAGTGATGGAAATTAGAAGGATAATTGAGAAGGAGACAGCATGCATGAATGCATTGAGTGGTTTGGATCGAGTCACCAGGGGAGTGGGGAAGTTTGAAGAAGAGTGGGATGAGCTGGTGAAAGCAGGCCTCCCATCATGTTGGGATTCTGCAACTACTGCTTTCTCAAGTTTAACTAATTACGAAGAGCAGCTGGCAACGATTATGAATCAAACAAATCTCTCTTATGAGAAAACCACTCGTCTGAAATTTGAGACTATAATTGCTGCCCTAAGAAAAGAAATTTCCCTTCTCTGCTAGATTAGACAACGCTTGAATGTACAAGTGGATTATTTGGAATTGACAGATATGCAAGCCTCAATGGAGATCTTTGCCACAATGCCCTTGCCAGGAGCGGCCATATGGCATAAATGCAGCAATTTCACAAATATACCAGTCGTCACACTGTCCCCCCAGTCTCCACCACCTCAGAAGCATAAATCTGGTTCATTCACATCATCAGTGCTTCCAACTCCATCGGCTACTGCTACACCTCTCTCTTTCAAAAAGTGATGATCATGTTCTGGCCCTAGTGGCCTTTTTACTTTTACTTTCTTACTTTTGTAATATCAGGTGAAATTTTCATTTCACCCTATGCATCCTTATTTTCTATTCAAATTTTTTTACTTTCGGTTGGCGCTCATGCTAAGGCCACTATAGAGATGATGAGTGGCATTCTTCCTCATCATTGGTTTTTGATTCTGATAGATACCAGCAACAGAAAAGATATTTCCATGAACAAAGGTTGATCCAAAATATCTTCTGTTAGTGGTAGACAAAGGGAATTATAAAAGAAAGACCCGAAGTCTAAATGAGGGTTCCTGATTTTTAGAACAAAGACTGTTATTGGTTAATTCCCCTTTTTTTTAAGTTTTGAGGATTTCCTGTGTTTTATGTTGAAGAATCCCGATGGGAAACTATAATGAAACGATTTTTCCGTGAGATGGATTCCTGGTGAGATCAGTCATAGTTTGTATTTATTGTTTTATTCTAATACAAACGTTTTGACACTTTGTCACTCTTTCTATATCATATGCTTCTGGAATGCGAGCACTCGACTAATTGAGATGAATTTATCTGTTTTGGGTACTCATGTCTTTAGTTTGTTGTGCTTTAAATATGGCTCAGGGTTATGATATTATGTTCGCATGTTCCACTTCACTTACTCATCTTTCTTCCTATGTTAACCATTGATGGATTCTTATGTAACATCAAGCCTATGTGTGGTTAATATTTTCTTCATTTGCTGCCACTGTTACTATGCTCTTCACACTTTTATATCTGTGCACTATGTTTCATAATCTGGCCCTTCTCATGGCTCGTGAAGTTTAGATTCATCTTCAATAATATCTCTATAAGACCCTTATTATTTACTATCGGGTATTGATACTTATATGTCTCTTTTCTCGAGGTCTTGATCCAAATTTATGAAGTTTTAGAAATTTTTTATGAAAAAGAAGATTTATGCCACTGACCATGGAAAGCTTTCTCAAATCTTCTTGGTTTTAAGATGTCCTAGGCATTGGTCCTTCACAACTCAGGGCTGTCTCTAGGAGCTACAACATCTTTTTGGCATCGTTTCCAGGGAAAAATATGAATATTATCCCTGGGTACAACAAAATCATATCCACCCTTCAAAACTAGGTGAGTATGAGGGATTGCGAGTTGTATATCCCTCACCTTGGCGACTCCATAGTCCTTGAAAATTTCTAAATCTATTTGCAGTCCTGGCTTATCAGAAGCCTCACCTAAGGTCAGATACTTCTCATCTTAGAACACCTTTTGTATCTGATCCAGAAAAAATTCTATTTAAGAGGATTTTGAAGGAAAAGTAGCCTGCACAAAATGACATACCCAAATTTTCACTTGAAGATTCTCCATCTTCTTCCCAACAAGCTCAGGTTCAAAGTCTTAGATCCATTTCTAGAGTCGTTCAATACCTGCTAGATAACCCCATTTTCGAACAACTGAAGCTAAAATACGAGGCAGAGTCTGTAGATACATCCAGAGTTGTCCTACGTCCTACCCCAGAAGCTAAAGAAATAAAGAAAGTAACTACTCCTCAATTCCTACTTGGTCTAGCCAATTTACAGACCACAGTTCAACATATTCCCAGTGTCACTCAGCAAAAACCCTCCTCTAGCTCCACCACCTCCCATGGCAATCCCTAGCTTCTTGTTAAATAAAAATGCCCCTCTGGCATTACCACAGATTCTAAATGACATGCCACAATATTACATGAACCACTTGCCCTGGTTCATAGGGGAGGACATCAGTTCTGCACAGAAGCATTTGGAAGATTTTTGTGCTTTTGTAGAAAATTTCAACGTAGAATAGTTGGATGTAGTTGTGAGGCTATTCGTCCAATATTTGGATGGAGAAGCCAGGAAGTGGTTCAAAAATCTTGGGGATAATTACATCACCAACTGGGAAGAAATGGAAAATGTTTTCACCCAGAAGTGGGGAGAGAAGAGAGACCATGGTTATTGTCTCATATAATTCAATACTTCCAGGAAAAGACACAACAAAGATGTGGCATAATTTATAAAGAGATTTAATAAGTTTTACACCAATCTACTAGCTGATATGAAGCCACCCCAAGTAGCAGCAAAAGTAGTATTCGTGGGAGCTTTTGAGTCTGAATTCAGCTTCAATTTGAGGGAGAGAAAATCTACTTCGCTCGACCAAGCTCAGACTGATGCCTTAGAAGTAGAAGCTAACTTTGCTTCCACAGGAAGATCGAAAAGTATATTGGACCATGATTTCAGACGAAAGGGAAAGGAAGAAGCCTCTTCTTCGATTTAAGAAAAGGAAGTGTCAGATTACAAAATTGAGGAGATGAATAAAATGATTAAAAGTCTTTCCAGCAAATTGGTGAAGCTGGAACTTGAAGCTAAGAATGCCTCTTCTCAGCCAGCTCAACTCGTTTTTAATAGAGGGTATAACCAGCAAAACAGGAAACCTCCTCTGCAGATCCTGCAAAGGGACAGAAAAGAGCAACAAGATCACATTCAACCTCCTTTATATCTAGAGGGACAAATGGAATGCCTCACTGAAGATGTTCCAGATGGGAAAGAGGATCAATTCTTTGCTTATTCAGAAGGAGAAGAGGTAGGCATTTCCATACAAGAAGAAGAAGAGGAAGGGGGAAAGGTAAACCCCACTGAGGAACCTGACATAGATGATTACTACAGGCAGTTTGTTGATTTTATGCAAGCCCAATTTCATAAGAATTATGACATCTGGTCTTCCAAGAAGTGGACTCGTACTCAGGATTGAGAGGAAGAATCACCTTCTAAGGAATATGTCCCCAAAGACTGAAAACAAGGGTAAGAAACCAGTTGAAGAACCTTCTGGACAAAAATATGTCCCTACATCATCATCCAAGTCCATACCCGATCCTCTCACTCATGCTAAAGGTATGTCTAATGTCAAAAAGCCTCTTATATTGATTAAGGAACTAAAATATACCTCTGTAGAAAAGGGTGGTACTATGTTCAATATCCAAAAAGAGTTAGAGAAGGTCAAAATCCCTGTTCCTTTGGTTGAACTTCTAAAACAACCCTCCTATAAAGCCCAAGTCTCCCAGTTCATGCTCCCCCATGGAGTAAATTCACCCCCAGACTCCCTTAACCTCCAAGAAGAAAGACACATGGTAGTCTTTGGCACCCATGTAGAAGAATTGGACTCTTCCACTCCACCATTTTATGTTTCTTTGGTCATCCATGATTTGTTGTTACATAACTGTATGTTGGATTCGGGAGCCTCACATAATTTGTTGCCACTTTCAGTCATGGAACAGTTAGGTCTAAAAATCACTCGTCCATACAAAGATCTTTATTCATTTGGTTCTAAATGGGTTAAATTTCTAGGGATGATTAAAGGCTTAGTGGTAAATTTGGCTCAGATTCCAGCCAAGAGTGTTGTCATGGATATAGTTGTTGCAGATATCCCAGCCTGTTTCGGAATGATTCTATCCAGATCATCAGGAACTAAAATCGGAGGGTCGATTAAGTTGGATATGACTTATGCAACCATCCCAGTGTTTGGAGGACAGGAAAGGAGGTTGTATAGGGAATCAAGATTTGTAAAGATGGTAACCAAAGCAGATGGCTCTGTCAACTCATCGGTGTATAGTAAGGAAGTGGAGTTCTCCTGTATGATGCTTGAAGAAGACCAAGAGTTGTTGCAAGAACCATCATTCAATTTATCAAAGCCTTAACGTTCCTTAGATGATGATGAGAAGGGAATGTGGACCTTACACTTCGATGGAGCTAACTCCAGAGAAGGAAATGGAGCATTGGTTCTCCTGATTTCCCCTAAAGTACAATTAGTACCTTTCTCTTTCAAATTGGAGTATGAGGTCACTAATAATGTGGCAGAGTATGAAGCTTTACTCCTAGGTCTGCAAACAGCCAAGGATATGAATATTCAGAGCCTTACCGTTTTTGGAGATTTAGAGTTGGTGGTAAGACAGATAAAGAACCAGTGTCAAACTAAGCATCCTCAGCTGAGGACATATAGAAACGAAGTATGGGACCTGGTGCAAAATTTTTCCTTAGCCTTCAACATACAGTTTATGCCAAGGGATCATAACAGGATGGAAGATTCACTAGCTGTGGCAGCAAGTAATTTCCATCCACCTCAGAACCCACTTCTAAGATAGAAAGTGGAGGTGCATTACCGTCCTTCCATTCTAGACAACGTCAAACACTGGCAAGTGTTTGAGGATGAGGAGCAGATGAAACGTTTCATGGAGACTGTTGAGGAATTCACTAAATTGGTTATTGATAGCGGGGAAGAAGAGGAAACTAAAGAAAAACCCCAAAATAAGTGGCAAGAGACAGTGGCTAGTCACAAAGTACTACAGTTGAAAGGAAATGTTATCCCCAAATGATTGGTACCCTTGGAGAGGCCGTTTGATAAGAAAGATTTTCCCATCAACCCCAATAAACTAACACCAAAAACACAGGTGGAAGATATTAATTTTGGGACATAAGAAGAACCTAAGATAATCAAGCTATCTAAAGGAGTACCGGAAGGACGCCGAGAAAGGTATGTGCAGCTGTTTCACTCCTATAAAGATGTTTTTTCTTGGTCTTACCAAGACCTCAAAACTTTTGATGTAAGCATTATTCAGCATAATATTCCACTGAGGGCTGAGGCTAAACCCATGAGCAGAAACTAAGGCAGATTAATCCTCCATTGCTCCTCGCTATAGAGAAGGAAATTAAAAAGCTGCTAAAGGCTAAGATTATTGTACCTCTGAGGTATTCAAAATGGGTTGCGAATCTAGTGCCAGTCCGAAAGAAGAATGGAGAAATCAGGTTGTGTGTTGACTTTTGGAACTTGAACAGGGCCTCCCTTAAAGAAAACTATCCCCTCCCTAAAATGGATCACATACTGAAAAAAGTAGTAGGGTCTTCTCGAATGTCCATGATGGATGGATTCTCAGGGTATAATTAGGTGGCAGTCCTCCTAGAAGATCAGGAGAAGACAACATTCACCATACCATGGGTAACTTTTATGTACGCTCGTATGCCTTTCGGTCTGATAAATGTTGGGGCCACTTTCCAAAGATCCATGGACATTGCATTCGTGGGAGAGCAAGATAATTTTTTTGTGGTGTATTTGAATGATATCACAGTCTTCTCAAAGGATGATGTCGAGCATATGGAACATTTACGAAGGACTTTTGAAAAATGTCGCAGGTATGTTCTATCCCTAAATCCCCAGAAATCTATGTTTGCCTTAGAAGAAGGGAAATTACTGGGCATATCGTTACCAAAGTAGGAGTAAAGATTGACCCAAAAAGAGTGGAAGTGATAAATGGTATATCATTACCTCATAATAAGAAAGAAGTCAAGGTTTTTCTCGGGCGCATAAATTTCTTAAGAAGGTTCATCTCGAACTATGTAGAAATAGTTCAACATATCACCGATATGCTTAGAAAAAACAATGAGGTGAAGTGGTCAAATGAATCAAGAGAAGCATTCAATAGGATTAAAGGTGCTTTTGTAGAAGCTCCAGTATTAGCAGGACCATATTACAATAAACCTTTCATGATTTTCTCATTTGCTTCACCACATACTATTGCCACTATGCTTTTGTAGAAAAACGAGGAAGGATATGAACAACCCATCGCCTTTTTTAACCAGGTACTCCTAGATGCTGAGCTAAAGTACAATATCCTAGAAAATAAGGCATACACTTTGGTGAAGTCCTTGAAAGCTTTCTGGATGTATGTCCTACAGTCAGCTATCACGACTTTCATACCCACAGCTGCAGTTAAAGAATTATAATTCAGGGGATAGTGAAGGAAAAAGGGGCAGATGGATTACGAAGATCCAAGAATATGAATTGGACACCCGTCCCACAAAGCTCATCAAGGGACAAGGCCTAGCCAATATTTTGTCAGATGCTAACTATCAGGCCCTAGGAATAAACCTATCCATGGGAGTTGGGGAGTTATCTGGAGACAAAGAAGAATGACCCCAGATAGAAACGATTGTACAAAGGACTCACATGAAATATTTGATCAGTCCTTGGTATAAGGACATTGTGGAATACCTTTTAACTCTTCGGTGCCCACCAAACTTCGATAGGTCTAAATATCAAAAATTGAGGCTTAAGTCGCAGAAGTATATCATTGAAAATGGCCGAGTATATTGGAAAGATCCTTCGGGAATCTTGCTCCTGTGCCTAACAAAAACAGAAGTGGACAAAGTTATGGCTGAGTTCCATGAAGGCATTTTTGGAGGGCATTACAGCTGGAGGTCAAAATTCCATAAGATATTGAAGGCAGGATTTTATTGGCCCAAATTTTTTGGGGATACATGCTCAAGTCAGGGCCTGTGAAAAGTGTCAGAGGTTTGCTGAGAAGCAGAAGTTCACTCCCTTCCTATGATCCTTGTACACATAGAAGAGCCCTTTCAGCGATGGGGGATAGATTTCATCAGGGAAATTCATCACCAATCCAGTGTTCAACATAAGTGGATACTAACCGCCACTAACTACTTCACTAAGTTGGTAGAGGCCATACCAGTAAGAAACACAACTGATATAGTGGTGATCAAGTTCTTAGAAGAGAATATTATCTCTAGGTTTGGCTGCCCGATTAAGATTGTGACAGATAATGTGCAACCTTTTAAGTCTGTGAAGTTTACCAATTTCTGCCAGCAATACCATATCACCCTGGTGCATTCTACAACCTACTATCCTCAGAGAAATGAATTGGCCGAGTCTTCAAACAAAACAATGGTAAGGGCATTAAAGAATACTATAAATGAAAGCCATAAAAACTGGGATTCCCAGTTGAAATTTTGCAATATGGGCAAGTCTCTGTATGAACTAGTTTATGGTAAAGCAGCAGTCTCTCCAATACAGCTCGCCTTGCCTATGGCTAGGTTCCTTCAGGACAGTCAGGAAGAGCCTAACGACCTAACCAGGAGAATAAATCAATTGGTCGAGTTAGATGAAACTTGTAGTCAAGTGAATGACCCTTTAGCAGAGTATCAGGAGAAAATGAAAAAATTGTTTGACCAACATACCAAAGATAAATAATTTCTCACAGGGGATTTAGAACTGCAGTGGGATATCAGAAGAGCTGACAAAGGTAAACATGGAAAGTTTTACCCCTTGTGGTTTGGACCTTTCAATATTGTCGAAGTTAAAGGTAATAACACCTTCATACTGGAGAACTTGGAAGGTGATGTGATCGAGACGTCCGTAAATGGGAAGTTTCTGAAGCCCTATTTCCAAAACTGATCCAGGTCCTGGGGACCTTTGTATTATAGTGTATATATATATAGTTTTCATTTCCACTTTCATAGTTGATGTTTATCTAACCATATTAATGCTCTAAATTTTTGAAAATACCTGAGGTTTTACAGAATAAATTGCAAGTGGTCTGCGAAGTTCTTGACACATCCAAGGATGAACGCGCTGTCCCCAAGTGGAGCCAATGTTGTTATGGTGCCCCCTTATTACACACGGTTCGATAAAAAGATATCTTGAAATTAACTAAGGTATACTATTGTGAAATATGAGCGGACAAAGACATATAATGGAAATAAGTGATATTCTCTCTTCAAAAAGATCACACAGAAAAGAAAATAAAAGGGATGTTAGACCTAAGAAAAAAGGTCAGTGAGCTATATAAAAAAGGTAGTACCGATTGCAATGCCATGTGGAAGGAGTCTGGGGGTACCAAGGGAAGCACGAGGTGAAGGGAGTCTCAACCCATGGGATCATGTGACGTCATGGCACGGTGGGGACAGGTTTTGGTTATTCCATGGGTCAGTGGCGCAACGCGAAGGGACTTCCCAAGCCCCCGCCAGAATTATATGGTGGACCCCTCGGGACGAACAGGTGGCGCACTCAAAGGTGAAGGTAAGGAAGTGTTGGGATTTTATTATGCTAATGAATTAGAAGAAAATTGTTGTCTGAGTGTGCAAAGAGAAATTGCAGGAAGGGCGGGAGGAAACCTAGGCAAAGGTAGCTATGTCCAAAAGGTATATCACCTACCTAAATAGTTTACGCTCTGAAGAGTTAGCCACTCAAGGGATTGAAGACCATTTTAGGGGGGTGATGGAAATTAGAAGGATAATTGAGAAGGAGACAACATGCGTGAATGCATTGAGTGGTTTGGATCGGGTCGCCAGGGGAGTGGTGAAGTTTGAAGAAGAGTGGGATGAGCTGGTGAAAGTAGGCCTCCCATCATGTTCGGATTTTGCAACTACTGCTTTCTCAAGTTTAACTAATTACGAAGAGCAGCTGGCAGCGATTATGAATCAAACAAATCTCCCTTATGAGAAAACCACTCGTCTGTAAGCTGAGACTATAATTGCTGCCTTAGGAAAAGAAATTTCCCTTCTTTGCCAGATCAGATAGCGCTTGAATGTACAAGTGGATTATTCGAAATTGACAGATATGAGAGCCTCGTGGAGATCTTTTCCACAATGCCCCTACCAGGAGCGGCCATATGGCAGAAATGAAAAAATTTCGCAAATATACCAGTTGTCACACCGTCCCCCTAGTCTCCGCCACCTCAGAAGCATAAATATGGTTCGTCTGCATCATCGGTGCTTCCAACTCTGTCGTTTACTACTACACCTCGCTCTTTGAAAAAGTGATGATCATGTTCTGGCCCTAGTGGCCTTTTTACTTTTACTTTCTTACTTTTGTAATATCGGGTGAAATTGTTATTTCACCCTATGCATCCTTATTTTCTATTCAAGTTGTTTTACTTTTGGTTGGCGCTCATGCTAAGGCCACTATAGAGATGATGAGAGGCGTTCTTCCTCATCATCGGTTTTTTATTCTGATAGAGACCACCAACAGAAAAGATATTTCCGTGAACAAAGGTTGATCCAAAATATCTTCTGTTAGTGGTAGACAAAGGGAATTATAAAAGAAAGACCCAAAGTCTAAATGAGGGTTCCTGATTTTTAGAACATATACTATCATTGGTTAATTCCCCTTTTTGTAAAGTTTTGAGGATTTTTTCTATTTTATGTTGAAGAATCCCGATGGGAAACTATAATGAAATGATTTTGCTGTGAGATGGATTCCTGGTGAGATCAATCATAGATTGTATTTCTTTTTTATTCTAATACAAATTTTTTGACACTTTGTCACTCTTTCTATGTCATATGCTTTTGGAATGCGAGCGCTTGACTAACTGAGATGAATTTATCTGTTTTAGATACTCATGTCTTTAGTCTATTGTGCTTTATATATGGCTCATGGTTATGATATTATGTTCACATGTTCCACTTCACTTACTCATCTTTCTTCCTATGTTAACCATTGATGGATTATTATGTAACATTAAGCCTATCCCTGGTTAATATTTTCTCCATTTGCTGCCACTGTTACTACGCTCTTCACACTTTTATATATGTGCATTGTGTTTCATAATCTGGCCCTTCTCATGGCTCGTGAAGTTTAGATTCATCTTCAATAATATCTATATAAGACCCTTATTATTTGTTATCGGGTATTTCTGCTTATATGTCTCTTTTCTCGAGGTCTTGATCCCAATTTATGAAGTTTTAGAAATTGTTTATGAAAAAGAATATTTATGCCACTGACCATGGATATCTTTCTCGAATCTTCTTGGTTTTAAGATGTCCTAGGCACTGGTCCTTCACAACTCATGGCTGTCTCTAAGATCTACAACACTCAGCTTAAAACTTCTCAATTTCCTCTCTGTTTAAATATAAAACTCCTAAAAACAGTTTAATCTTGCAGTAGCTATCCAAAATGACTAAAAAAAAGAGCAAAGGCAAACCATAGGTATCCAAAGCTCTTAAACCTACCCCAGCCATCTCTACTAAATATACTACAACAGTAAATCCCCTTCAACCACCTGTGGTTGCTGCTGAAAGCGTTCCTTTGATTGATCTTGATTATAAAATTGCAGACCCTGTTATTGAGTTTAATTTTCTATATATACACAACAGGTGTTAAGAAAAATATCTAGACAAAGATGATATTCCAATTTGGGAAACCCATTTTCCTAATTATATAGTCCCATTGACTCATCCTGGTCAAGAACTCATCAGAATTTGTCAAAAATACTATGAGCCAGATCAAAGGGCTATAGTAAATGCAGAAAAAGAAATACTTTTCACCATTATAGCCTAGTCAATTAATCAAATGCTTCAATTACAACCTGATCCTCAGGCAGTTCCCTTGTCTATAGAAGCCTTGACATAGCTATATCTAGGCATAGACTTCCCTAAGAGGTTCATGATCTTTCAGAATTTTATGCCTTCTCATGTTGATATTCCAAAGATTCCCATACTCCACAGCTAGATTTCCTAAAGGTTCTAGACATATTATCTCTATGCTATCTTTTGTCCTTGGTGATTTTACAGATGAACATACTGATGAGTCCATTCTAGGTTTCCTGACTACTATGTCCCCTGGTCAACCTCCAACAGTCATCTCTGACTATGCTGGTTTCATAGCAAATGCCATTCATTATCAGTTGACTAAGTTACCCACAGAAGGAGTCTTTAGATATTCATCTTATCTTTTCCACTTGTTTCTATTCTTTCAAGTAGAAAAGTTTCCTATTTCATTATAAAATATGGATATAGAAGGAAAGCCTCTTTCTATAATTTTTTGGACCTCACTACTTAGAAAAGAGGGCAGTGATTTTACATATTCAGATTTTCCAGAGCTCTTTTTATATCTAGTAATGAACATATTGAACAAAACAGAACAACCTAGGATCAATGAGGAGATGAAAAGAATTCTACATCTTTCAAAAAAAAATAATGTTGGAGATTGGTATCTCTATCAATAATTTACTGAGTTAAGGATTTTTGGGTCTAACTTATTACCCTATAAGTTGCCAAAGCACACGTGTATGAGAATTTTTTCATTAGAATATCTTAGACAAATTCTAAAGTTAGATTCAATTAAATTTATGGCTACCAAAAAGAAGACTCGGCTTAAGTTAAAGAATCAAGTTGGCCCATTTATAATCAACAACAGAGATGCAGAAAAGGAGATTACCAAGAAACTATCAGAGTACAAATTTGAGGAAAGTTTTTCATGGAATTATGATCCTCAAGGGATCTTGAGTAAGCTAAGGGTAAAGTGAAAGTTGACACCCTTTATCCATGAAGACAAGCCTGACATAGAAAATTTCACAAATCAAATTGAATGGATGGAAAACACATTGACTGATACATCAAATAAACCTAATACAACACAAGCTCTAGAAGTTGTCAAACAACCAAAAGCATCAACAAAGAGAATTAGAGAGGAAGGAGGTTATACAGTAGAGACAACAACTGAGACCAAATTTAAAATAATATATAACAAGAGGCTTAAAATCAGTTCAGTTGATAAAGAGAAAGTAACAATTGATGTTGATGAAACAGATGATCCAGTAACCAATGATGATATAGCCACATCTATAATCAATGAAACACTTATGGAAATAGAAAAGGAATCAACAACCAATCAGAATGATACAAAGATGATTAAGAAGCAACACAGCATGGAGGCCTCTTCCTCACAATCAACTAAGGAAAAAGATTTGGACATCAAGGAGAAATACAAGCAGATTAAGCAGAATAATGAGGAGATAAATACTGAGATATATTCTCAATTCCTAAAACAAAAGCCTGGAAATAAGAATAGGCTATTATCAGCCTTTGATTATTCTACCAACAAAATTATCATGTCATTCCTGCAACCTAATACCTCAGCACCCAAAATAGTAGCAGATTATAAAAATGTGGACTTTGAGGTAGACACAGAAAATATTCATGAACTGGACCAGATTGAATTTCATAGGCATAACTGTGAAATGTTGTATTCTAAAGTAGTAACTAAAGCAATGAGTGCTCCTAAGCTACATAATACTATCCTTAATATTCAAGATCAGATGAAAATAGATAAAGCATCCTTATATGCCAAGGACCTAAGGATTAAATCCTTAGAGGAATTAGTTTTACAGGTGGGATACGATCCCTCAAACATTCAAGCAGCAGAATTATTAATCAAGAAGAAGAATGAAGACATAGCAGCTTTGAGGAAGCAGCTCAAGCTTGCTCAAAGTGAGCATCCACAAACAAAGGAAATCCTCCAGGATCAAAGTGAAAAAGAGGAAATGATGGAGCTCATACTAAAATTGAGAACACAAATCAAGGAGGTGGAAACTTAGATGGACCATCTTGTCCAAGAGAAAGACACTGTAAAAGAGCCAGAAACTCCTATAGTTCCTACAGTCATCCTAGTGATTACTACAGTAGTGCCCTCCACTTTAGGAGAGAAATTAGCACCAAAGGGCCCACTGGAAACCGCAGTGCCAGTAACTTCAGCTACATAATCTTCTACTACAAATACACAACAAACAGATGAAGCCAACCAAATTTTCGAAGCCATGGAAGAAATGTCTTTAAAGACAAATGAAATCAACAAACTGAAAAATATGATTGAAAATCTTAAAGCTACAAATAAAATAGCTTTGATAAATGCTAAAACCCATGAACAAAAATCAATCAGAGTAGGGGAACAACTCAAGGATTTACAAAAAGAATTGGTTTTCACAGATCATATCTCTTATATAAAAAATCATCTCTGGACTAACATAATTGAAGCCATTCATAATAAATGGCCTTCAATTTAGGTTATCTATGAGCAGAAGTAATTGTTGTTGGCAGCCCAGATAGAGATATAAAAGACAAAAGATGAGTTGACTGATAAGCCTGCTCAGGCTTTAAAACTCATTACATTTCTGAACAGAAAGAACAGGGGGGAACTTAAAGAATTGAAAGTCTTAGATAGGACATAAACCATCTTACAGATCAAAAAGGTTATCACTAAAAAGAACTTAATGAACAATCTTGAAGAAAAATGTGAAGCAATGAACTTGGCCATAACTAGATTTATGGTGAAATACACAAATTTAAGACAGAGTGACTTACCAGACATACATGTTTTTAATGAAAAACTTATGCCCCAGAAGGAATATGATAAAAATATCAGGGAGTTTGTTAAAGAGCAAGTAAATAAGCCACTTTCACAAGGCACTCTTATAGGGAAAGTTCTCCTTCAGTATTTTGAAGATCTATTATTTTTACAGCATGAGATTAAGCATCTCTTTGTCATCAAGCCTACCTTTGCTAGATATACAGAGGTTGATGAGAATTTTAGGAAGTTGAGGAATGTCCAAATTCCCAAAGCAGAAGAGTGGCAAACTTTTACTGATTTGATGTAAATATGAAAGGTAAAACAATGAAATAAAATTACCTTAAAAATAGTCAAAAGAAGCAGTTGAAATAAAAGGACAGTTTGCTGGTTTTTACTGCCAAAAATATATTTTACAGTAGTAAATCAATGAAACTAATGGTCAAAGAGTATCAACGTTAAAGAGCATCAAGTTAAGGAGTATCAGATGAAAGAGTATCAGTGAAGGCAAGTCAAATGCAAGATATTTCCTAGCAGCCAGCAAGCAAGACACCTAGATAGTCAACAACTTTTTGTTAGCTAAACAGTTCTATTTATTTTGGATAAAAAGGATAGCTTGCTGTTTGTTAAGTAACTGTCCCTTTTATTATTTAATGATATTTTATTTTTCCTAAGATAATTCCTAGAACTCTTCTAGGATATTTGTAAAACATTGTTTTATAAATACTTCTACATTAGAAGTATTCAGGGTGGAATAAAATTGTTGGACTTATTATAGACATTTTGTTGAACATTGGAGGCTATTGTGTGTTTGAATTCAAAGTAGCAGACTGGACAAGATGACTGGCATCATAATTCAGGATCCTTGTGATAAGCTGATGAGTGAAGTACTTCCTACTTGTCACTGTTTTGTTTTGTAAGTTTCATGCATTCATTTTATCTTTGTTCTGTCTGAATGTGTAACTAGGAGTATTACTACAGGATTAGTCAAGTGCTCCCTATCTTTAACTAGTTGCAATTTTAATGTTTTCTTCTGATTTCTGGTGTTGAGAATTCTGAATTTCTCTCACTCCCATTTGACCTCTACCTTCTACTTCCATTTTCTGGATCAAAGGATCCTTAGGTGCCCTTTATCTCGATCATACCACCTCAAAAAAAAAAAAAAAACATTTTCCCAAATCTCTGAGGGTTATCTATCTTGCCCTGAATATATTTGTACCTTTTTGGCCTTGATTTCTAGTGCTGCTAGCTTGATTTAGACTCCATAGCCCAATGGACAAGTAGATTTCTCTCTGTTTTACCTCCAAGTGATTTTTCCCCACCAAACCCTTTAAAAAAAAACCAAATTGTACTTTCATAGCTAGCCTAACATTTATAAATCAAACAAAGATAAATCTTAAAGAGAGAACCCTCTCTGAACCCTAGCAAGGCTAGATCCTAGAGTTTGAAGTAGGTTTGTGGTTACCTCTAGAGTTCTTTGTCTTAAATCCAAAATCCCACAACTTAAGAGTTTACTACAGTGATAACATACTGGCGCCCATATTGGGGAATTAACCAACCTCCAGTCTTAAACTTAGTCTTAAAGGAAAATCTTTCAAATTATCCTTTCACTTTAAGATTACTTTTATATGTTGTGGGTATTAAAAAAAAATTCATTCTGGCTTCTAGGAAAACCTACTATACTAGGTCTAATCCGGATCCTAACCCTGTAGTTATAGTAGATAAGCCAGATTAGATTGGTAAAAAGACAAAACAAACTGTCAATTTAGAAACTGAAGTACCATTAAGAAAAGCCAATTCTTTACCCAAAGAGTTAGTGAGTCTAAATGATATTGATTTTGATCCAAAGTCTGAATATTCATTGTTTAAAACTAAATCTGAAACTGATTTGAAAAATATTGTTATAGATCCTGTTTTTATTTCATTTCTGAATGCAAAACAGAAAAATATTTCAGTAAGAACAAAATCAAATAATTATTAATATCAAAATACAGTTGAAAAGATTAATGTTACATTAATTAAAGATATTAATGAAGCTATTGAATTAACTCATTTGTTGTCTTACATAAAACCTCCAGTTTCTCAATTGCATACAACAATAATACCAACAACAGATTCATCTCTGTATGATGTTACTTCATTTATAGATACCACTACAAGTTCATCCACAAATCATTTTATTCCTAGATTGCCTTTGCAGCCTAGGATATTATTTCCTTCATCCACTCCATCCACTGCATCCACTACTTTACATTCAAATTTTATAAGCACCACATCTTTATTCCCAACAATTCCATTTACATACCAGCTTCATTTCCCAGCTCTTCAACCATAGTTTCTAGTTCATCTGCTACCATTTCCAGCACAGCTCCAAGCTCTTTTACTAGATCTTCTAATCAAACTAAACTTTTAGCCATGGCTACTAGATATGCTCCCCTTGTCTCACCTCAACAGTTGCATGACTTACCTCAATATTAGCAAAACAAAATACCATTGTTTGATGGTACTACACAATATACTACTCAGCAACACATACTAAAATCACAGACTTCTTTGAAATTTATGAAATAGATCACTCAGATGTTCAAATGAGATTTTTTTCTCAAAGTTTGACTGGAGAAGTAAAGAAATGGTTTAAAGATCAAGCTTCTGGTAGCATAACTGATTTAGCTATATTTCATAGGACATTTTTGAATAAATGGGAAAAGAAAAAGAACCCTCTTCAAATATTATCTGAATTTGATGCAAAGAGCCCCTAATGAGTCAGTTCAAGATTACTACACTAGGTATAATAGTGTCTATAATTCTATTCCTGCAATTCTTAAACCTACTCCTTATTCTGTTATGCTCAAATTCCCTGATGGATTATCAATTAAGGGAAAGAGATGTAGACACCTTAGAAAAAATGCAAGTAGATGTTGTTGGGGTAGAAATAAATATATTAGCTAAAAAAACTTGACTAAGAAATGAAATAAGGGTGACTATCAAAGAAGAAAATTCAAATTCAGATGCAAAAATAGATAGCTTATCCAAAACCTTAGAAAAAATGATGGATAGACTATATAATATCGAAAAAAGACCCCAATGGGATAATCAAAAACAGTTCAGAAATCCCAACTTTAGAAAAAACATAAATCTGGGAAAAGCAAAAGAAACGGGCCCAGACCAAACAATTAGGCCCCCATTCCAGGAGAACTATGCTGAAAGTTCTCAAAATAATGATGAAGATGAGGATGAGATCAATCATCTAATGGGAATAGATGAAAAAAATACCATTTTCCTTACTCAGGAAGATCAGGAACTATTTGAGCTTCAACAACTCAAATTAGAGTCCAGTGAATCCTTTGACTCTAAACAGGGTTATGAATTTGCAATAAATGAAATACATAGTCAGTATAACCTTAGACACAAGAAAAACAATGAGTCTTCTACCAAAAAAAATTCCCAAAATCAAAATAAGAAAAATGTAGAAGCACCAAAAACAAAATTTTTGCAAATTCTCCCAAGGGAAAATAAGCAAAATTCCAATCTTTCCTGTCCTAAAAAATCAACAAGTCCAAAAATTGTTGATATTACTGATGAAGTAGCTCAATCTTCCAAAAATGCACATAAAGCTAATACTGCTAAAACTTCTAATTCAGTAAAATTAGCAAATTATGATCCTAAAAAGCCTTCTACTGATCCTAAATCAGTACATCCAAAAATTGATAATTCAAAAACACCTGTTGATAATTCTAAGTCTGATAAAACTTCTACTGCTACACAAACAGTCCCTGAAAAGAAGCTTAAAATCAGTTAAACTCAAGAAACATAGACAAATAATGTCAAAACAGTTGAAGATAGAAATACAACTGAAGAAACTCAAGAAAAACCAAGTCAAATTACAGTTACTAAAGATGAATTAGTTCAAATTAGTAAATCTCAACCCTCATTTAATATTCAGAATGAAATTGCTAAGTTAAAAATACCCATTCCTTTAACAGAATTGGTAAAAAATGACTTATACAAATCAACCATAACTGAAACACTGAATATGAATGATGGGGAAGATGCAATTAATTTAAATGATGACCAACCAGAGTTAATATTTGGCCCTGATGTAAATGGAAAGTATGCAGATGGATTAGTCCCTCCCTTTTATATCAGTCTCACAATTCATGATCAAATTCTCCATAATGCTATGCTAGATTCAAGAGCTTCCCATAATTTAATGCCTAAAGCTATAATGGAAACTCTTAATATAGAAATAACTAGGCCATACAAAGATCTGTTTTCATTTGACTCTAGCAAAGTTAAGTGCTTAGGGTTAATCAAAGACTTATATGTGACATTAGTTCAGTACCCTGGTAAGAGTATATTAATGGACATTGCAGTAGCTAATATCCCACCTAGGTATGGTATGCTACTTTCTCGCTTATGGGGAGCAAAGTTGCAGGGATCTCTACCATTAGACATGAGTTATGCTACTATATCAGTGTTTGGTCAACCTAAAAAGCTATATAGGGCAACATTGATGAATTTTATGGTCAGTAGTTCTAAAAGATCTACAAATTATCCTATTTATTCTACACCAACTGACCTGGACTCTTTTATCTTATGTAACTCTGAGAATAATGAAATTCAAACTGAACTGATTGATAAAAATCCAATACCAAACAATGACAACATCTTTCATGAATCCCTTTTGCACTTAGACTTTGATGACTCAGTTAACAAATTAGGAGCAGGAGCAGGAGTATGGATTACAAACATAGAGACTAATCACTCAGAAGGACATGCGTTCAAACTAAACTTCAAATGCACCAACAATATGGCTGAGTATCAGGCACTCATTCTAGGCCTCCATATCATTAGAAACTTAGGAGGAAAAATAATACTAATCATGGGAGATTCAGAATTAATCATAAAGAAAATAAATGGAGATTATTCTATTTATAATCCTAGACTAGCCAGATACATAGATACAGTGATAGATTTAACTAATGATTTATTGGAATGGAAGTTGGCTGCTATACCTAGGAAACAAAATATTCAAGCACACTGTTTAGCAACTTTTGCTAGTATATGTAACCTACCATTCCAACCAATACACAGGTACACTTTTGAGGTTAAATATAGACCAATTATTCCAGATAACCTCAAGTATCGGCATATTTTCTCTCAGGATGAACAGATTTACCATTTTTTAAACAATGAAGAAGAATTTCAAAACTGTAAAATAGATACAAACTGTAATATAGATTCATATTTGGATTGTGAAGTAGATAATATAGATGTACATAAATTTGATAAACCTACTATATTTAGTCAATCTGACATAGACAGTTTAGAAAAGATAGATATTGAAGAAATCATTGAAGAAGAAATTGACATGTTAGATCTCAAAGATAATTTTTTGCCTAAATGTTTAACCCCTTTGGAAGATCTCTTTGACTCCAATGATGTGCCTAAAAAGCCAAAAATGGAGCTAGTTAGGTCTAACATTGAGGAATATAATATTGGGACAGAATTAAAACCAAATATGATAAAAATGTTTAAACCTTTGCCTCTACAAGAAAAGGAAAAATACATTGATCTTTTTAAGGAATACCAAGATGTGTTTGCTTGGAGTTTTGAAGATCTCAAATCTTATGATACAAACATAATCCACCACAAAATTCCAATAAAAGATGATAAAAAACCATTCAAATAGAAGTTAAGAATAATTAATCATGTTCTATTACCTTTGATAGAAAAGGAAGTAAAACGAATGTATGATGCTTAGATCATTGCACCAATCAAATACTCTGATTGGGTTTCAAACCTAGTTCCAACAAGAAAGAAAACATGAGAAATTAGGTTATGTGTCGACTTTAGAAATCTTAACAAAGTGTCTTTAAAAGATAATTACCCTTTACCAAAGATGGATCATATATTACAAAGGGTAGTTGGCTCCTCTAGGATTTCTTTGTTAGATGGTTTTTCAGGATACAACTAGATCCTAGTCCAAAAGGAAGATCAGGCTAAAACAGCTTTCACCACTCCTTGGGGCACTCTGATGTATGTGAAAATGACCTTTGGTCTGATGAATGCAGGAGCAATCTTTTAGAAAGCTATGGACATAGCCTTTGCAAAGGACATTCATGACTTCTTGGTAATTTATCTAGATGAAATTACTGTATTTTCCAAATCAGATAATGAACACTTGGATCATTTGAGACGGGTCTTTATTAAATGTAGGAAATTTGGCATCTCTTTAAATCCCAAGAAAACTCTTTTTGGATCAGAGGAAGGTAAGTTACTAGGACATATAATTTCAAAAGAAGGAATTAGAATTGATCCTGCTAAAATAGAAGCAATTCTGAACATTCATCCACCTAGAAATATCAAAGAATTACAAGTTTTCTTAGGTAAGATTAACTTTCTGAGAAGATTTATTTCAAACTTAGCTGAAATCATTAGAGAACTGAACAAAATTCTCAAAAAATACTCAATTCTAAAATGGATTGTTGAAGCCAAAAAATCATTTGAATCCATAAAACAGGCTTTAACTAAAACACCAGTCTTAATCAGTCCAAATTTCAAAAAGGATTTCATAATTTTTTCATTTGCTTCTGAGCATACCATTGCTGCAGTTTTACTGCAGAAGAATGAACAAGGATTTGAACAACCTATAGCTTTTTTCAGTAAGACCCTTAGAGATGCCCCTCTCAGATATAACATAATGGAGAAACAAGCCTTAGCTTTGGTTAAGGCCACCAAAGACTTCAGAGTTTATATTCTCTATTCCTACATAATTGCCTATGTCCCTAATTCTGTAGTAAAATACATTCTTACTCAGGATGGTACTGATGGAAGAAGAGGTAAGTGGATTTCCACTATCCTAGAATATGACAGAGAAATTAAACCAAAAAAACTCATTAAAGGACAAGGATTAGCCAGGTTAATGGCTAAATCTAATTGCAATGCACTAGATATAAATTTTATTTCTCAAGTTGATGACCAGGAAGAGATGGTGACTCCAATGATCAGTGAATCCTTTCTAGATTCACCTTAGTACTCAGATATCATCTTTGTACTTACAAAATTACAAGCTCCTCCTGAATTATCAAGGACTAAAGCTAGATTTCTAAAACTTAAAGCAATGAGATTTTGTATCTTAGATAATGTACTTTTTTGGAGAGATCATAGTGGGATATTATTGAATTGTTTACTAAAGGAAGAAGCTGATAAAATACTTGAAGAATTTCATGTAGGTGACTGTGGAGAGAATTTTATTGGAAAACTATTGCTGACAAGATCCTCAGAGCTGGTTTTTACTGGCCTACCTTGTTTGATGATGTTAAAAAGTTTGTTACTTCATGTCACATTTATGTCAAATTTTTGAAGGCAAAAAGAAATTGTTACCTTTACCCTTAAGCCTATTTCAACTGAAATACCATTTCAACAATGGGGTTTAGACTTCATTAGAGAAGTTCACCCCTCATCCTCTGGCCAACATAAGTGGATTTTGACTGCCACTGATTACTTCACAAAATGGATTGAAGCTATTCCTACTAGACAAGCCACTGATGTAGTCATTATTTCTTTCATAGAAAATAACATTTTGTCAAGATTTGGATGCCCTCACAAGATAATTACTGATAATGAAACAACATTTAATTCTAAAAAAATGATTGCCTTTTGTCATAAATATCATATTACCCTAGGTCACTCTACTGCATATTACCCCCATGGTAATGACCTAGCTGAATCCTCAAACAAAAGTCTTGTAAATATCATAAAAAAGTTACTTGAAGACAACAAAAAGACTTGGAATAAGAAGTTAGTCTATTCCTTATGGGCAGATAGACTTACTACTAAAAAGTCTATTGGCACTTCCCCTTACCAACTTGTATATGGAATGGATGCAGTTTTTCCGTCATCCGTAGGTGTTCTAGTAATGAAAATCATTCAAGAATATCAGGTGGATATAAATGATATACAAAGGAGGATTAATCAAACTATTCATCTACAAAAAACAAGCGAAGAAGTCTATGAGAAATCTCAAGTCATTCAGGATAAAATCAAGAAATTTTTTGATAGAAGAAGGAAAGAAGATGACTTTTACATTGGAGACCAAGTGTTAAAGTGGGATTCTAGAAGAGAAGACAAAGGCAAACATGGAAAGTTTGACTTTCTATGGAAAGGGCCTTATGTAATTTATGGATATAGGGATAACAATGCTTTCTTTATCAAAGATTTAGATGGAACAGATATACAAGAAGGATCAGTAAATGGTAGAATGCTCAAGCACTATTATTCATTCGAGCTAACTAATAGTTAGTCCCATTCACTTTTACATCATTGTACATATACATTGAAGTTTTTAGATTGGATTGGATATTTTCTTTACGAAGTTGAAGCTCAGAGAGAATACCCTAAGCTTTGCAGGGGAAAATGTCATAAATATGAGTTTTTTATGCAGAAAACGGAAGAAAATTACTAGATCATCATGGTCAATGGATCAGGCTACTAGTCAACGGTGTCCTTGACATTTCACCAGGAAATGCCATCCCCATGTGAAGCTGCTGTTAGGGTCCTATAAATATAGGATTCATAATTCTGAATTGAATTTGGATAGTCTTGTAAAATATGTACATACCTTGATTTCTGCAAGTTGTTTTCCCATATTTTAACAAAAATAATAAATAATAAATAAAAGAAAAAGAAAAATAATAAAAGAAATAAAAAAGAGGGTAGAAGTCCTAAAAGAAAGAACAAAGGACTTGAAAAAAATAGACCCCAAAAAGAAAAAAAGATGAAAATAAAACCTGAAAGTGAGCAAGTCCAAATGCCGCTACTTTTTCTTTTTTTTGCAAAATAAATAATTATGGCAGAGTGTCAATAAATTCCATAATCCATGATGAGTTAAACTGTTTAATCTTGGCCTTTCATGTTTTCAGTTACATGTTTAGATAGTGAATAAAGATTTGTCAGACAATTTAATCTTGACAAATCAGTAGATAGGTAGTGAATAATGAGGAGCTCAACAGTTTAATATGAGCCCTCAGATGAAATAAGGTAGATTTATATGGTTTTATTTATTTAAAATAATAAATGTTTCAAGGTTTCAAGCCCAAATGAACCTGCAAAAAGGAAGAAAAAATGCTAGAGTAATGTTGGGTAGGTAGAAAGAAGTGGGAAAAAAGCATGTAATATTCATCACCGGGCAAAAAATCACTAATTTCCCCTCTCTTGTAAGTATTTAGTGTTTTAGACTATCAGTCAAACAGGCTCAGAGCATTTCTCTGACTTTTGTTGGGACTGAACCCAAGGCTCGATGACTGGTTAGTTGAAAATGTTAAATTCTTATGTTAATCCCCATTTACCATTATTTATCCCTCATTCATACATTTTAATTCATTTTCATAAGTAAAGACTCATTCTTATTAAATTAAACATAAAACCCCATCTAATTAACTTCTTTCATTCAAAAACATACAAAAACCCTAAAAAATGCTTTATCCTAAGTAAATTGGTGAAATGATGAAAAAACAAGCTTTGCTTTACTTGTTCACTTTACTTAGTCATATTGTGTATTTTTGTGTATTCCATTCCCCTTTTCATATTAACTTTTAACTTAGTTTATTAAATCCTTAAATAAAATCTTATCCTATTTATCTAATTCCCTATATCTAAATACCCCCAAAAACCCACTATTATAAATATTTTGGACCAAAGTTATTATCCACATGTCAAAATAAAACCAATGTAAAGCACCCTTTGGTCTAAAACTAACTTTAATTAAAACCATATAATAAACTAACTTTAATTGAAACCATATAATAAAATAAAGGTTGCACCAATACATATGTTCAAAACAAAACATATTCCCTCGCTCATCAAACTTTTATCCTAAGTCTTTTGAATATGATTAAACGTTTTGATAAGATTCGAAAAAAATTAACCCATTGCAATGTATATACTAATCCTTCCCCGCATAAATTCATAACCCAAAGTTTTATTGAAATTTAACTATGGTTTGTTTCAATTAAACATTAACCCCGCACCTATCCATATTTGCCATACTATATAAAGCCTCATACTTTATATTGTTTAAAATACGATATATTTCAATTATTTTTATATACCCTCGCCCATATACATAAACCCCTTTTATGTATATAACACCTTTTCATTCAATCAATATTTTATAAAGGTTTTACCCGCCAGCGCTTATGAAGAGCCTAGTCCCACCATTCTTTCAACCGCACCTTTCAAATAGATCTTGACCCTTCGCGCCTGAGTCCCAGATTCGACAGTTGATACTCAATATTGCATGGAAAAAGTGATCAACCGCCCCACTCCAAATTGGACGAGAAATGGGTAGTTTTGGCCCATTTCTCCCTCCTTGACGTGTCAATTATCTATTGGATTGCATCCATTTGATTCAAATCCACTTATTGCCCAATTCCTATGCGAAAACCACTGTTCTATTTTGTTTTGAAAACTAAAACGACTTCCCGCCGCGATTTGACATGCAATTAATGCCAATAAACACAATCAATGTATGGTTAAAACCTTTGATACATACATATTATTTCATTATTGCGCAGATTGAATCCTTTCGCACTGCCCTCGACTATCAGAAATCCCTGTTTTAAGCGTTTTTTGAACTTTGATTGTGATTTTTCGCTTGAAACCTCTGAATTTGACCAAAATTTTCCTTTGAGGAATGTTGAAGAATAGAGCACCGCTCCAGAAAACTGTCGGAGCCAGAGTTACAACCAAAAGCCTGTAAAACCCTTTTTTACAGTTGAATACCTACATTTAAAGGTATTTTCCTCATAAATATAAACCTGCAACACAAATTAAAACCTGGATATTGAATTCAAATTATCTTTCAAAAAAGCCAATCCCTTTTATTAAGAAATTGAGCAAATTAGAATGGCTTAAAATCACAAAAAAGAGGCCAAACCCTGGCCAATTTTTCCAGGAAACCCTGTTTTACACTGCAAGCCTTTTTGAAGCCAAATTCAAAGCACCTAAAGGGTTAATGCTACTGAATATACCATAGAAATCATTTTTTCAATTAAACCCACTCATAAAACCTCTGTTTTCTATTTTATGCCAATTTTACATCCTCAGATAAGCCTAAGTGAGCCAGAATCCTAAAAGAATCCATCCTCGGCTTAAAAATACTCAATTTCCTCTTTGTTTAAATATAAAAACTCCTGCAAACAATCTAATCTTGCAGTAGTTATCCAAAATGACTAAAAAATAGAGCAAAGGAAAACTAGAGGTATCCAAAGCTCCTAAACCTACCCGAGCCATCTCTGCTAAATATACTACAACAGTAAATCACCTTTAACCACCTATGGTTGTTGCTAAAAGCACTCCTTTGACTGATATTGATTATAAAATTGTAGACCTTGTTATTGAGTTTAATTTGCTAGATATACACAACTGGTATTATGAAAAATATCTAGACAAAGATGATATTCCAATTTGGGAAACCTATTTACCTAAGTATATAGTCCCATTGACTCATACTGGTCAAGAATTCATCAGACTTTGTAAAAAATACTATAAGCCATATCAAAGGGCTATAGTAAATGCAAAAAAAGAAATACTTTTCAACATTGCAGTCGAGTCAATTAATCAAATGCTTCAATTACAACTTGATCCCCAGGAAGTTCCCTTGTATATAGAAGCCTTGACACAGCTATATCTAGGCATAGAATTCCCTAAGAGGTTCATGATCTTTTAGAATTTTATGCTTTCTCATGTTAATATTCCAAATATTAATCCTCCATACTCAGCTAAATTTCATGAAGGTTCTAGACAAATTATCTCTATGATATCTTTTCTCCTTGGTGATTTTACAGATGAACATACTGATGAGTCCATTCTAGGTTTCCTGTCTACTATGTCCCCTGGTCAACCTCTAGTAGTCATCTCTGACTGTGCTGGTTTCATAGTAGAGGCAATTCATTATCAGTTGACTAAGTTACCCACATAAGGAGTCTTTAGATATTCATCTTATCTTTTCCACTTGTTTCTATTCTTTCAAGTAGAAAAGTTTCCTATTTCATTACAAAATATGGATATAGAAGGAAAACCTCTTTCTATCATTTTTTGGACCTAACTACTTAGAAAAGAGGGCAGTGATTTTACATATTAAGATTTTTCAGAGCTCTTTTTATATCCAGCAATGAACATATTGAATGACACAGAACAACCTAGGATCAGTGAGGAGATAAAAATAATTTTACAGTTCTCAGAATAGAATAAGGTTGGAGCTAGGAGATTGGTATCTCTATAAAAAATACACTAAGTTAAGGATTTTTGGGTCTAACTTATTACCCTATAAGTTGCCCAAGCACATGTGTATGAGAATTTTTTCGTTAGAATATCTTAGAAAAATTCTAAACTCAGATTCAATTAACTTTATGGTTTCCAAAAAGAAGACTCAGTTTAAGTTAAAGAATCAAGTTGGCCCATTTATAATCAACAATAGAGATGCAAAAAAGGAGATTACCAAGAAACTATCAGAGTACAGATTTGAGGAAATTTTTTCATGGAATTATGATCCTCAAGGGATCTTGAGTAAGCTAAGGGTAAAGTGCAAGCTGACACCCTTTATCCATGAAGCCAAGCCTGACATAGAAAAGTTTGCAAATCAAATTGAATGGCTGGAAAACACATTGACTGTTACAACAAATAAAACTGATACAACACAAGCTCTAGAAGTTGTCAAACAACCAGAAGCATCAACAAATAGAATCAGAGAGGAAGGAGGTTATAAAACAGAGACAACAACTAAGACCAAATTTAAAATAGTCTATAACAAGAAGCTTAAACTCAGTTTAGTTGATAAAGAGAAAGTAACAATTGATGTTGATGAAACAGATGATCCATTAACCAATGATGATATAGCCAAAACTGTAATCAATGAAACACTTATGGAAATAGAAAAGGAATCAACAACCAATCAGAATGATACACATATGATTAAGAAGCAACACAGCATGGAGGCCTCTTCCTCACAATCAGTTGAGCAAAAGGATTTGGACATCAAGGAGAAATACAAGCAGACTAACTAGAAGAATGAGGAGACAAAGACTGAGATATATTCTCATTTCCTGAAACAAAAGCCTGGAAATCAGAATAGGCTATTATCAACCTTTAATTATTCTTCCAACAAAATGATCATGTCATGCCTACAACCTACTACCTCAGCACCCAAAACAGTAGCAAATTATTAAAAGGTGGACTTTGAGGTAGACACCGAAAATATTCATGAACTGGACCAGATTGAATTTCATAGGCATAGCTCTGAAATGTTGTATTCTACAGTAGTAACTAAAGCAATGAGTGCTACTAAGCTACAAAAATACTATCCTTAATATGCAAGATCAGACGAAAATGGATAAATCATCCTTATATGCCAAGGACCTCAGGATTAAAGCCTTAGAGGAATTATTTTTACAGGTGGGATACGATCCCTCAAACATTCAAGCATCATAATTATTAATCAAGAAGAAGAATGAAGACATAGCATCTTTGAGGAAACAACTCAAGCTTCCTCAAAGTGAGCATCCACAAACAAAGGAAATCCTCCAGGATCAAAGTGAAAAAGAGTAAATGATGGAGCTCATGCTAAAATTGATAGCACAAATAAAGGAGATGGAAACCCAAATGGACCAGCTTGTCCAAGAGAAAGAAACTGTAAAAGAGCCAGAAACTCCTATAGTTCCTACAGTCATCCCAGTGATTACTACAACAATGCCCTCCACTTTAGCTACAAAATCTTCTACTACAAATGCACAACAAATAGATGAAGCCAGCCAAATTGTCAAAGCCATGGAAGAAATGTCTTTAAAGACAAATGAAATCAACAAACTGAAAAAGATGATTGAAAATCTTGAAGCTACAAATAAAATAGCTCTGATAAATGCTAAAACCCATGAACAAAAAGATTTCAAAGTGGGGGAACAACGCAATAATTTACAAAAAGAATTGGCTTTCATAGATCAGATCTCTTATATAAAAAATCATCTCTGGACTAACATAATTGAAGCCATTCATAATCAATGGCCTTTAATTCAGGTTATCTATAAACATAAAGAATTGTTTTTGGCAGCCTAGACAGAGATACAAAAGACAAAAGATGAGTTGACTGATAGGCCTGCTCAGGATTTAAAAATCATTACATTTATTAATAGAAAGAACACGAAGGAACTTGAAGAATTGAAAGTCTTAGATAGGACAGAAACCA
This sequence comes from Pinus albicaulis, assembly GCA_034641835.2. Taxonomy (NCBI): domain Eukaryota; kingdom Viridiplantae; phylum Streptophyta; class Pinopsida; order Pinales; family Pinaceae; genus Pinus; species Pinus albicaulis. Next base: position 1,176,620,150 of record CM076577.1, on the reverse strand, counting down.
TCTTACAGATCAAAAAGTTTATTACTAAAAATAACTTAATGAACAATATTGAAGAAAAATGTGAAACAATGAACTTGGCCATAACTAGATTTATGGTGAAATACACAAATTTAATACAGAGGGGCTTACCAGAAATACATGTTCTCAATGAAAAACTTATGCCCCAGAAGGACTATGATAAAAATATCAGGGAGTTTGCTAAAGAGCAAGTAAATAAGCCACTTTCACAAGGCACTCCTACAGGGAAAGTTCTCCTTCAGTATTTTGAAGATCTATTCTTTTTACAGCATGAGATTAAGCATCTCTTTGTCATCAAGCCTACCTTTGCTAGATATACAGAGGCTGATGAGAATTTCAGGAAGTTGAGGAATGTCCAAATTTCTAAGGCAGAAGAGTGGCAAACTTTTACTAATTTGATGTAAAGATGAAAGGTAAAACAGTAAAATAAAATTACCTTAAAAACAATCAAAAGAAGCAGTTGAAATAAAAGGACAGTTTGTTGGTTTTTATTGCCAAAAAGATATTTTACAACAGTAAATCAGTGAAACTAATGGTCAAAGAGTATCAGCGTTAAAGAGCATCAGGTTAAAGAGTATCAGATGAAAGAGTATCAACGAAGGCAAGTCAAATGCAAGATATTTCTAAGCAGCCAGCAAGCAAGACATCTAGACAGTCAACAACTTTTTGTTAGCTAAATAGTTCTATTTATTTTGGATAAAAAGAATAGTTTGTTGTTTGTTAAGAAGCTGCCCCTTTTATTATGTAATGATATTTTCTTTTTCCTAAGATAATTCCTAGAACTCTTCTAGGATATTTGTAAAACATTTTTGTATAAATACTTCTACATTAGAAGTATTCAGGGTGGATTAAAATTACTGGACTTATTATAGACATTTTGTTGAACATTGGAGGCTATTGTGTGTTTGAATACGAAGTAGCAGACTGGACAAGCTGACTGGCATTATAATTCAGGATCCTTGTGATAAGCTGATGAGTGATTTACTTCCTACTTGTCACTATTTCCTTTTGTAAGTTTCATGCATTCATTTTATGTTTGTTCTGTCTGAATGTGTAACTAGGAGTATTACTACAGGATTAGTCAAGTTCTCCTTGTCTTTAACTAGTTTCCATTTTAATGTTTTCTTCTGATTTCCGGTGTTGAGAATTCTTAACTGCTCTCACTCCTGTTTGACCTCTGCCTTTTACTTCCATTTTCCGGATCAAAGGATCCTAAGTGCCCTTTATCCCGATCATACCACCTAAAAAAAATATTGAGATCCTTGTGATTAGGATATTTGGGAAAAATACTGAGAGGGGGGGTGAATCAGTATTTAGGGCATACTCAAAACTTTTCACTTTTTCTTACTTCTAAAACCCATACGCTACTTTGCTGAATCCAACTAGCATATACACGCGGATATGCTTCATAAAACTCGCGTATACACAGAGATCTAATTATGCCATTAATTCTTCACTTATATCATTCCATCATTCATTCATTAGATGTTCTGTAAACAGTAAACATGTGCAGTAAGAACAGAATAAACCATCACACATAAGCATCACACATGAACACCAGGATTTTAGGTGGAAACCCAAGTCGGGAGAAAACCACCGCTGCAGTTGCTCAGCCTTCAATATTTTATTATAGAGAAAACATCTTACAACATATGTGCAGGCGCAGACTTGACTAGCACGCAGGCACTCACCTGCGCTCGTTTACCAGCCTCTCCTGGAAGGGAGCTCCAACCCCCTGACTCGTTTACCAGCCTCTCCTGGAAGGGAGCTACGACCCCCGGATCTCGTTTACCAGCCTCACCTGGAAGGGAGCTACGACCCCCTGATCTCGTTTACCAGCCTCACCTGGAAGGGAGCTACAACCCCCTGACTGAAGGCTACAACCTTCAGCACCACCTTGGACCACGTTTCATCAATTTTCACACTGGATCCAAAAACTTCAAAAGAGCACAACTTGTAGGCCACGTTTCATCATATTTTCAGACTGGACCCTCTCCATACATTTAAGCACAGTCAAACATCAACAACAGATAGCTAAAACATAGCAGATCAGATCAGAGATTTCATACCCCATGCTTCATCAAACCCTAGTTTGCATATGTGCTTTTCTTTCACTGATGTCGCGTATATACGCGCTTCTATCCACATAAACCAGCGTATACATCTGCACATAAACTTCACTGCACATACGCGCTTTTTCTTCAGAGAAGCCGCGTATATACGTGCTTCCTCTGCGGCTAACTAGCGTATGGATCTTCAACCATTACAGAGCTACATACTTCTTCAGATCAGATATTCAGTTCAGATTCAACCCTTTACTTCAGACAGATGTTCGCCTCATCACAGATCTAATCACTCCATAAATAGATCTAGTAGATACAAATACATTTCAGATCTAGATATCCCGCTTCATCATTTCTTCATAGGTGCATCATAGATTCAGATCTATCATCAAACCTTTACCCTTTCCATATAGATATACTTCACAGAGAAGTATTCATTCAAGCTCAGACATCTTGCTCCCACACTCATGATTTGCACAATGAATTTCTTCTCCTTATATAGGTTTACCCTTTTTCAATAACATGAGCCAAAACCACATTACTTCCGATGGTATTCCTGGACGGGGTCATTTAGACGAATCATTACCCAATACAATGGGTCAATACCATGGTGGTTACCCCTGGTTTTGCACTTTTTGAGCGCTTCTGCCCATACGCGACTTGGCACGTACTTTACCGCGTGCATACGCGACTTCTCCTAGACAAATCCGCGTATTCCTTGAAACATACTCTTTTCATCATAGATCTAGCACATACTGAATTCCTTTCTTCATTACCTTCTGTACTCACTGTAGATACATCAGATTTACATCATTTAACAAGATCATCAAGACGTATTCCATCAAGCACAACTTCATCAAGTAGGTTGCCATCATCTTCATCAAGTGGGTTGCCATTCAAGGACAACACTCTATCAAGTGGGTTGTCATCAAGGACAACACTCAGCATCATATTGCCAACAAACATCATATCACATCATATTTACATCATTTACCAAGTCCATCAAGTCAAGAATAACTTCATCAGGTGGATTGCCATCAAGGACAACACAAGTCAAAAATCTCATGTCTTCATCTTCATTCAGTGGGTTGCCATCAAGGACAACACTCTGCATCATATTGCCAACAATCTCCCCCTTTGGACTTGATGGCAACCACGATGGTGTTTGATCACCACAACAGATAGGTACATTAAGAATACAATGACACCATGTCACTCTCCCCATTCTTTGAAACCATTCTTTCTCTTCATTCAAACACCATGTCACTCTCCCCCTTTGACATCAAGGGCAAAGGGTGGATCAAAACCAACACACTCTCCCCCTTTTCTCCTGATGTAGAAGAAGCGTTCTACAGATCTGAAGTATACTGAAGTGACCAAGCTCCCCTGAGTTCATGCTGAATCTTCAAACATATTTTTCAATGAAGTACATGACTCTATGAACTTCCTATCACCAAAGACTCATACTTACATCAAATATCCAACCAAGTGGATTTACATATGAGACTTAAGTACCCAACCAAGTGGGTTTACACATTTCAACTCAGTTACCCAACCAAGTGGGTTTACAAAATTTGACTCAGCTACCCAACCAAGTGGGTTTACAAATTTGACAAGTCCTTTACATGACTGAATATTACAATTTTACATCATGGGTCTCAACAAGACCTTTTCACCAAATTACAAAAATGACCATTTAAGACCAACACCTAGAAATTCCTCAAGAAAGAGAACATATTTCAGAACCATCATAATGCCAACAATGCATTATACTCAGCAAGACTAGGGCTCCCCCTGAAAATGTGCATCCGAACATCCTTTCCATATGACTAAGGCTCCCCCTTAGTTTGTGCATCCTGAACACTTTCACCAACAAATAATCAAGGCATCTTTATCAAAACATTAGAAATAGAATTATGAGAACTGGAACACCACCAGAGATACCAAACAGTATCAGAGATACCAAACAGCACTGCAGCTGTGCTGAAGAAAGCTGACCCCAAACAGAAATTTGTTAGCAACCAGACATACGCGGTTTTATGTGCATGAACTCGCGTATATACGCGACTGTGTTTCAGTAAATCCGCGTATCCAATACCATCTTCTATATTTTAACCAGATCAGATTCTCTGTGAGGTAAAGACAGTGTTCAGCTTCTTTCTGAGATATTTGAATGCTTCCCTGGAATACAGATAGATAGAACAGTGTAGTTGTGTCTTCAAGCGTCATCCAACGGTTGTAGCATAAGCACATTAGTAACCAATCCTTTAGATTCTTTGCAACATCAATACAATCTTTCCAAGAGAAATTATCATACCAAAACAACATCTTCAAATATGTGTCAATCATCCATGTGGTCCAATATCACCATGATCTTTAAGATTTAACATGAAGTAACATATGTAGGGAAAAGATCTCAACCATAGTAACAAACTCTGCATGATCTATTCTTATTTCTGAATCAAACGACTTCCAACTCATCCATGTGTGAGCACAAGAGATACTTTTCAGCAACCAGGGCTCAAAATCTCATCGTAATAAATCATGCACCAAGTCATCATCATTTAAGCATGAGTATCACAATAACCAAAGAATAAGCAGTCATAGTGCCAACAATGCAACCATTAGTATTCAACCTGCTGCTCCTCCTGAACTTGTCCAACCTGAAAACCTTCATCAGCATGTCATAAGCAATAATCTCTGTATGATCTGTCCTTATCTTTGAATTATAAGACTTCCATCTCAACAACGAATACTCTTCATCAAAAAGCAAACAGGACTTATCCATAATCTTCAACATAAGAGACCAAGTATCATATCATTATTATTTAGAACTAAGAAACTGAGTCAATAATACAGTTATTAACAGTCACACTGATGCTCCCCCTGAACCTCTACTTCTGATCTTCAGCTGTCATCCCAATTCTCTTATCATAATTGCATACGCGATTGTGTCTGCAGTAACTCACGTGTATACGCGACTTTTGTTCATCGAACCCGTGTATGGAAAGTGAAGCATAGAAATTTTTCACATTCCTTCATCTCCCCCTGAACTTGTACCTCTTGTACCTTTCTTTTCCACATCAGATGCGCTGTCAGAAATAAACATAACCAGAGTAATCAAATAAACCATGAGAGTCATCATACATTGCTCCCCCTATGACGATACATTACTAAATCTCATAATGTATCCCACATCATTCCTGCAGTCAATAAGAGAAGTGTGCTTCAGAAGCGGATGACTGCAGTAGGGTCAATATTCCCTACGTTTATGATCGGTCCTCCATCTTTTTCCAGATTTGTTTGAACTTTCTATTTGTGTGCTGGAAGTTATCCAATTTCTCATATCTGTTCAACCTGCATTCCTTTTCTACATGTCCATACTTGTTACAAGAATAACATCTCATGTGTCCAGAGAAATAAGCATAAGAATCATAATGAGTATTTATAATCTTCCTTCTTTTACAATCAGCTGCTTTATTTCCATACTTGTTACATGAAAAACAATATCCTTTGATGAAACCAGAGTACCTTTCTATGTAGGAATTGTTTGTTTGAGGCTGAAATGATCTGCTCCTGCAATTTGCTGCAACATGCCCATAATTATGACATTTAAAACATTCAACATTATTGACTGATTTCCTTTGAGATTTCATCATTGTTGGTTGACCTTTTGTCTCTTTCAACACTTCAGGTTTTGCATTGACATCCTCTGAATTTTTAGCACTTCCTTGTGAGCTAGATTCTCCTTTAACAGCTTCATGGAAACCAAGACCAAGTTTGATAGTAGGAGACCTTTGATTACTCAGAATATTGTCCAAGATATTAGTACTATCTTGAAACCTCAAAAGTTTAACCTTTTCTTCTAATTTACCTTTGAGAATGTTTACCTCAACCTCCAAGGCTTGACATTGCTTTGTCATGTTTTCTTCTTTCCTTCTTCCATCTTCTACTTGATCCTTCAGATTTAGAATCTCTTCTTTCAACCAATTTTCGTTTTCTTCACATGTTTGTTGCAACTCTTCATTCTTCTTATTTGATTTTTCCATATCTTCTTTGAGAGAGATGATTTCTGCTTCAAGGCCTTCCTTTTCAAATGACAGAGGTTCTTCATTCTTCTTATTTGATGCTTCGAGATTTACTTTCAGAGATATGTTTTCTGCTTCAAGTTCTGCATTCTTCTTATTTGATTTATCCAGGTCTTCTTTGAGGGAGATAATTTCAGCTTCAAGGCTTTCACTTCGATTGGTTACTTCATCCTGCAGTCTTTGATGTATTTCTATCTGTCCCTTCATTCATTTTAGAGATCATCTCATTGTAGGCAGATTCCTTCTCATTAAATAATCTTTGTTGATCTTCTTCTAGGTCCACAACATTACTTTCACTATCTACACCATTGCTTGCACAAAGAATATTACAAGGACCCCAATCACCATCTGATTCATCTTCTTCAATTTCTGCTATACATTTTTTCTGAGATATCTGCTTGCTTCGAGTAGCCTTATTCTTTTGCTTCTTTGCCATGAGCACTTTCAGATCATGGTCATAATCTTCTTCATCTTCACTGGACACTTCATCATCATCTTCATTTGCATAAAAACTCTTCCTCTTTTCAAATTGTTTCCCTTTACCATGTTTTTCTCTATAAGGACATTTAGCAGCATAGTGACCAAATTTTCCACACTCAAAACATTTGAAGGGAAGCTTACCTTTGAATCGTCCAGTACCTAGTTGAAGTTTTCTCACGAAATTCACTTCCTCTTCTTCGGATATATAGCTGGACTCTTTGTCGACTTCCTTTTCTTTTCCTTTTGCAGATACCTTAAAAGCAGCTTCTTTGATTTGAGAAGGACCTCCTTGTCTCATTTCAAAAGCAGTCAGGATACCATGTAATTGAACAACAGTAAGAGTTTGCAGATCTTGCCTTTCTTCAATAGCTGAAACTTTAGAGTCAAATTTTGAAGTCAAGGATCTTAAGAATTTTTCCACCAGAGTAGTATCGGTTATGGTTTCACCCAAATTTCTCATCTGATTTACAATATCATCTAGACAAAGAAAGAAACTGGCAACACTTTCATCACTATGCATCTTCAAATTTTCATATTCAATTCTAAGAGTTTGGAGTTTTGCACTTTTTACCTTTGTATCTCCTTCATAGCTCAAAATGATTTTGTCCCATATTTCTTTTGCTGAATGTAGCTACATCACTTTAGCAAATTCTGATTCAGACATGCTTCCTAATAAGACATTCACTGCTTTGGCATTGATTTCATACTTCTTCCTTTCAGCTGCATCAGTAGGAATACTTGTCGGATATTGATAGCCTTCTTCCACGATTGCCCATACATCTGCACCAAGACTTTGCAGATATGCTTTTGTTCGTACCTTCCAAAATATCGGATTGCTTCCATTGAATAGAGGTGGCTTTATAGACATTACTCCTTCATGACTTCCCATTGCGACGAATCTCCTTCAAGCGATCAAGCTTCTGCAGAAGAACCTTCTCTGATACCAATTGTTGGGAAAAATACTGAGAGGGGGGCTGAATCAGTATTTAGGGCATACTCAAAACTTTTCACTTTTTCTTACTTCTAAAACCCATACGCTACTTTTCTGAATCCAACTAGCGTATACACGCGGATATGCTTCATAAAACTCGCGTATACACAGAGATCTAATTATGCCATTAATTCTTCACTTATATCATTCCATCATTCATTCATTAGATGTTCAATAAATAGTAAACATGTGTAGTAAGAACAGAATAAACCATCACACATAAGCATCACACATGAACACCGAGATTTTAGGTGGAAACCCAAGTCGGGAGAAAACCACCGCTGCAGTTGCTCAGCCTTCAATATTTTATTATAGAGAAAACATCTTACAACATATGTGCTGGTTCAGACTCCTACCAGCACGTAGGCACCCAACTGCGCTCGTTTACCAGCCTCTCCCGGAAGGGAGCTACAACCCCCTGACTCGTTTACCAGCCTCTCCTGGAAGGGAGCTACGACCCCCTGCTCTCGTTTACCAGCCTCACCTGGAAGGGAGCTACGACCCCCTGACTGAAGGCCACAACCCTCAGAACCAATATGGACCACGTTTCATCAATTTTCACACTGGATCCAACAACCTCAAAAGAGCACAACTTGTAGGCCTCGTTTCATCATATTTTCAGACTGGACCCACTCCATACATTTAAGCACAGTCAACCATGAAACTGATACATATAACTCACTGACAGATATCAGTAAACCAGCAGAACAGATCAGACATTTCTTACCACAGACTTCAGCAAACCCTAGTTTGCATACGCGCTTTCCTTTCACTGATGTCGCGTATATACGTGCTTCCGTTCACATAAACCAGCGTATACTTCTGTACATATTACAGATCCAATTTCATTGTGCATACGCGCTTTCTCTTCAGCGAAGCCACGTATATACGCGCTTCCTCTTCGGCGAACTAGCGTATGGTTCTTCAGACTTTTATGTCATTGCAATTCTTCACAACAGATACATCACTTCAGATTTTACCCTTTACCTCAGACAGATGTTCACCTCATCACAGATCTAATCATTCCATAAACAGATCTAGAAAATACAAGTACATTTCAGATCTAGATCCCCTTCTTCATCATTGGTGCATCATACATTCAGATCTATCATTCAACTGTAACCCTTTCCATTCAGATATACTTTAGAGAGAAGTATTCATTCAAGCTCAGACATCTTGCACCCACACTCATCATTTGCACAATGAATTTCTTCTCTTTATATAGGTTTACCCTTTTTCAATACCATGAGCCAAAACCACATTACATCCGATGGTATTCCTGGACGGGGTCATTTAGACGAATCATTACCCAATACAATGGGTCAATACCATGGTGGTTACCCCTGGTTTTGCACTTTTTGAGCGCTTTTGCCCATACACGACTTGGCACGTACTTAACCGCGTGCATACGCGACTTCTCCTAGACAAATCCGCGTATTCCTTGAAACATACTCTTTTCATCATGGATCTAGCACATATTGAATTCCTTTCTTCATTACCTTCTGTACTCACTGTAGATACATCATATTTACATCATTTAACAAGATCATCAAGACGTATTCCATCAAGCACAACTTCATCAAGTAGGTTTCCATCATCTTCATCAAGTGGGTTGCCATTCAAGGACAACACTCTATCAAGTGGGTTGTCATCAAGGAAAACACTCAGCATCATATTGCCAACAAACATCATATCACATCAGATTTACATCATTTACCAAGTCCATCAAATCAAGAGTAACTTCATCAGGTGGATTTCCATCAAGGACAACATATGTCAACAATATCATGTCTTCATCTTCATTCAGTGGGTTGCCATCAAGGACAACACTCTACATCATATTGCCAACACAAAGGCAAGTCAAATGCAAGATATTTCCAAGCAGCCAGCAAGCAAGACATCTAGACAGTCAACAACTTTTTGTTAGCTAAACAGTTCTATTTATTTTGGATAAAAAGGATAGTTTGTTGTTTGTTAAGAAGCTACATCTTTTATTATGTAATGATATTTTCTTTTTCCTAAGATAATTCCTAGAACTCTTCTAGGATATTTTTAAAACATTTTTGTATAAATACTTCTACATTAGCAGTATTCAGGGTGGATTAAAATTACTGGACTTATTATAGACATTTTGTTGAACATTGGAGGCTATTGTGTGTTTGAATTCGAAGTAGCAGACTGGACAAGTTGACTGGCATTATAATTCAGGATCCTTTTGATAAGCTGATGAGTGATTTACTTCCTACTTGTCACTATTTCCTTTTGTAAGTTTCATGCATTCATTTTATGTTTGTTCTGTCTGAATGTGTAACTAGGAGTATTACTACAGGATTAGTCAAGTTCTCCTTGTCTTTAACTAGTTTCCATTTTAATGTTTTCTTCTAATTTCCGGTGTTGAGAATTCTTAACTGCTCTCACTCCCATTTGACCTCTGCCTTTTACTTCCATTTTCCGGATCAAAGGATCCTAAGTGCCCTTTATCCCGATCATACCACCTAAAAAAAAAGGAACATTTTCCCAAATCTATGAGGGTTATCTATCTTGCCCTGAATATATTTGTACCTTTTTGGCCTTGATTTATAGTGCTTCTAGCTTGATTTAGACTCCATAGCCCAATGGACAAGTATATTTCTCTCTATTTTACCTCCAAGTGATTTTTCCCCACCAAACCCTTTAAAACAAAACCAAATTTTACTTTCATAGCTAGCCTAACATTTATAAATCAAGCAAAGATAAATCTTAAGGAGAGAGCCCTCTTTGAACCCTAGAAAGGATAGATCCTAGAGTTTTAAGTAGGTTTGTGGTTACCTCTAGAGTTCTTTGACTTAAATCCAAAATCCCACAACTTAAGAATTTACTAGAGTGATAACACAAGCAAAATACCAAAACGAATCAACGAGAGATGACAGACACACTGATCCCTAGTATGGTCGCCAACTTCTTGAGCAGGAAAATCCCTTCTACAGACAGAGGTGATCCCTCTATCCCTAGGGTGGGTCTATCAACAAGGGAACATGCTGGACTCCTGAATTCCTAGCTTATAAATGAAATATGAACTGGAATAGACGTCGGTCCAATGATTTTGTCATGGCACGTGGCAACGATCCTTCTATCTTTGTCTTCATGCCTTGCGCTCCCTGTTGATGACGATGTTCACGTGCCTATACAAGGATAAAATAAACGATGACAGCATACATGCATATACATTCATCTATAGCTATTTAGCTAGTCAAGGAGAGCTAAACATTTTGCATATAAATGGAAAAAAAGTTGGAACTAGAAACTAGTCATGTTTTATTGATAGAGAAAAACAAGTTTACAACCTCATGCCTTGACGTTGCAGGTCTCCTTCAACGGGTTCAGTCAGGCGCATCTCAAGAATTCGTTTAGGATTCAACTTAATGAGGCAATGGGCTTAAACTCTCTCTCAAAAATGGATTCTTCTCTGCTTTCTTCAATAGACCAGCTATAGTAATGACTATTCAGCTAGATGAATCAATGTGAGGAGGAAGAATTTATAGGAGAGGAGGAGGAGGTTTGGGATCCCACATAAGGTGGAGGAGAGGTCTATCCCTTTGGGGGGTTGAAAAATTGTAGGACCTGAGAAGCCAAAGGGAGGAACTCGACTTTATTCAGTCGAACAAACCATGATGACTCCGCGCATGAAGTTGTTAAGCATGGAAGCTTCGTTTCTATTTTAAAAAAATTTCCAAAATCAACTTGGCGTGGGTGCCCTTCTGAGATAGAGCACCAAAGGGCGTGAGGCCTAGTGTTAATTTCTCCAAGGGCATGAGGCCAAAACTTCCTACCAGCGCTGACCCAAAATCATATGTTTTTGAAGGTCTGCTTGAGGAATGATCAGCATAGATTATGATCTTGACATGCCAAGGGATGTAATGACATTTATGGCAATGTATGACAGTTCACAGAGGTCACTGAAATGGTCCTCCTATTTTCGCGATGGGCATTGTAGGGACGGTGAAAAAATACTGTGTAACAGATGCCCCCTAAAGCATTAAGTCCGAGAGAGAGGGAGGGGTGAAATTCTTTATGAGAACACCCCCAAACCAAAACACCGTTATCGGAAGACTTGCAAGAACAAGTAAAACTGGTATCTTTGATACATGAACATGTGGTATGGGCACAACCATAAATATTAGAGTACATACAACAATAATATTTGAGGTATGGATGCAACCATACAGTAAGAAGGATAAAAAAATATACTCATGTATAGTCGCAACCATCCAATCAGAAGAGTCATGCATATAGTCATGATAAACCAAATCATCCCACAGCATGGATTTCATCAGACAAAACCTAGGGTCTTGTGCTCCATCTCGACCCAAATAGGTTCAAATTCAAGAATGTGAATGAATGAGTTGAAGTCGAACATGCAAGAAAATCACCTGATTACCAGCCAATGATGAAAGTTGTTAACAAGTGCGAGAGAAACCATCAGTAATGACAATGTTTCTTAAGGTACCACTAGTACAATTCACGGTATGTGATTAATGAGCTGGAGTTGAACATCCATGAAATCACTGGATCGAAGGCCAATTATGAGAACCTATTATCGAATGCAAATAACTTTCCATTGAGGCATGGAAGCTCCAATGTACCAGAAGGGAGTCTCTAGATAAAATTCCTGGATAATGAGCTGAAGTCGACAGGAAGTGACCGGTCGAAGGAGGGCCATAATGTTTCCCACATCATCGACACGAGATAGACGAATAATATGATAGTGAATCAGGACTAACAGAGGATTAGGGGTTGAAAACTACAAAAGGAAACTTGTCTTGAACATATTGGCGACACGACTCCAGAATTTGGCGGTATTTGACATCAAGGGATATGAGGTCATGGTGACGTGGCAAAGATCATCTGAGAGTTTTAAACAGATAACCCAAACCCATGGAGGCAAAATGATGAATGTGGGATGTTCCCAACCCAACACGAACTGCAAACAAGTGTCATGTTCAAGAGAGACATACTGCGGACATTACTGAGAACTGATTCCATTTTCCCCCACCATTTCTGGCGAGTACCCCAATTATTTTTGGAAACAAGCTTGAAGGGGATAGCATATGCTCGGCATATAAGTTTGTCCTTCGGACAAATCCATCCTAGTATAATTTACGAGCCCTAGGAAGGAGGAACTTGTTAATAGCATGATGATGGTTCCGATGTCATTAGGTTTTAACAAGTCTAACAAAAGAATAACTCAACGTCTTTTCATGTTTAGAGAGTTTGAAAAGCATCAGAAAAGAAAACTCCAGCAAGTCCCTTTTCATAGGTAGTCTCACAGATTCGAAAAGGTAGAAAACAATATCTGGGAGAACCTCTTAGCCATGTTTCACTAAGGTATTCCTTTTTCATAAATAATCTGTCCTAGCCCAAAAAAGGGGTAAACATATACTGGGTAGATGTTGTTTCGCAGCCTTTAACAATTTCAAAACGACAAGAGTCTCGACAATCTTTTCAATTTTTAAGAGTTAGAAAAGAACTGAAAGATGACTCCAGGGGGTGACATTTTCATGTTATTACCGAGTCTGAAAAAGTAATAAAATACAACTCATCGCTTCATCGCTGTCATGTTTAGGACCTGTTGCTACACAAGAAACAAATGTAAAACCCATTTCTCGAGATAAAACAATAAAATAATTGAAAAATAAGGTTAAAAACCTAATTAGGGTTTCGAAAAGGTTATAAAATGATGGAAATAGTAAAAAACAAATTATTTTTCACCCTTTCACTTTCTTGTGAGCATTTTACCATTTTTAACTGTGATCTTGTGGAGTTGAGCAGCGAGAAATCCAGGAGGCCATTCGCAAATCCATTTTCTCCAGGTAAGAGCTCTCTTCTTTTCCAGGATTTTAGTTTTTGATACATTTTGGGGGAAATTTTTCATGGATTGGTCGTGACAGTCGGCGCGGGTTCTGGGCACGAAGTGACACCAACTAGCCTAAAATTTTAAATGGGAGGTGCCAATCAGCACTACTGTTTGCAAAAAAATAGCGCCAATCGTCGCAATGAAAATTGCATGAAATTTATCCTAAATTTCTCAATTTGGATGATTCAAATGTCAAAATTATGGCTAATGATAGTCTCAATTATGGTTTTTCAGGGAAATTAGCAGTCAAAATGGTCACCGAGTGGAAATAAAGAGAGCATGGGGAGGAGGATCAACAAGCCATGGGAAATGATGCAGCATGGGTGCCCTGAGATATTGTGGGCTCTTGAAATTATTCCTAGCACCGTGTCTATGAGCTCAGCTGGAACTACTGCAGTATCTAACTAGTGTGTGGGACACCAATCAAGAAAGGTTAATGATTCATGACCAAGAGTTGGAGATAGAAGTCTCTGACATTTATTTCATCACTATATTATCACAGAGGGGAGCGAAACCGATCCTGACAGGTACACGGTTCCTCGGTGAGAGCATGAGCATGCTAATAGACAGAGTCTATCCAACAGAAAAGAAAGGATAAAAGAGCGGAAAAGTGTATATTCAAACAATACCTGACTTGGCACTAAGGTTAGTGCTACACACTATAACTCGAGCCACTGGATCTCAGGCCCCTCACGAAGCTACAAAGACACAACTTCAACTTGTAATGAATTTCATGACTCCAAACATTTACAACTGGGCGAAAGCCATAGCAATAAAATTGACGAGTCAATTAAAAAAGTGCAAGAATGGCAAGCTGAAACAATTTGGATATAGGTCCATCTTAATACTGTTCATCCTGGAATGGTTTTCGATATTCCAATGCCAGGAAGTGACAGTACCTACACCACCAGCATGAGAGCCACGGATGGTCTGTTGAGAGGAGTTGATGCCTCAATTAGGAGGTGGTCAACATATGTCATGGAAGCTGGAATTCTTCGACTGGCTCCGCCGACAGCTCATCATCGTAAAGGACTGGTCGTACACCGGTACCGATTTCATGGGTGATCCGACCCTTCCACTCCCGGAAGGAGAGGACAAGGATGAAGCTTTGGGTAAAAAAACATTTTTTGATTTTGATGATGATTATGATTTTTTGTTTATATATATTATGATATTTATCCATGCATTGCAGATGTTGGCCAAGAGAGACTTGCAGGGATGTCTCCCATAGGATAGAGGGTCCCATGCAATTTCGAGGTAGCTCGTCAAGGTGAGGGAAGCCAGGAAGAAGAGATCACACACAACTTGAAGGGACTCACAAGCGGGATCCCAGATTATGTGAAGTTCGAGGATGTTCCTCGTGCTTATCAAAGGCACATTACAGGGTGTCTAACCTCATCAACCGATTACTGTGGCGAGTCATGCGTGCAGTGGCATGCTATCATGAGCACCATGTTGATTAGATGCCTTGGTTTTATTTTTGCATATTTTTGAGAGACGTGATGTCTCGGGATATAACCAAAACATACAAGTTTTTTGAACTTATGATGCACGTGGATGCAAACAATCGATATATATATGTTTGTGTGTGTGTGTGTGTGTGTGTGTGTGTGTGTGTGTGTGCGCTTATTTTCCTGCCTAAATCTTACTATGTGATGATAATTCTTTTACAAATTTCGCAAATGTTTATCTACTACAATATTGGCTACTGCATCAGTTAACACATTCATTCTCCTAGGAATATGTTGATATGTGAAATAATCAAAATTCCTTTCTAATAAAAGAAAACGCAAATACAACCTTAAAATTTGAGGATTTCTATCAGAGTAATGCCCATTGAGTCGGAGAACAACAATCTGAGAGTCTAGGTTTACAATTAATTCATGAATGTCGAGAGGAATGGCTTTAGTTAAGATTTCAATGATGACACTGTATTCAGTAGCATTGTTGGTCGTTCGTCTTAGACAAATAACTTGAAGGTCTACCAACTCACCGTTAGGATCATAAGTCACCCAGGCTGCAGAAGACAGGTTCCGGGTAGTGCGGGAGGCACCATCAGCGAAACCAACATAAGGAGTGACGGACATCTGCACAGTAAGCAAAGACATAATAAGCAGGAAAAATTGCTCACAAAGCACACCAAGCCAAAAAATGTACAAAAACAAAAAACACACTTATGTACAAAAGGACATGCACAAGAAACTCATGCATAGTATTTCTTAAGAAACACCCATTTCTAGGTTGATTCAAAGGATAACCTTCATAGTCAATTATCTCATAGGCTCCATTCTGAAAAACGCACTTAACAATATAGGGCCCATGCCACATGGGTTCAAATTTTCCTACCCCCAGCTTATCATGAGCTTGGTCATACATGAAGACTAGGTCTCCTTCTACAAAGGTACGAGGGGAAACCGTCTGGTCAAAATGAGCTTTGACCCGCTTTTTCTGTGCTTCTATGACTAGAGTAGCAAAGCAATGAGTTTCATATAACCTATCCAAATATAGAAGACGCTCTTCCTCTGAAGAGGTATTAGGTAGTGGTTCAACAACTATCTTGAGAGAAGGCATAGGGAAAATTTTAAGGATGGAAAATTATTTTGAAGTTTAAAAAATTGGCGAATCTCACTAGTCCCTAATATGCAAACTATCAAAAGTTTATTGATGTATTTGTAAAATTATTCAATTTTATAATGATATTATATATATTGTGTATATAATGTTGGTAATTTTTAATGTAAAATAATTTTATATTGTAAAGTTTGGGCGAATCATTTTTATAAAAAAAATGGATATTGGCAAATCGTTTTTTTGGAAAACTCATGGAAAATTAGCCCACCTGCAAATATTAGACCCTAAAATTTTCCACGGAGAAGGGATTTCGCATTCAGTTGGAAGGGATTTGACCATAAACAAGCTGGAATGGAGTGAATCCAGTTGCATCCTTCACCAAGGTTCGGTAAGCCCAGAGCTGAAAACAACATGAGATTCCAGTTGGAATTGTGCATCCAAATCGTACGCTGAAGCATAATGACTAGAACCTTGTTCACGGCTTCAACATGGCCATTGGCCTGGGGGTAGTATGGCGTTGATATGTTGTGACACAGACCCAACTTAGAAGTCAACTCAGCCATCATATAATGGTGAAAATGAGAGCCATGATCGGTGAAAATGGCTTGAGGGACACCAAACATGGTAATCACATGATTGAAAAGAAATTGTTCAGCTATCTTACCATTAGTTGTGAGTGTAGGCATCGCTTCGGCCCATTTAGTGAAGTAGTCCACGTCTACGATAAAATAAGCATGCCCCCTAGCCGAGTGAGGGTTACATGTCATAAAATCTATGCCCCACTTCGCAAAGGGACTAAAAATAATGATGGGATGGAGGTGTGCGGGTGGCACGTGCACCTTGTGCTTGTAAATTTGGAAATTGTGACATTTACGAAAAACGACAATGTAGTCTTTAAAAATGGTAGGCCAGAAATATCTAGCACGAAGGATTTTTTGGGCAGTAGCATATCCTGATATGTGACCGCCACAAGAACTGGAATGGCAGTCATATTTGAGGATGTTTTCGGCTTCCTCGAGGGTTAAACACCGGCGGAAAATAGATGCAGCTCCGATGCGGTATAAAGTATCTCCGACTATGCGATAAGGTTGTGAAAGATGACGGATACATCAACGAGCATCCTTTGTCAACTCTGACCAGAAGGTGGAAGTTTGGATATACACGATGATATCACCATACCATGGATCGAGGGTGCTATTGAGAAAAAGAGTATCGTTTGGAATGCGTTCCTCAGAACCAAAGGGAGCAGAGGCAGACGGTAAAGAGCAAATAAAATCGGCAAAAACCAATGATTTCTTCGATTTGGCAGTAGTGAACTCCAAGTTGAAATCTTGGAGGATAACTATCCATTTTGAGTATTTTCCCCCCAGCAATTGTTGAGTCAATATATAGGTCATGGGGTTGAAATCGGAAATCACGGTGACTATAAAAAGAAAAATATAATGGAAAAAATGTTGGAAGGCTTGAAAAACTGCCAATGCCAATTTCTCGACATGTGTGTAACGCGTTTCTGTATCAAGAATATTGCAACTCAAATAATAAATGACGTGCTCATCACCATCGTCTCGTCCTGTACGAGAACCATGGCAATAGTGCTAAATGCAGTAGCCAAATAGAGGGAATAGTCGCGATGATAATTGAGTGGACGTAAAAGAGGAGCATTAATAAGCAATGTCTTTAGTGCATCAAAATATTTTTGGGTAATCTCATTGTCTGCTCAACTTAGTGTTCCTAAATTGAGGTCATAAATTGTCAACCAGGGTTAGTAAACTGTTGAAGTGAAGTGCACTATATGTGCCTAGGTATTTGTTTCTCACTACGTTGTGTTTAGTGTTTTTCCAATGTTTTTGGTTTTGTGTTTTTATTCTAAGAGGGGAAAGAACTAAGTTTTGGCAAAGAGAAGTTGTTGGTCACACTAAAATAGAGAAAAACCTATTCTAAATTATGTATGGCTCTTGAGAACAAAAAATGCAATACTTTAACAAGAAAATAACTCATAGCAAGAACTCAATAACTCACAACATGAACTCAATAACTCATAACATGAACTCAATCCCATTCATTCATTAGAAATATGTTGGAATAGCTTGAGAAGAGGATAAGTTAGTGCCATGAGGTTCTTCTAAGTAAACAACCTCCTACAAGATCACAGAGAAAATCTTATCCATGGCTAGAAATTTGTTGGAACATATTTGGAAAAGATAGTCTACAACACAGTGAGGAATTCTACTCTAAATTAACCTATGACACTGAAATTAATCCATTCTGCAACTTAAAATGTCACTACTAAGCCTTATTCGGAAATTAGAAGTCTTTTGGAATAGTTTTGGGAAAAAGGCTATTTGCACAATTATAAGAGATTGCAGAACAGTCAAGGCCTTGAACTGATATCACTAATTCCTGTCCATATGATGATGTATTGGAAGAGATTAATAACAAGAGTAGTTTGTAAATAATGAAGGCCGTGAAGTCTAATTCAACTAGCTAATCAAACTTGAAATACAGTGACTATAACTGAACTAGAATGCAATTAAACTAACTTGAAACACGGTGAATAGAAACTGAACTAGGGTGTTATTAACCTCCGGAGTATTACAACTAAACTAAAAATGCAACTAATCACTGAAATGTTTCAGCTCTGTCTCATTTGGGGTTAGTGGTATTTTGGAATAATTCATAGAATAGGACTGGCTGTAACATGTGATGTAAATGAGCATAAAAACATAAATTTCAACAAAACGCAGTAAGCTCTGAAACACCACAGCTATGTCTCATCCAGAGTTAGTGATATTTTGGAAGAGATTAATAAGAACAAGACTAGCTGTAACAACTGATGTAATTGAGCACAAAAACATAAAGTTCAAAGAAATGCAACTAACTCCTAAAATACTGCAGTTATATCTCATTCAATATTAGTGATATTTTGGAAGAATTCGTAAGAACAAGACTAAACTGTAGCATCCAATGCAAGTGAAGATAAAACACAAAGTTCAGAAAATTGCTTAAACTAGGAATGCAACAAGGCTAAAGTTACTTATCTAAACAATGTGCACAAAGCTTCTCGGGCAGTAGGGGCCCTCTACCACTGGATTAGCATACAAGTCTCCTCAAGGTTGCCTCAGATCTTGCAATAAAGCGGTGCTTCTTTCATTAAAGGAAAATTATTTCAAAAATAGAGTATTACATTTTTCTGAGATCTAGCAACAAAACATAAATCTAGCTAGCTGTTTCTTGGTCTCCCGAGTCATTCTTATAAGAAAATTACATAACTACCCTTGAGATAAAAGAGGAATAAATTTATTTCCCAACTAAAATCAAATTAGAACTCTGGTGGTGGTCTCGTACTATGATTAAAGACATTTGTACAGTCCTTGTCCTATTAGAAGTCTATCTCCTAGTTTTGGTTTCCCACGTGCATAACCACCTGTAGAATTCTTCTCAGACTTCGTAGGGAGCAAGGAATGATGTGGATGAAGTCTGGAATTCACCCATATGCTTTTTTCTTTGAGTTGACACCTGGAACCTGTGAAAACATGAAGACAGCTGTGGAATCGGCAACTAGCTACATAATGGCTACATTCTGTAGCTAAATCTAGTCAAAAATTACTACAACAACAAAATCATGAAAGTGTAGCAAGTTAGTCATTATATACATTATTAAAGCAACTTTAATTAATCCTATTGATAATTTAAGCCTGTAATTGATAAGGAACAAAGGAAATGAAGTGAAATGTGGTGGAAGAAAAGGACATCTTTGGGGCTCAACATACCCCTACTGCAAAGTTTTTTCATGTCCTCATGCAATCAACCCATATATTCTGAGACTTCTACTAGGAAATATAGGCTCCTTATTCTGCTTTTCCTGATAGTTAATGGCCTCCTAGGCTTATTTATGACCAACTTGAATCTCAAATTTATAAGTGCTCTGCTCAAATTTTTGTTTTTCTTCTTCAATTTCTCACTAGCCTTGTACAACTTTTCCATTTGCAGAGAGATAGTTGTATTCATATCACTTTTCAGCTTAACCTGCTCCCTTAAAATGTCATTCTCATTCTTGATATGCCTATTGTGTACTTCTAACTCATATTTGTCTCTTCTTAGTACATCAATTGCAGATTTTGGTGGGCTAGGAGTTCTGTCTTTAATTTCTGAGGCTCTCTTCTCTAATGTCTCAATATAATTATAAATTTTTTGTTGAGCTGGGTCTATCTCTGAAGTTTCTTCATCAAGATTCTGTTCATATTGGTGCTCAGGTGATCTAGCAGTTGGTGTCTCTTCATCCTCAATGTTTATGATTCCCGTTTGTCTAATCCCCATTTTCTTCAATATACCTCTAAGTCTGTGGCTTCGTCTTGGTTGAGATGGTCCTTCACCTCTCTCCTTGGCATACCTTCTTATCATCTTCTTTTTTTTAAGATTTTTCCTAATTTCAATCAATTTCTCAGAAATTATCTCTTCACTGTCCTCTTATATAGACTTACCGGTTTTAGTTTCAACAGCTTCGGAAATTTTCCTTCTCCTACTTCTTCTTGTAGGCTTGCCTTCAGATGGAGGTTCCTTGGGTTCTTCAAAGTGATTCCTTACTAGAAACTCATCCCAATTGTCTCCCACTTTTCTCAAATGATGTTCAATTAGGATTTTAACTAGGTTGTGGTGGTACAAAGTGGTTTCCAGGAATTGAACCCTCTTTTGTACATTAGAGGCCATTCTCTTCAGACTATGAAGTAGGAAAAATGGTAAATTAATTTCTTCATCTAAGAAATGCATCATTAACCGAATATGATAAACATAGAGGGTACCAAACCTTCCCTCACAAGTTATAAATTTTTGTAAAATGAGCAACATATTCCGCCATTTATTCTTCAGTGCTGAGCTAGGAATACCCTTCTTAAAAATGGAAACATCCATACTTGGTGTTTTAAGCATTTGCTTCCATGCCTCATTATGAAATTCCATATTTTTGAACCATCGTTCTCCTTGCCTGGGTAATTCCATTGCTTCTACAATGAAAGCCTATGTAATAGTGAATTTAATATCTCCTATTTCGACCTCTGCTCCATTGAAGGACTGTGCAAATGTTTTAGTTACCCCCTTATGAAAACCATTAAATTTTTCCAAAAATTGTAACCACCCAGCCTACTGTAGCATTTCTCTGATTTGTGGATAACCCTCCAAGTACTTGGTTCCAACTGGTTCGGATCTCACTATGAGACCCATAGCTTCTCTTTTCAACCTTCAATTTAATGCCCTTCTATCCACTGTGGAAATGGTTGTTAAAGAGTTGTTTTTGCCCCAAAGATGTTGTTCTCTGTTTATGCAGTAGGAATTAGTTGCGAAAGGATGATATGAAGAGATTATAGAACGAGTGAAATGTAGTGAGGGTGATTTGCACGAATTAATGAGTTTGAGAACCATCATGGGAGAAAAGACCGTGGAAACATTTCTTAAGCAATTCAAAATCATCACTGAATACTTCGGCTGGTGGCGTGATTGATTAGGTCACTTCAGTACTTAACCGTTAAGTTTTAAATGATGATTTGAAATGGCGGAGTGGAAGGGATTTTGTCCAAAGTTTTTATGATAGGTTTAATAGGCATGATCAACACGAATAATTAAAACAACTTTTTGAATCATACATGACCTAACTATACTATACTTTCATATTTTGTCATCATAATAATTTTACAACTTTACCTTTGCCTTTCCTTTAACTTTTGTGATTTTGATATGCTTTGTCCTCCTTTGAAAATCATTAATTCTTCAGTCTTCATAATTCCTTTGATTTTTTTTCTTGTTGACATAGGTGTGCAGGGTTGATTTGCTACTGGATAATTGTCTTCAGGATGTTTAGCTACAGAATGTCTAGCTGGCTACAGAATGTTTGACTAGCTGCAGAATGTACCTATAGGAACTTTGAAACATGGAATGGAGTGTTGTATGAAATGGATCATGAAATATAGTGAAATGAATCAGGGGTGAGGTGAAATTTAATGGAATGAAATGAATCACAATTGTAAAGTGGAATGAAACATAAAAGTGGTCTGCAATTTATGATTTGTAACACTTAATCTGCAGAAAGAGATCAAATTTACAAATATGAGATGGAAATGAAATGGACCATGGAATGGAGTGAATGAAGTATGGATGGATGGAATGAATTAAATATGAATGAATGGAGTGAATGAAATATGAATGAAATGAGACATGGTGGAGTGAAACTTATAATTCTGTAATGACTGTTTGCAAAAAAAAAACAAATTTGAAAAGCTAAAGTGTCAGAAGGATTCTGATTTTCACTTTATCTTTTATGTATAAACATGCTAATCAGTGATTAGTTTTCACGTTTATAATTTATTATTATTATTATTATTATTATTATTTTATTCTTTTGAATTCAGAAAATTCAACTAAGTTGATAAAGAAGAAAAATTCTTCTTCATTAACTTCGCATCACTGTTTTCTTGGAATCTCTTGACAAATTCTTCTCTTGAAAGTGGCTTATGATACAACTTCAATCTATGACCATTTACAAGAAAAGTGACCTTTTCTTCATCTATTGTCCTGATTTTGATTGCTCCATTGTAAAAAATTATTATAATTTCATATGGCCCAAGCCAATGTGTTTGGAATTTACCTTGAAAATCCTTGAACTTTGAATCAAACAAGAGAGCCCAGTTACCTTCTTTGAACTTCTTTTCCTTGATGTACTTATCATGCCATATAGTCCTTTGTTGTTGGACTATATTTGTTTTCTAAACTACATCTTGTTTGATCTCATCCAATTCATTAATCTGCTCCAATCTGTGCTTTTGTGCCTCTGTTAGATCAAGTCCTCGCTGAACTGTCATTTTAAAAGTTTGAATCTGAAACTCTATGGGAAACAAAACTTGTTTTCCATAAACAAGTTCATAGGGAGTATGACCTGTTGTGCTTCTCCATGTAGTTCTATAGGCCCACAAAACTTCAGGAAGCCTGTCTACCCAATCTCTTCTATGTAAATGGACAGTCATTGTTATGATCCCTTCAATGACTTTATTGGTAGATTCCACTTGACCATTTGCTTGTGGATGATAAGGAGTAGATTTTCTGTGTCTGATTTTGTACCTCTCCATCATTTGTTCCACTAGATTTGATGTAAATTGAGCTCCTTGATCTGTAACAATTTCCCTTGGGACACCAAAACGAGTAAAAATATCCTCAAAAAGAAAATTAACTACAGATGCTTCAGTAGCAGAAAGTAATGGCTTGGCTTCTACCCATTTGGTAACATAATCAGTGCAAACTAATATATATTTATTTTTCTTTGATGGAGGACTAATAGGTCCTACAAAATATAAAGCCCATTTTTCAAAAGGTTCAATATGTACCTGAGGCTGCAATGGCATCTCACCTGAAGGAGAAGGTTTCCCTACCCTTTGGCAACTGTCACACCTTTTGACATACTCTTTAGCATATTTAAAAAGGGATGGCCAATAGTATCCTAAATGAAGAACCTTATAAGCTGTCCTTTTATCAGCAAAGTGTCCGCCACAAGGTTCATCATGACATGCCTTGAGGATCTCAGGCATCTCATCTTCCTGAACACATCTCCTAATGATAAAATCTGGACCTATTTTGTATAACTCATTAGCAACCCATGAATATTTTTCACTGTCATAAATGATATTTCTTTTTTCTCTTGCATTCATTATTGAAGGAAATTTCCCTGAAACTAAATAATTAGCAATGTCAGCAAACCAAGGAGCTTGAGTAGAAATTGCAAAAAGATATTCATCAGGGAATTGATCTTCAACTGGGGTATTGTCTTTGATGTTTTGGAGTCTAGATAGGAAATCAGCTACTGTGTTTTTTTTCTAGGCCTATCTAGAATGGTAATGTTGAATTCTTGTAAAAGCAATAACCATCTTATGACTCTGCCATTAGTAATTGATTTGTTCATTAGATATCTAATTGCAGAGTGATCTGTGTGAACAAAAGTTTCATAGCCTATTATATAGTGTCTGAATTTGTTTATGGAATGAACAACAACTAAAAACTCTTTTTCAGTTACAGTATAATTTAACTCTGAAGGAGTCAAATTTTTACTTGTATAATAGATGGCATAAGGAATCAGGTCTTTTTGTCCCAATACTGCTCCTAGAGCTGTATCTGAGGCATCTGTTGAAATATGAAAAGGTAACTTCCAGTTAGGTCCCCTTAAAATAGGTGCTTCAGAAATTTTCGTTTTCAGGGTCTCAAAGGATAATTGGCAATCAGGATTCCAATTGAATTCACAGTCCTTGGTAAGAAATTCGAAAAATGGAGATGCTATCTTGGTGAAATTTTCTATAAACCTTCGATAATATCCTGTAAATCCTAGAAAACTCCTAACATCTTTTTGACAACTTGGAATAGATAAGTTAGAGATGACTTCAACTTTTGACTCATCAACTCTAATCCCATCCCCTGAAATGTGATGTCCTAAAACAATTCCTTCAGTAAACATCATAAAAAAATTCTCATGAATACGTGAAATATTTGCTTCTTTACATCTCTTTAAAAAAATTTCCAAGTTTGTTAAGGCTTCTTCAAATGTGTTTCCATAAACTGTGAAATCATCCATATATACCTCTACACAATCATGTATTAGATCTGAAAAAATTCCTAGTACTGCCCTTTGAAATGTTGCGAGTGCATTGCATAATCCAAATGGCAATACTCGGTAAGCATAGGTACCCCAAGGACAGGTAAATGTGGTTTTGTCTTGATCTTCAAGTGCTACTTGGATTTGATTATAACCACTAAACCCATCTAAAAATGAGAAGTACTTTTTGCTAGCTAATGTATCTAATCCCTGATCTATGAAAGGTAGGGGAAAATGATATTTAAGAGTAGCTTTGTTTAATTATCAGTAGTCAATACATACCCTCCATTTACCATTTTTCTTTGGCACAATTATCAAAGGAGAAACCCACTGACTATCTGAAATGGGATAGATAAATTTAACATTTAACAATTTCTGCAACTCTTCTTTAACAATTTCCCTAAGATTTGGATTCATCCGTCTTTGAGGTTGTCTGATTGGTTTACAATTTTCCTCTATATAGATGTGATTATTGCAAGTCTTGGGGCTTATCCCTTTCATATCAGTGTACTCCCATGCATATGCAGAAGAATGTCTCCGTAAGATCTTGACTAGCTCTTCTTGTTGAGATTTCTCTAGGTTCTTGTTTATGTTTAAGGTTTTGCCTGGAAATATCTCAATTGTAAAGCTGCCAAATTTATCCATGGAATAGAGAGACATCTGTATTGATGATAAAAAATCAATGTTGGATTCTTCTTGAAATTGTTCATGTTTGTATTCCGAAGAGGATTCAAAGTTTTCTAAGGTATTCAGAATCTGGCTATCTTCACTAATTTCTGAAATTGTGAAGAGAGGTTGTAAGTCTTCTTCATCCTCTATCCATTGAGTATCATCTAATTCTGTAATTGTTCTCACTGGAGGATACAAGGTAAATTTCTTGGTTGAACTACCATCAAAGATGTACATATCACCAGATCTACAACTAATGAAAGCATCAATTGTAGCTAACCAAGGTCTTCCTAATATAATAGGATGTCCTCCTAGATTATTCTTAGGAGTTAGGATCATAAAATCCACAGGATACTCCCAGGAATCTAGGGACACTGGAATGTCTTCTATTACCCAATCAGGTTTGATCACAAATCTATCTGCTAATTGTAATAATGTGGGTGTAAAAAGAAGATTATGAAGTTTCAGTCTATCCCTGATTTGTCTACTCAAGATATTGATTGCTGCTCCTAAATCAATAAGTGTGTTTTGGATCTCAATTCCATTGATGTGTATTTTAACAACTGGATTTCCTGGGTCTAGATACTTTGGAATAGAAATATTACCCATCATGATATCTGCTATTTTTCCTGCCAGTTGAATTTTCTTTATCTCTCTTATTCTTTTTCCTATTTTCTTCATGCTCAACTCCTTTATTGTCTTTGCTAAGTCTTGCAATAATGGGATCTTAATACAAAAATTTCTCAGCTAATCCAGGAAATCATAATTAGGCACCATAATTTTTTTTTCTACACCCCTATCAATTTGTAATCTTTCTGGAAAGTGAGGTGTAGAAGTGGATGTTGATGGCTGCTCTAATATAGGAGTTGAAATTATTGGTTCTTTTTGTTTTGATTTTTCAATGTTTGGGTCTTGGAAAGTTGTGTTCTCTTCAAGACTTTTATTTACCCATAGAGAATCTTCCTCAGAATTGTCTTGCTCTTGTATGATTACAAAAGGTTTCTTTTTTTCAAGTATTCTTCCAGACCTAAGTTGAACATCACTAAGGTCTAAAGGAGTGATCAAATAAGTTGGAAACTGTTGGCCTTCTATCATGTATGTGTTATGAGGATTTTAATTGTTGGGGTTTGGTATAGGTTGGGCAGGAAACTGATTTTTTTTCTGAGGAAATGGTAATGGAAGTGGTTGATTGTGATGTTGTGGATTTTGAGGATTTTGTTGAAATTTTTGTTGAGGGGGGAAATGTGAATATGGTGGATAGGGTGGTGGACACTGATAGTACTGAGAGTATCTTCCATAGGGATTTTGTGCTCCTTGTGCCCAATTTTGTGATTTATTTTGAAATTGGGGCCAAGGTTGCTGCCAAGAATTCCAATTTGGTGGGGGTTGATTATACAAATGATCATGAAATCCTTGTGTTTGAGGTCCTTGCCAAGGCCTCCTGGAGACAAAATTGAAAGATTCTGTGGAACTTGTAGAAGTTTCTTCTTGAAAGACAGCTTTAAGACTAGGAAGTAAAGGACAACTCTTGGTCTCATGTTTTTCTGAACAAATTACACAAGTCTCCAAAACTTTTGCATCCAAAGGGCACTCTCTCAAGGCATGTTTCTTTCTAAATTTGGGACAAAATATTGCTAAGGCATTAGTTTCAGTTTTCTGCTTGTTTTGTAACTTAAGGGTGTCTATTTGTTCACTAAGACTCCCCAAGATATCAGATTTTAATTCATCAAGCATATGTCCTATTTCTTCCCTACTTACTGTCCCAGAAGCAGACTTACTTGCCCTTGCAAGAGCAGGGTCTCTCGGTCCTTTTACAGTTTTAGATTTCCCTCTTGAAAGGTTGATACATAATTCAGCTATTTCAAGTAATGTGAGCTGAGATATATCCCCTTTTCCCATCATGTTAAGGATATCTAACCATTCGTCCCTAATTTTCTTCAACAAGAGAGCTTTCAAGGTGTCTTGGTCTAAGTTTTCCATTTTTGCCCTCTTGATGTTATAGTTAAACCTCTCCAACAAATCTTCCAAATTTTCATCCTCTTTTTGTAACATTTTTAACACTTCCTCCTTATGGTTGACTGGCATACATTAATCCAAATACCTCTCTATAAATGCTTGTTTCATGTCTTCCCATGTCCTAATAGAACTGTTGATCAAACTCATAAACCATTTTAATGCTGCTCCTTTCAATGTTGAAGGGAACAGTTTAAGTTTTTGGGCATCTTGTAAGTAGTCATAGGTTCTACATAAGACTTCAAATTCAAATAGGAAGGTTTCAGGATCTTCAGTTTTAATTCCATAAAAGTTTGGAAGGACAGAGGGTGAAATGTTTTTCATAGTTGCATTGGTTTCTTCATCTACTGTAGGAAACCCAAAAGAGCTTCCCATTTCCCTTCTACCTCTTCCTCTGCCTCCTTCTCCTTTTGCACCTCTACCTCATTCTCCTCTACCTCTACCTATACCTCCTCCAAATAGTGTGTGTTCTCCATTAAAAACTCTTCCTCCCCCTTCTTCTGCCATAGTTGATTCTTCTGTGGAAGTTGAAAAGTTTAAGTCCCTAGAAGGGGTTCCTGAATCTTCTTCTAAGACAGGTTCAGTGGGTAAAGTGGAAGGTATTTCTAATGGAATATCTGATCTTAAGTCCTCTGGAAGTATAGGATAAGTAAAGGATGGAATGTGGGTTTGAGCTGAAGGTGTGCTGGCTCTTGGTCTTGGTGAAACAAGTTGTGTTCTAGGAATCAAGCTTCTGCTTCTTATGAATCTACCCCTTGAGTCTCTTTCTCTACACATATCATTGTTTTTGGGAGGTAAGAAACAAGGCTACCTAGTTACACTTCCCCGGCAACGGTGCCAAAATGTCTACTCAACTTAGTGTTCCTAAATTGAGGTCATAAATTGTCAACCAGGGTTAGTAAACTGTTGAAGTGAAGTGCACTATATGTGCCTAGGTATTTGTTTCTCACTACGTTGTGTTTAGTGTTTTTCCAATGTTTTTGGTTTTGTGTTTTTATTCTAAGAGGGAAAAGAACTAAGTTTTGGCAAAAAGAAGTTGTTGGTCACACCAAAACAGAGCAAAACCTATTCTAAATTATGTATGGCTCTTGAGAACAGAAAATGCAATACTTTAACAAGAAAAATAACTCAGAGCAAGAACTCAATAACTTACAACATGAACTCAACAACTCATAACATGAACTCAATCCCATTCATTCATTAGAAATATGTTGGAATAGCTTCGAAAAAGGATGAGATAGTGCCATGAGGTTCCTCTAAGTAAACAAACGCCTACAAGATCACAGAGAAAATCTTATCCATGGCTAGAAATTTGTTGGAACATATTTGGAAAAGATAGTTTGCAACACAGTGAGGAATTCTACTCTAAATTAACCTATGACACTGAAATTAATCCATTCTTCAACTTAAATTTTCATTACTAAGCCTTATTAAGAAATTAGAAATCTTTTGGAATAGTTTTGGAAAAAAAAGGCTATTTGCACAATTATAAGAGATTGCAGAACAATCAAGGCCTTGAACTGATATCACTACTTCCTGTCCATATGATGATTTATTGGAAGAGATTAATAACAAGAGTAGTTTGTAAATAATGAAGGCTGTGAAGTCTGATTCAACTAGCTAATCAAAATTGAAATACAGTGACTATAACTAAACTAGAATGCAATTAAACTAACTTGAAACACAGTGAACAGAAACTGAACTAGGGTGCTATTAACCTCCGAAGTATTACAACTAGACTAAAAATGCAACTAATCACTGAAATGTTTCAGCTCTGTCTCATTCGGGGTTAGTGGTATTTTGGAATAATTCATAGAATAGGACTGGCTGTAACATGTGATGTAAATGAGCATAAAAACATAAAGTTCAACAAAACGTAGTAAGCTCTGAAACACCACAGCTATGTCTCATCCAGAGTTAGTGATATTTTGGAAGAGATTAATAAGAACAAGACTAGCTGTAACAACTGATGTAATTGAGCACAAAAACATAAAGTTCAAAGAAATGCAACTAACTCCTAAAATACTGCAGTAATATCTCATTCAATATTAGTGATATTTTTGAATAATTCATAAGAAAAAGACTAAATTGTAGCATCCAATGCAAGTGAATATAAAACACAAAGTTCAGAAAATTTCTTAAACTAGGAATGCAACAAGGCTAAAGTTACTTATCTAAACAATGTGCACAAAGCTTCTCGGGCAGTAGGGGCCCTCTACCACTGTATTAGCATACAAGTATCCTCAAGGTTGCCCCAGATCTTGCAATAAAGCGATGCTTCTTTCATTAAAGGAAAAGTATTTCAAAAACAGAGTATTACAGTTTTCTGAGATCTAGCAACAAAACATAAATCTAGCTAGTTGTTTCTCGGTCTCCCGAGTCATTATTATAAGAAAATTACATAACTTCCCTTGAGATAAAATAGGAATAAATGTCTTTCCCAACTAAAATCAAATTAGAACTCTGGTGGTGGTCTCGTACTATAATTAAAGACATCTGTACAGTCCTTGTCCTATTAGAAGTCTATCTCCTAGTTTTGGTTTCCCACGTGCATAACCACCTGTAGAATTCTGCTCAGACTTCGTAGGGAGTAAGGAATGATGTGGATAAAGTCTGGAATTCACCCATATGCATTTTTCTTTGAGGTGACACCTGGAACCTGTGAAAACATGAAGACAACTGCGGAATCGACAACTAGCTACAGAATGGCTGCATTCTGTAGCTAAATCTAGTCAAAAATTACTACAACAAAAAAATCATGAAAGTGTAGCAAGTTAGTCATTATATACATTCTTAAAGCAACTTTAATTAATCCTATTGATCATTTAAGCCTGTAATTGATAAGGAGAAAAGGAAATGAAGTGAAATGTGGTGGAAGAAAATGACATCTTTGGGGCTCAACACTCATCCCAGAGGAACGAGATGCATTTCTTAAGAAATCAAGTGAATCCTTTGGCTACTTTAGCATAGTTCGGTATAAAACGGCGCAGGAAATTAGATTTCCCTTGAAAACTCTGCAACTGATGTAAAGAGGGAGGGGAGGGGAGTTTAACAATAGCTTCGACCTTAAGAGGGTTGAGATGAATTTCATCTTTAGAAACGATAAACCCAGGGAGTCTACTGGAATCAATGCAGAAGACACACTTATGTGGATTGAGCCGAATGTTGTAGTGTCTACAATGAAGAAATATTTGACAAAGATGATCTGGGTGGTCCTTACGCTTAGCAGAATGAGTCAGAAGGTCATCCATGTAAGGTTGAACACTATTCTTAATATCCTAGAAAGCATATGACATTTCTCATTGAAATTTAACACCAGCATTATCAAGGCCAAAAGGGAGCTTCTTGTATGCGAAGGTACCCCATGGATAGATGAAGGCGGTCTTGTGTTGATCAGCTAAAAGAATATTGATATGGTTGTAACCAGAGAACCCTTCCATAAGGGAAAAGATCTCAATCCCAACACATTCATCAATGATCTAGTCAATGAAAGGAGTGGGATAGTTATCCTTAGGACAAGTGTGTTTGATGTTGCAGTTATCCACACAAACTCGAATATTACCCTACATTTTATCCATATGAACGATGTTAGAGACCCAATCTATCATGGGGATCAGATAAATGAAGCCAGATTTGAGACGTTTTTCAACTTCTCCCTTTATGGCTGCTACCTTTCTAGGGTGCACGGGACAAAAATGTTGATGAACAGGCTTTGCGTCATGATAAATAGGGATCTCATGCACGACTATACTCAGATCAATGTCAGGAATTTATTCGTAGGACCAAGTGAAAACATCTTGAAACTCTCGGAAGAGACTAGTATAGACCTCAATCTCATCAGGATAATAGGTCAGCCTAATGTGGATGTTCTCAACAACCCTTGGTTTAACAAAGATTTTAATAAGCTTCGTTTGCATAATTTTCCCCATGTTACCTTCTGCAAAAACTTCATGTGTCAAAATGGGTGTTTGAAGCGGATGGGAAGGAGCTTGGGAAGCAAATTTCTCAATACAAGTAGACATGGCGCCAATGCTAGGCATAAAGGAGGAAAGATGGTGACTATCCTCCTAGGGAGGATCCTCGAGAGACATGGTTTCCACGATGGCCCCATTAGTGGGGAATATCTCATTCAAGGGATTAGGAGAATCCAAAGCACCAAGCCAAGGGGATTAAGAATACGTGTCGAGAGACACTCTCAAAGGAGTATGATTGGAGGGAGGAGGAGTTGAAGTTAAGATAAATTCACAATAATAAATCTCTACTGGGCTTAATGACATCGCGTCACCAAACGAATCAACCTGCTCAGGCGAAGGGATGATCCACAGAACAGAAGACGTGGAGATCATGGTGAACTAACCAGTGTTGGGCGGAGGAAGAGAAAAAATACCCATAAGGGTGGGATCTTTGAAACGTCCTAGCCCTATGCTCTCATAAGGCATAGTAATACGAACTACATATGGACCATTGCTCTCGAAGGAGGTGGAAGTGAAAAAGGATAATTGATTGATAGTTATGATCTTTCCTTCATGCGGAAATCGAAGAACACAAAAGAGAGTGGATGGGACACA
Organism: Pinus albicaulis; assembly: GCA_034641835.2. Classification (NCBI taxonomy): domain Eukaryota; kingdom Viridiplantae; phylum Streptophyta; class Pinopsida; order Pinales; family Pinaceae; genus Pinus; species Pinus albicaulis. The sequence continues at coordinate 1,176,588,173 of CM076577.1, read as the reverse complement.
TAGCATAGCGTGAGTCCAACTGTAACCGAGGAGAAGATTATAATTGAGCTTGGCATCAATGACTTCAACCTCAACATTGATGTTAAGATCCACCAGGCTTCCCCTGGGGTACAATTTGGCCTTATGGTTGAGATGAGTCAAGCTGCCCCTGAAGACCAGGTTGTCCCGGCTGAGTAGGGGAGAGTTTACCTTGCTGTACAAAAGTTGGGCCTTGCTGAATGTAGGGTTGGTTTTGTTGCACAAAAGGTTGTCCCTTAGATAGATAGATTTTCCCCTAGGGAAGATAAGACGCTCCCTGTTGAACATGAGGTTGACCAGCATGGCCGTAGGGTTGTCCTTGTTGGACTGAAGGTTTTCCCTAAAAGGGTTGTCCTTGTGGACAATAGGGTTGTCCCTATAGGTACGTAAACTGGTTGGGGTAAACTGACATTTGAGGGGTTTGAACATACAATAGACCTTGTGGGTGAGGCCCATAGTGATATATGTGATTTCCATGCTCATCGTAGTAATGCGGAGGATTGATAGGAGCTTGAACCTGCTAAGAATCTTGGGGGAATCAATTATGTTGCTAAATGGCCATCATATACTGGTCGTACGTCAAACCTCTAAGAATAGGATTAGAGGAGATAGGTGCACTACCAGTAGGCTGATGGACACCCGATACGTGAGGCTGTGATCCACTCACGGCGGGTCCAACAGGTATCACGGAAGCAATAGGAAGCGTCCCATGAACAGTAGAATATGGCGGTAATGACAGACTCGCACTAGTGGACAATGTGGAGGAAGCCACACAAATAGTGGGCTGGGTCGGGACAGATGTAACGATCGTCGACGCAATGCGAATCAAAGGGGATGGGCCTAATACAAACGACCCCTCTGAAGGAGCCGATGTTCCTGACTATATCAGATTCTAATGCAAATATGTAGCACCAAAAATCATCTGACTCAACGAACATTAACCAGCCAGGAGAGATGAAGGATGCGAGGAAGGTTGACCTAAGACCTAATGAAAATTCTCCATAGGGAACTGATATTCTCCCGTAGAAACATAAGTCTCTTCACTACTAATAGGACTCATGGCATCCATGTTAGATGAAGACATGCTGTCGGCAAAAAGGTGACGAGCAGTGGCAAGTAAAGCACAGGTTAATGGTGATTTGGGCCGCTGCGAGGGATCTTCCCTCAAAAAGGCCCAATCGTCTAAAGGTTTCCAATTGATATCAAATGGTTCCTCAAGGGGAGATCGAGTGGCAAGAGGTTGAACACTCAGAATAGTAGAACTTCAGTAGCCTAGATTCCTAACATATTGAGATGTCTCCGAAGAAACTTCGGGGGAAGGTTCTTCACTATGAGGTATTGAAGGGGACGACGAAATTGGTGGTTCCGCCACTGTGACTTTGTATAAAAAACAGGAGAGAAAAGAGATAATCAATTTGAGGCTTCAAGACCAATCACTAAGGAATTACTTATGAACAAGCCAAGGAAATAACTTTAATGGGCGTGTGATCATAGGTAATTAATTTTATGACACTGAAACAAAACTCTTCCTTTTCATATTTTAAGAGTCGAGAAAAGGGAAAAAGGTGACTCTAGTCACTTTCAGTTTGGATGAGCTTGAAAGGACAAGTGCTCGATGATCTTTCCAAATTTTAGAGAGTCACGGAAAATATCAAAATGACTACTCAGAAAATCTAAGAAAGAGGGTGTACCAAGCTCCCTTGAACTGCAATATACACCTTCGTGATCAAATGAAAGATAAATGAAAAAGGAATTAATGGACGTGCATGAAGTCTCCCCAAATGTTGTGTTCGGTGTATCACAGTTACAGGGCGGCAGACTTGGCTTCCTATGGATAAAGGATTGCAACCTATGAGGGTCTCCCTTTATATACGTGACGGTATGGGGAGCATAAGTCTGTGCTAGTGTTATCTAATGCCAGATGGCGAATGACAACTGCTAGGTTTAACGACGCTAGAACACGTCACTAGCCTAGACCTCTAAATGTGAGCGTTAAGTTTCAATGCTTCCTTAGGTTGATTGAGTTCATTTTAAAGTTTATCTTGAAATTATGTTTCAGTTTCAAGGCCTTACCAAATATAATCCCAAATCTCTAATGCACAACTACATGAGAAAGAATGTCATTTCAATTCGATGAAAAATTAGCTAAGAGATAGATATGAGTTCACAACAAAGCAACAATCAATTGAATGCAAGAAGAACTTTTCCTAATGCCACTAACACAACCAAAGAAAAAAACGAAAGGATTTTCTTTGTTGTTCACTTTTTAATGAGAAAGCTACTAATGAAAAATAATACTCTTCATTTTCAAATAGAGAGAAAGAATGCAAATTTTGTTCTTTCATATGAATGAGAAGCAATAATGCACTGTTACACTAAAAGGACAAAAAAAACACTAGCTTTGAGAAACTCGAATGAAATGATCAAAACACAAAGATATCAATTAAAAAAATATATAAAACACACTCAAAACCAACATGCATTCCTTCACGCAAAAAGAGGACTTTCAAATCGTCTCAATGAGCAATGTGATCTATGCTCAGGGTGACAGATGGAAGGTCAAATGGACACCAGGATGACAGTTCGACGACCCAACAACACGTAGAATCAAAATAAAATACCAAACAATCAGTCAACAAGCTGAAAAGATAAAAGACTAAACTGACTCATACACAACTCAGAAGCTCAGTGAACGTGCGGCCAAACAAGCAATCGCAGACACCTACAAACCTTGGGATGGAAAGCCACACATGTCAGATGAGATACAATCAAATGAAAATAATGAGACAAGGAAGTTCAAAACAATCCAAATGGACTAATCTAGGAAGGAAAAACCAACCCATATGGCATGATGCACTAGAAAACTCAGGGAAGAGGCCTAAATCCAAACCTATAGGATTCAGAGTGACTGTTCAGCAGTAATCCACGCTGAACAGGGGAAATCACACGTGTAAAACAAGCAACCCACGCCGATCGGCGTGACTATCAAAGAAGCAGCAGCGCTAAGTAAGGAAATGAAGGAAAGGAGAAAAAGAAACTGAGGAAAAGTCAGGCTTAACACTCCTAGAATAGGTGAGATGGATTGAAACGGTCAGATAAGAAAATCAAATCAGAGAAATGGCAATACGACCAAAGTCAGATAGACATGAAAAATCCCAAAACGAATCAACGAGAGACGACAAACACATTGATCCCCAGTATGGTTACCAACTTGTTGAGCAGGAAAATCCCCTCTGTGGACAGAGGCAATCCCTCTAGCCCTAGTGTGGGTCTAGAAACAAGGGAACATGTTGGATTCCTAAATTCTTAGCTTATAAATGAAATATGAACAAGAAAATATATCCTACCTCGGTCCAATGCTTTTGTTGTGGAACACAGTAGTGATCCTTAGATCTTTGTCTTCACGCCTTACACTCCATGTTGGTGACGATGTTCACACGTCTTCACAAAGATCAAACAAACGATGAAAAAATACAAGCATATACATTCATCTATAGCTATTTAGCTAGTCAAGGAGAGATAAACACTTTGCATATAAATGGAAACAAAGTTGGAACCATAAACCAGTCATGTATTATTGATAGAGAAAAATAAGTTTACAACCTTATGCCTTGATGTTGCAGGTCTCCTTCGATTGGTTTAGTCGGATGCATCTCAAGCATTCGTTTGGAATTCGACTTAATGAGGCAATGGGATTAAACTCTCTCTCAACAATGGATTCTTCTCTGCTTTCTTCAACACACCATCTATAGTAATGGTTGTTCAGCTAGTTGAATCAGTGTGAGGAGGAAGAATTTATAGGAGAGGAGGAGTACATTTTGGATCCCACATAAAGTGGAGGAGAGGTCTATCCCTTTGGGGTGTTGCAAAATTGTAGGAACTGACAAGACAAAGGGAGGAACTTGATGTTATTCAATCGAACAAACCATGATGACTCTGCTCACGAAGTTGTTAAGCATGGAATCTTCGTTTCTATTTTAAAAAAATTTCCAAAAGCAACTCGATGCTGGTGCCCTTCTGAGATAGAGCACCAAAGGGCACGAGGCCCAGTGTTAATTTCTCCATGGGCGCGAGGCCATAACTGCCTACCAACGCCGACCCAAAATCATATGTTTTTGAAGGTCTACTTGAGGAATGATTAATAGAGATTATGATCTTGACATGCCAAGGGATGCAATGACATTTATGGAAATGTATGATAGTTCACATAGGTAACTGAAATGGTCCTCCAATGTTCGGGATGGGGATTGCAGAGGCAGTGACAAAATACTGTGTAAAAAATGCCCCCTAAACCATGAAGTCCGAGAGAGAGGGAGGGGTGAAATGTTTTATGAGAACACCCCCAAACCAAAACACCATTGTCAAAAGACCTGCAAGAACAATTAAAACTGATATCTCTGATACATGAAGATGTGGCATGGGCGCAGCCATCGATAGTAGAGTACATATAACAATAAGAACTGAGCTATGGACGCAACCATCCAGTAAGAAGGATCAAAAAATAGACTCAGGTATGGTCGCATCCATCCAATCAGAAGAGTCATGCATATAGTCATGATAAACAAAATCATCCCACAACCTAGATTTCATCAGACAAAACCCAGGGTCTTGCGCTGCATCTTGACCCGAACAGGTACAAATTCAAGTACGTGAATGAAATAGTTTAAGTCAAACATGCAAGAAAATCACCTGATTACTAGCCAATCATGAAAGTTGTTAACAGGCGAGAGAGAAACCACCAATAATGACAATGGTTCTCAAGGTGCCACTAGTACAATTCATGTTATGTGATCAATGAGCTAGAGTCGAACATTCATGAATTCACTTAATCGAAGGCCAATGATGAGAACCTATCGTCGAATGCTAATAACTTGCCATTGAGGAATGTAAGCTCCAAGGTACCAGAAGGAAGTCTCTAGAACAACTTCCTGGATAATGAGCTAAATTTGACAGGAAGTGATCGGTCGAAGGAGGGCCATAATATTTCCCACATCATCAACATGAGACAGAGGAATAAGATGATAGTGAATCAGGACTAACAGAGGATCAGGGGTTGAACACTGCAGAAGGAAACTCATCTTGAACATATTGGCGACACGACTCCAGAATTTGGAAGTATTTTAAATTAAGGGATCTGAGGTCATGGTGACGTGGGAAAGATCATATGAGAGATCAAATCAGATAACCCAAACCCATGGAGGAAAAATTATGAAAGTGGGATGTCCCCAACCTGACACGAACTGTAGACAAGTGTCATTTTCAAGAGAGACATACTGCTGACACAACTGAGAATTGGTTCCATTTTCCCCCACCATTTCTGGGAGTGCCCCAATTATTTTTGGAAACAAGCTTGGAGGGGATAACATATGCTCGTCATATAAGTTTTTCCTTTGAACAAATCCATCCTAGTACATTTTATGAGCCCTAGGAAGGAGGAACTCGTTAACGTGATGATGACAGTTCTAATTTCATTAGATTTTAAAGAGCATGAAAAATGAAGAACTCGATGTCTTTTCATGTTTAGAGAGTTTGAAAAGAAGCGGAAATGAAAAATCCAGCAGGTCCCTTTTCTTAGGTAGTCTAACATATTCAAAAAGGTAGAAAACAGTATCTGGGAGAACCTCTTAGCCATGTTTGACTAAGGTATTTGTTTTTCGTAAATAATATGTCCCGGCTCGAAAAATGCGTAAACATATACTAGGCAGATGACGTTTTGCAGCCTTTAATGAGTTCAAAACGAAAAGAGTCTCGGCAATCTTTTCAATTTTTGAGAGTCAGAAAAGAGCTCAAAGATGACTCCAGGGGGTGAATTTTTCGTGTTTTTACCGAGTCCGGAAAAGTAATAAAATAAAACTTGTCGCTTCATTGTCATCATGTTTAGGACCTGTTGCTACATAAGAAACAAACGTAAAACCCATTTCTCGAGATAAAATGATGGAAATAGTATAAAAAATTTACTTTTCACCTTTTCACTTTCTTGTAAGCATTTTACCATTTTTAATTGTGATCTTGTGGAGCTGAGCAGCAGGAAATCCAAGAGGCCATTCGCAAATATGTTTTCTCCAGGTAAGAGCTCTAATATTTTCGTGCATTTTAAATCCTGTTTCATTTTCTACATTTTAGTTTTTGATACATTTTGGGGAAAAATTTTCATGGATTGGTCGCAGCGGTCAGCGTGGGTTCTGGGCACAGAGTCGCGCCAACTAGCCTAAAATATTAAATGGGAGGCGCCAATCGCTGCAGCCAAAATTGCATGAAATTTCTCCTAAATTTCTCAATTTGAATGATTCAAATGTCAAAATTGTGGCTAATGATAGTCTCAATTATGGTTTTGCAGGGAAATTAGCAGTCAAAATGGTCATCGAGTGGAAATAAATGGAGCACATGGAGGAAGATGAATAAGCCATGGGAAATGATGCATGCATGGATTCCCTAAGAGATTGCGGGCTCTTGAAATTCTTCCTAGCACCGTGTCTACGAGCTCATCTAGAACTAATACAGTATACAATCAGTGGGTGGGACACCAATCAAGAAAGTTTCATGATTCATGACCAAGAGTTGGAGATAGAATTCTCTGACATTTATTTCATCATTGGATTGTCACAGAGGGGAGAAAAACCAAATCCTGACAAGTACTCGACCCCTTGGTGAGAGAATGGGCATGATAATAGACATAGTTTTCCCAAGAGCAAAGAAATGATAAAAGAGCGAAAAATTGGATATTCAAACAATACTTGACTTGGCACTAAGGTTAGTGCTACACACTATAACTCGAGCCGCTAGATCTCAAGCCCCTCATGAAGCTACAAAGACACAACTTCAACTTGTCGTGGATTTCATGACTCCAACCATTTACAAGTGGGTACAAACCATAACAATGAACTTGAAGTGTCAGTTAGCAAACTATAAGAATAGAAAGCTGAAACAATTTGGATACGGGTCCATCTTAATGCCATTCATCTTGGAATGGTTGCCGATATTCCAACTCCAGGTGGTGACAGTACCTACACTACCAACACGAGATGCATGAATGGTACGTTGGGTGGAATTGATGTATAAATCAAGACATGGTCAACATATGTCATGGAAGCTGGAATTCTTAGACTGCCTTTGTCAACAGCTCATCATTGTAGAGGACTGGTCGTACACCAGTACCGATTTCATGGGTGATCCAGAACTTCCACTCCCAGAAGGAGAGGACTGGGATGAAGCTTTTGGTAAAAACTCATTTTTTGATTTTGACGAGTATTATGATTTTTTGTTTATATATGTTCTGATATTTATCCACGCATTGCAGATGTTGGCCCAGAGATACCTGCAGGGATGTCCCCCATAGCACGGAGGATCCCACACGATTTTGACGCAACTCCTCAAGGTGAGGGAAGCGAGGAAGAAGAGATCACATGCAACTTGGAGGGACTCACAAGCGGGATCCCAGATTACGTGAGATTCGAGGATGTTCCTCGTGCTTATCAGAGGCACACTACAGGGGTGTCTAACCGCATCCACCCATTACTACGGCGGGTTGTGCGTGCAGTGACATGCTATCATGAGAACCATGCTGATTAGATGCCTAGGTTTTATTTCTGCATATTTTTTAGAGACATGATGTCTCGGGATGTAACCAAAACACAAATATTTTTGAACTTATGATGCACGTGGATGCAAAAAATCGATATATATATATATATATATATATATATTTTTTCCTATCTAAATCTTACTATGTGATGATAATGCTTTCACAAATTTTGCAAATGTCTATCCAATAAAATATTGGCTACTACATCAGTTAACGCATTCATTCTCCTAGAAATATGTTGATATGTGATACAATCAAAATTCCTTGCTAATAAATGAACACGCAAATACAACCTTAAAATCTGAGGATTTCTAATAGAGTAATGCCCATTGAACTGGAGAACAACAAGCTAAAAGTCTAGGTTTACAATTAATTCATGAATGTTGAGAAAAATGGATTCGGTTAAGAATTCAGTGACGACACTGTATTCAATGACATTGTTTGTTGTTCATCCTAGAAAAATACCTTGAAGGTCTACCAACTCATTGTTAGGATCATAAATCACCCAGGCTGCAGAAGGCATGTTCTGGGTACTATGGGAGGCACCATCAGTGAAATCCACATAAGGAGTGACAAACATTTGCACAGTAAGAAAAGACATAATAAGCAGGAAAAACTTCTCGCAAAGAACACCAAGCCAAAAAATGTACAAAAATGAAAAACACACCTATGTACAAAAGGACATGCATGAGAAACTCATGCATATTATTTTTTGAGGTACAACCCATTTTTGGGTTGATTCAAAGGATAGCCTTCATATTCAATTATCTCATAGGCCTCGTGCCACATGGGTTTTAATGTTCCTGCCCCCAGTTTATCATGAGCTTGGTGATACAGGAGGACTAGGCCTCCTTCTACATAGGTATTAGGGGAAACCATCTGGTCAAAATGAGCTTTGACCCTCTTTTTTTGCCTCTATGACTAGAGGAGAAAAGTGGTGAGTTTCATCTAACCTCTCAAAATATAGAAGATGCTTTTCCTCCGATGAGGTATTAGGCAGTAATTCAACAACTATCTTGAGAGAAGGGATTTCACATTCAATCGGAAGGGTAGCTGCCAGAACATAAACAAGCTGGAATGGAGTGAATCTAGTTTCATCCTTCACCAAGGTTTGGCAAGCCCAGAGAGCTGAAAACAACATGAGATTCTAGTTGGAATTGTGCATCCCAATCATACACTGAAGCATAGTGACTAGAACCTTTTTCACGACTTCAACCTGGCCATTGGCCTGGGGGTAGTATGGTGTTGAGATGTCATGATGTAGACCCAACTTAGAATTCAACTTAGACATCTATAATAGCGAGAATCAGAGCCATGATCAGTGAAAATGGCTTGAGGGACACCAAACCTGGTAATCACATGATTGAAAAGAAATTGTGCAGTCGTCTTACCGTCAGCTGTGAGTGTAGGCATTGCTTCGGCCCATTTAGCGAAGTAATCCATGGCTACGATAATATAAGCATGCCCCCTAGCCGAGTGAGGTTTACACGTCATAAAATTGATATCCCACTTTGCAAAGGGACCAACGGTAATGACGGGATGGAGGTGTGCGGGTGGCGTGCAAATCTTGCGCTAGTAAATCTGGCAATAGTGACATTTACGGACAACGAAAATGCAGTCTTTAAAAATGGTAGGCTAGAAATATCCAGCACAAATGATTTTTTGGGTAGTATCATATCCAAACATGTGACCACCATAGGCACGGGAATGGCAGTCATTGAGGACTTTTTCAGCTTCCTTGATGATTAAACATTGACAGAAAATAGAATAAGCTCCGATGCGGTATAGAGTATCTCTGAGTATGCGCTAAGGTTGCGAATGATGACGGATACGTCGATGAGCATCCTTTCTCAACTCATACCAGATGGTGGAATTCTGGAGATACACGATGATATCACCATACCATGGATCAAGGGTGCTAATGAGAAAAAGAGTATCGTCTGGAATGCGTCCTCAAAACCAGAGGGAGTAGAGGCAGACAGTAAAGAGAAAATTAAATTATAAAAAACAAATGATTTCTTCGATTTGGCGGTAGTTAAATTCAAATCGAACTCTTGGAGGATAACCATCCATTTTGATTATTTCCCCCCCATCAATTGTCAAGTCAATATATAGGTCATGGGGTTGCAATCACAGTGACTGTACAAAGTAAAATATAATGGCGAAAATGTTGGATGGCTTGAACATCTACCAATGCCAATTTCTCGACATGTGCGTAACGCGAATCTATATCAAGAAGATTGTAGCTCAAATAATAAATGACGTGCTCATCACCATCGTCGTCTTCTTTCACGAGAACCATAGAAATAATTCTAAATGTAGAAGAAAAATAGAGGAAATAGTCATGATGATAATTAGGTGGATGTAAAAGAGGAGCATTGATAAGCAATGTCTTCAGTGCATCAAAATATTTTTGGGCAATATCATCCCAAAGGAATGGGACACCTTGCTTAAGCAATCACGTGAATCCTTTGGCTAATTCAGCATAGTTCGGTATAAAACAGCACAGGAAATTAGATTTCCCTTGAAAACTCTGCAATTGATGCAAAGAGGAAGGGGAGGGTAGATTAACAATAGCTTCTACCTTAAGAGGGTTGAGACGAATTTCGTATTTAAAAACTATAAACCCAAGGAGTCTACTAGAATCGACGCAAAAGACACACTTATGTGGATTGAGCTGAATGTTGTAGCGTCTATAGTGAAGAAATATTTGATGGAGGTGATCTGGGTGGTCCTTATGCTTAGCAGAATGAGCCGGAAGGTCATCCAGGTAAGCTTGGTTGAACAATGTGCTTAATATCATGGAAAGCGTATGAAATTGCTCATTGAAATGTAGCACCAGCATTATTAAGGCCAAAAGGGAGCTGCTTGTATGCGAAGGTACCCCATGGACAGATGAAGGTGTAATAGTCCTAAATGGGAGAATGCAGTAATACTGAAACAAAATATAAGAACTGCAACTAAGTAAACTATAAATATAAAGAAAACATCAGAATATACATAGAAGCTGATCCTTTTTACTATGTGGAGAGGATTCAATTACACAATGTACAAAAGATGAGGGCATCTGGCCAAAGAGATGGCCTAGAATCACCCTGCAAACATGCTACAACTAGCACTGCGTAACTAGTGAGCTTACAAGAAGTAATACTGTGATGTCCTATTTTTTGTTGATGTACATGAAGTTGCTGCAAAAGGAAAGGAAGATATATGGAGCTCAGGAGCTCTGATGATGCCAAGATTCAAGATCTGGCCAATGTGATGGGAACCCAAGATAACCCAGAAAATATTTTCCAGATCTAGAACTTTGTAAAATCACCCTCCTAGGGTTTGATCCTTTAACTACTGGGTTATACAGATCTGAAGCTAGATCTGATCCAAATATGGCTGCAATATTTTATACAACCATATCTAAGCTTTGAGGGTTGATCCCTTCTTCAGATCTATAAGCTAGGAGGTAGAGATCGTGTCTCCTCTTCTTCCTCCTTCAAGTTACAACAACTGAATATGCAGATTCTATAGAAATTTCACTGTACAAGAGGGAGAGGCTCTATGCCTACTGAAATGTACTGCAATAAGCTCCAGGCTGATGGATATGGTGATGGCAAGGTGAGGGGATGGTCCTTCGCAGGATTACTAGCTGAAATACTAGTAACTTCCTTCCTCTGGATCTGCAATGATGGGTTGCGCAATCCTTGATGGGACTACTACTGATAGGAGGCCAATAATTTTTGGCCTGAATCCATATCTGAAATGAAGCCCTGGGAATGCTGATCTTTAAGCCCAAGGTGATAGGAATAATCCTACACTAGTTCTCCAGCTGAAATACTGAAGACAACCTCCACCTCCCAAATTGATCTTCAGAAATTGTGTAATTCCTGAAGGTAGGTGTTCTGTAGAGAATGGAAATAATGTGGCACCAATGCCTGATGATGAATGAAGTACAACCCTCTTCCAAGAGCTACTCAATGAAAGAGGTGGGATTCCCAACCAGGAACACCCAGTGCTAAACAACGCTTGCAATCTTAGCTAAATAGCCAAAGAAAGCATGGAATGTCAAATGAAAATTCCAGATATAAACAGACCTTTACATTTCCCATGCCTTGTCCCACCTCTAAACTATGTTGCGCATGTGGACATAATCCTCCATGTTTGACTGCGTTCTCTCTCCAAGTCCTCCATCATGTCTAGATTCAATGTGCACCCTCTCCATCATGTGCACATTAATTTCACTATTTCCTCCATCACTCCATCATGAATGCTCTATGATCTTACATTATATGCCTTCCATGATCTCAGTTGACTGCTTCAACCTCCATGATCTATCTCATTAATGAGGCATGATCTCCACTCCATTCACATTAGTAGTTTCTCCACTACCCCTTTATGTAGATATAGGCTTAATCAATCCACATTCACACATAAAAACTGGATATTTATTCATCTTGAGGATTATGGGTCCCTCCAACCTTTTATTTACTTAATTCATTAAGAAAATTAAGAACTCTAATATTCCAAATATTATGTGAAAATTTGGGAATATTACAGTCCTCCCCGAAAAATTTTTGCTTGTCCCCAAGCAACTGCAAAAGTAGATGCAAAACCATCTGTTCCCCTCCAAATGGTATCCACATAAGGAAGGCTTCCTCCATTTGCTGCAATGTGTTATGCATGTTTGGTTCCAAATTTGTCTCTCAAAATTGCATAGAATGACCTCCAACCGTATGGTTATATGTTCTCCTTTCACCATGAAGTACCAAGTGACAACCATATGATGTCCAACATCATCATCAATACATAAGATGCATAAAACAAAGTGGTTCTTCTCACAAAGGAAAATTCCCATTTCACAAAGCATTTCTTCATCCCATGTTTCATGAAGTACATTGAACATAGACATGCCCTCATCTTTAGCCTCGTTGGCCTTATTGGTTACAAGCATCATTCCAAAATTATGCAAAATAAGAAATAGAGATATATGGGTAGAAAAATATGTCAAACCATATTCTCCCAACAGTAACCACCGGAGTAGGGCCTCCTGCTGCCATCCTCCATCTCCTCCATGTAAGATGGACAAGCCAAACTCCCCAAAAAGAAACCAAAGAAACAAGAGATTTTGGTGCCTTTTCATCTCCTCATGTGCATCATGGAGTAAAAACATACTAATAGACGTGTGGAATGTCACATCAGCCCAATACAAGCAAGCACCATCAATACACATCATGAGAGTATCATGCCAAGTTTTACCCAATACAAAACACAAAGACATAGGAGATGTCATGCGATGGCCAAACTCTCTTAAGGACAACCATAATGAACATGCCTTCCTTTGCTAGATACTATCATTGATACACAAGGCATGAGTCAAGAAAATATGAGCTATTTGGTGGTAACCATACTCAAGCAAAAGCAGCCACCATAGCCATGCCTCCTTCATTTCATGAGTGTTTTTCAAGGCATGGATCAAAGAAATAGTAGCCTTTGGGTAGTAACCAAACTCGCCCAAGAGCAACCAAAGTAACCAAGCTTCTTGCTGGCCCATTTCATATATCTGCAAGTGGTCATGCAACCCCTTGCTTATCATCCTTACCCACTCATCCCAATGTGGATGATGAATGATGTACTGCATAAACATGGTATCCTTCCTTTGTAGAATACCATTCTTCTCAAACTGATGAATAGCTTTGCACTCCATGAAATGTTGAAGTGCACCTCTAATGAGATCTCTCAATGAGATCTTCTTCTCATAAATGGCCCTCCAAAACAAATGAGGTTCTGGATTTGCTACAGGTAGAAGTTTCTCTTTGAGCTGTGAGATGCTCATTGAGAAAGTGTCATCTAGAAAGGAGAAAATATTCCTCATCTCAATATGTCTACCATCTATCATCTTAACCTCCATTTCTTCATGAGTGAAGCTACCTTTAGAATGCTCCAAGAATAATGGGGCCCCTTCGTTATCATGGCTACTAAGTGACAACAATGCAGATCTCCATGGTAATACATATGTTGTCTCAAAGCAAGGCACCATGCTAATCTCATAACTAGTCATTGTACATAGGATCATGCTCATCCCACTTTCTGAAATTCTACACTTCAACTCAAAGGGTTGAATGTAGTTCATCAATGACAAAATGGGATAGCTTTTCATCCCCTCCTTGATTATATCAAGGGTCCTCTACACTGTGATAGGTTGTTGATTCAAATCAACATTTTGTTCTAACCCTTGGTTATGCATTGGCTCTGATGGCATGTCCTCATAAGTTTCAATAATATCTACTGAAACAATATGTGATGAATATGTATGCATACCTTGGATCAACTAATGGGTGGGAACCTCTTGCAAGAACAAAAGAGCTCCTCCAACCGGAACAATGGTGTCTCCAACTGTTGGTAAAAGTAATGGCTTCTCTTCTCCAAGTGTAACAGTACTAGAATTTGCCTCTTATTCCTCATGCATATCATGAATCATGCATGGGACTCTATGTGTCAAGAGCTTAAGACTATCTTGCAAAGTTACTAGTTTTTCTTCTCCAGATGCAAGTACTTCTGCAGCTGGTGGTGAATGTAGTGACCCTTTGTCCAGAGTGACAAGAATGACATCCTCCTTTGTTTCCTTAGGAAATGTATCTTTGTGACACATCTATGGTTTTCCCACATCGAAGTTCCTTCTCAACTTGTGAAAAAAATCTGAATATTTAGTCACCTTTGCATGCTCCATGTGACTAAACCACCAATCATTGGCTTCACCTAAAATATGAAGTGCTGCAATCTGGACATCCTCTCCTTCAGCTACAGTATGTAGCCTAAAAAATGTATCTAACTCTTTCCTCTAAGCCTTAACAGTGCTTGAGGAAGATCCATCAAATGTAGGAAAATAAAATCTATTGTGCCTCTTTCTTCTATTGCTGCTATAAGATCTTATTTCTTCTTTGAGTTCGAAGAATTCTTGGAGAGTTAGACTCTCTTTGAATGCTCTAGACTGTGCTTTCTACTCTTCAAGATACAAACTGAGAGTCTCATGAGTCTCAGGTTCTCTTCTTTCTTCATTTATATACCATTCACCTTCTCCAAAGAAAGTGGGCATAGTAGATCTATGAGGAGATCTATGATTCTTTGGTTTTCCTTTTTGCTGATAGGAAGTGCTTGGACCTTCCTCATCAAATCTTCTTCTTGGATCCTCCTTTTTCCTTTCCCTCTTCATTTGATTGACCTCTTTGGGGAGATATTGCATGGATATAAAGAGAGGAGTGGAAAAACTACAATCCTCCTTCATAATAGATCTCATCTATCTGCTTATTCTTTTGATGCAAAAGATGAAGTGTCCACAAGCTAAGCCAAATATCATGCTCTGATACCACTGTAATATTCCCAAATGGGAGAATGCAATAATACTGAAACACAATATAAGAACTGCAACTAAGTAAACAATAAATCTAAATACAACATCAGAATATAAAGAGAATATGAGCCTTTATATTATGTGGAGAGGATTCAGTTACACAATGTACAAAAGATGAGGGAATCTAGCCAAAGAGATGGCCTAGAATCACCTTGCAAACATGCTACAAATAGCAATGTGTAACCGGTGAGCTTACAGGAAGAAATATTGCATTTTCCCTTTTGTTGCTGATGTACATGAAGCTGCTGCAAAAGGAAATACAGATCTATGGAGCTCAGGAGCTCTGATGATTCCAAGATTCAAGATCTGGCCAATGTGAGGGGAACCCAAGATAACCTAGAAAGGATTTTCTAGATCTACAACTTTGGAAAATCACCCTCCTAGGGTTTGATCCTTTGATTTTTGGGTTACATAGATATGAATCTAGATCCGATCCAAAGAAGGTAGCAATATGTTATACAACCATATCTAAGATTTGAGGGTTGATCCCTCCTTCAGATCTACAAGCTAGGAGCTTGAGATCTTGTCTCCTCTTCTTCCTCCTTCAAGTTGCATCAACTGAATATGCAACTTCTATAGAAACTGCATTGTGCAAGAGGGAGAGGCTCTATGCCTGCTGAAATGTACTGCAATAATCTCTAGGTTGATGGAGATGGTGATGGTAAGGTAAGGGGATGGTCCCTCACAGGATTACTAGCTAAAATACTAGTAACTTCCTTCTTCCTTTGGATCTGCAATGATGGACTACGCAATTCTTGATGGGACTACTGCTGATAGGAGGTCACTAATGTTTGGCCTAATGCTAGATCTGAAATGAAGCCCTGGGAATGCTGATATTTAATCCCAAGGTGATAGGAATAATCCTACAGCAGTTCTTCTGCTGAAATACTGATGACAACCTCCACCTCCCAAACTAATCTTCAGAAATTGCGTAATTCCTGAAGGTATGTGTTCTGCAGAGAATGGAAATAATGTAGCACCAATGCCTGTGATGAATGAAGTACAACCCTATTCCAAGAGCTACTCAATGAAAGAGGTGAGATTTCCAACCAGGAACACCCAGTGCTAAACAACACTTCCAGTATTAGCTAAACAACCAAAGAAAGCATGGAATGTCAAATGACAATTTCAGATCTAAACAGACCTTTACATGAATAATCAAAAGCATGCCTCCAATTTTGCCTTAATTTCCTTTATATAGTTTATGAGCCTTCTCATGCCTTAGCCCACCTCTAAACTGCGATGTGCATGTGGACATAATCCTCCATGTTTGACTGTGATGTCTCTCCAAGTCCTCCATCATGTCTAGAAGAAATGTGCACCCTCTCCATCATGTGTGCATTAATTACACTATTTCCTCCATCACTCCATCATGAATTCTCTATGATCTTACATTATATGCCTTACATGATCTCAGTTGACTGCTTCAACCTCCATGCTTTATCTTATTAATGAGGCATGATCTCTCGTCCATTCACATTAGTAGTTGCTCAACTACCCCATTATGTAGATCTAGGCTTAATCAATCCACATTCACACATAAAAAGTGGATATTTATTCATCTTGAGGATTATGTGTCCCTCCACCCTTTTATTCACTTAATTCATTAAGAAAATTAAGAACTCTAATATTCCAAATATTATGTGAAAATTTGGGAATATTACAGAAGGCGGTCTTGTGTTGATCAGCTGGAAGAATATTGATCTGGTTGTAACCAAAGAACCCATCCATAAGGGAAAAGATCTCACTCCTAGCACATTCGTCAATGATCTGGTCAATGAAAGGAGTGGGATAGTTATCCTTAGGACAAGCGCGGTTGATTTCATGGTAATCCACATAGACTCGAATAGTACCCTGCTTTTTATCCACAGGAATGAAGTTAGAGACCCGATATGTCAAGGGGATTGGATAAATGAAGCCCGCTTTGAGAAGTTTTTCAACTTCTCCCTTTATGGTGGTTTCCTTTCTATGGTGCACGAGACGAAGACGTTGGCAAATAGGCTTCCCATCAGGATAAGTAGGATCTCGTGCACCACTATACTCGGATCAATGTCAGGCATTTCTTTGTAGAACCAAGCGAAAACATCTCAAAACTCTCGAAAGAGACTAGTATAGACCTCGATCTTATTAGGAGAATAGGTCACCCCAATGTGTATATTCTCGACAACCCTTGGTTTAATGGAGATTTCAATAGGCATCGTTTGCGTAATGTTCCCCATGTTACCTTCCGCAAAAATTTCATGTGTCAAATAGGGTGTTTGAAGCAGATGGGAAGGAGCTTGGGAAGAGAATTTCTCAAGACAAGTAGACATGGCCCCAAGGCTAGGTATAAAGGAGAAACGATGATGACTATCATCCCAGGGAGGATCCTTGAGAGACATAGTTTCCATGATGGCCTCATTAGTGGGGAACATCTCATTTAAGGGATCAGGAGAATCCGAATCACCGAGCTAAGGGGATTGAGAATACGTGTCGAGAGACACGCTCAAAGGAGTATGATCAGAGGGAGGAGGAGCCAAAGCCGAGATAACTTTAAAATAATCAATCTCTACTGGGCTTAACGACATAGCATCACCAAATGAATCAAACTACTCAAGCGAAGGGATGATCCACGGATCAGAAGACGTGGAGATCATGTTGACCTGAGCAGTGTTGGGCGAAGGAAGAGAAAAAAGACCCATAAGGGCATGATCTCTGAAAATTCCCATGCCTATGCTCTCATAAGGCATAGGAATATGATCTACATATGGAAAATTTCTCTTAGAGGAGGTGGAAATGAAAAATGATAACTGATCGATAATGATTATATTTCCTTCATTTGGAAACCGAAGAACACAGAAGAGAGTGGATGGGATGCATAGCAGAACGTGAGTCTAACTACGACCAAGGAGAACATTATAATTGAGATTGGTTTCAATGACTTCAACCTCAACATTAACCATTTTTCCTTCCAACGTTATAGGTAAGCTAGCGAGAACACTAAGAGGGTGTGATTCCCCTTCGTAAAAAGATTCTAGAGCGTTTGGAGATTAATTGAGGGTCAGAGAACCAATGGCTTTCCAACATGTAGAAGACATGATGGAATTAGATGCACCCTTGTCCACGACCGATCGATGGATATTATTTCCATTAATCCTGAATTGGATAATTAGGTCAAGCTGGTGAGGGAGACATGGAACAAAAGTTTCCAAATCAAAGGTGATAAGGCTGGAATCGGTGGGGTCAACCCCTTCAACAACAGATAGCAAATCCTTTCATTGTGACGGATAGCTCTGGAGTACTTCCAACGTAGACATAGCAGATGACGCTTGAGCCAAATACTCAACAATATTGTAATGTTGAGTTGCACGAGCATTCGGGTTATAGGAAGACTTACGGAGTACACCTTTAGAAGGTGACCGTACAACGGGCTCAATATTGGGCCTTTTAATGTGAAGAGGGCCAGAAGTAGGTGGGGCAAGAGAACCATATGCGATCTCTTTCCTTGCTTCCTGACATGGTTCGGTGTAATCCTTCGATCTAGTAGTAATGGATATGGGTGCAACACCATTCATCATGAAATCCATAGAGCCAAAAGGGGCAGAGGATTGTGGTTGCTCCACCATTTGAGTTTGTTGCAATGGGAATGGTTCTTTAAGAATAGCTGGAGTGCCTTGAGTGCCTTTGAGCAGTCGACTCACCTCGGCCCGTCGTGGACAGTGCTTGGTGTATTTCTCATCGTCACAAATCAGACAAGGGTACTTCATTTTACATTTTGAACCATCATCAACATTAGGTTCAAGAGAATCCTGTTTCGAGGTATCATCTTTGGCCTTACCTTTACCCTTCTTCTTACCTTTGGAAGCTTTATCTGTCGGGGTCGAGTGGACAGAATTCACTTCCGTGGTTTTACCAGGATTTGGTGGTGGATGAGAAGGAGTATTAGTGGAAGAAGTATATTTTTGGTTTGTAGGATTAGGAGAAGACTTACGAAAGTCTGAGGCATAGAACCAATGATACCATCAACAAATGGTGTCATCAGTGCTTTGGTAATTCCATGTCGCAGAGCATCTGGAAAAGTTCATACAGCATGCCAGATTGAGAGTACACGAGGTTGAGGTACGGGGCACGAGCGATGGCTTGTTCCTCGGTAACACATGCCCCCATAGCGATGTCCTTAGAAATCAGACCGATAAAAGACGTAGTGAACCAATCAGCCAGAAGTTGATCAGTAATCTCAAACTTGATCAAACGACGACACTGCCTCCATTCATGAATATGATCAAAGATATGAGTAGCTCGATCTTGTTTAAGGATGTTAGGAGGTGCACCCCAGTTTCATAGCGAACTGGTAACTGAAAGTGTGTGAGAAATGCCATGGAAAGAGAGTTGAAATCTTGAAATATGCTGCGGGAGAGCTCAATGTACCACTTTGCAGTGGCACCACTGAGAGTCCTTTGGAAAAGACGTAGCCAAATTTAACTATCAACACAAGAGTTAGAGGAGCACCAAAGATGGTATGTCATAAGATGCGCTTGGGGGTCTTCTTTGGATTTTCCTTCAAACTTGGGACAATCACAAGGGATTTTGGTAGGAACTAGGGGCCAATATGGATTATGAAGGATAGGATCATTCGTTAAATTCAACACATCGGGCAGTTCCAACGTAGCAAGGAATGGCAATTGCGGATTGAAGGGAATTTCAGGCCTTTGATAGCGACCAGTATTGGGATTCCAACTAGGTTGGGAGAATTTTTGACCCCATATGTTCTGTCCTGAGGATTTTTTCCATAGGAGTTATAATTTTGATCATTATGCCCATACACCAGTTGAGGACTAGGATATTGGTTCTGAGTGAACCACTCAGGTCTTGTAGAAGCAACATATGGATTTTTTTGTGGAATGTAAGCAGTGCCTTGGGGCGGACCTTGTATCATCGAATATTGGCCTAGAGGAATGAAATGTGGGCCTTAAGGCTGCACAGGTTGCACCTGGGTTTCATGTTGACCTGGATACTGAGGTTGATATGTTGTCCCTGGGGTGCAGGTTGGCCTGGATGCTGAGGTTGGATAGACTATACCTAGGGTGCAGGTTGGCCTAGATGTTGAGATCAACCATGCTGCCCCTGGGGTATAGGTTGGCCTGATTGTTGAGATGAGCTAGGTTGCCCCTAAAGACCAGGTTGGCCCGACTGAGCAGTGGATGGTTGACCTTGCTGTACAAAATTTGGGCCTTGCTAAATGTAGGGATGGTTCTGTTGTACAAAAGGTTATGCTTGAGATGGATAGGTTTTCCCCTGGGGAGATAGGACGCTCCCTATTGAAAATGAGGTTGACCAACAGGACTGTAGGGTTGTCCTTGTTGGATCGAAGGTTGTCCCTGAAAGGGTTGTCCTTGTGGACCATATGGTTGTCCCTGTAGGTACGTAAGCTAGTTGGGGTAAACCAAAATTTGAGGGGTTTGAACATACAATGGACCTTGTGGGTGAGGCCCATAGTGATAGATGTGATTTCCATGTTCATCATATTAATGCGAAGGATTGATAGGAGCTTGATCCTGTTGAGAACCCTGGGGGAAGTAATTATGTTGTTGAATGGCCATCATATACTAGTTGTACGTCAAACCTCTTGGAATAGGATTAGAGGAGAGAGGTGCACTACAGGTAGGCTGATGGACTCCCGATATGTGAGGTTGTGATCCACTCACGGCGAGTCCAATAGGTATCGTGGAATTAATAGGAAGTGTCCCACGAATAGTAGAAGATGGGGGTAATGACAGAATCACACTAGTGGATGGTATGGAGGAAGCCACACAAACAGTGGGCTGGGTTGAGACAGATGTAACGATCGTTGACGCAATGGGAGTCGAAGGGGATGGTCCTGATACAAACGAACCCTCTGAAGGAGCCAACGTTCCTGAACATATCCTGATACAAAGATGTAGCACTAGAAATCATCTAACTCAATAAATGATAATTAGCCGAGAGAGATGAGGGCTGCGAGGAAGGTTGACCTGAGACATAAGGAAAATTCTCCACAAGGAACTGATATTCTCCCGTAGAAGCATAAGTATCTTCACTACTAATAGGACTCGTGGCATCCATTTCGGATGAAGACATGTTGTCGGTGAAAAGGAGATGAACAGTGGCAAGTAAAGCACGGGTCAATGGTGATTCAAGATGCTGCGAGGGATCTTCCCTCAAAAAGGCCCAAGCATCCAGAGGTTGCCAATTGATATAAAATGGTTCCTTGGGAGGAGATCGAGTGGCAATAGGTTGAACACTTAAAATAATAGAACGCGAGTAGCCTAGAGTCCTAACAAACTGAAATGTATTCGAAGAAACTTCAGGGGAAGGTTCTTCACTACGAGGTAATGAAGGGGACGACGAAATTGGTGGTTCCAGTTATAAAATTATATATTACAGAGCAATGCAACACATATAATATGCAGAAAACACAAACACACAAAACACATAAAACCAGAGAGACACAGATATATGTGGTTCACCCAATTTGGGCTACATCCACCTCGAACAACCAGTCCTTCCTTTCTATTATCCAGCAAAATGAAGAGACACAACCTACAATAGATCCGTTGTAATATTTTATGTTCTCTCTCACAGTCTCCCTATCCATTTCTCGCTCTACGAATACATATATAATACATAGTCGCAATACAATACCATCATACAAAAACAGGGGTTCGCTTCTAGGGGAAAAAACCCTAAATTAAACATAACCTGTACTGTCAGATCATCTGCCTAATGAATGGCTTAGATTGACTAGAAATTACAATACTTTTACAAGGCAATTTTACATCTGCATTTAGCTTTGGGGGCGCTGCCCCCCCTGGACCCCCCATGCAACATTTAATTACGGGCGGTATTGCCGCCCCGTTAAGAACAAGGGTCCAACTCTGTGATACAAAATAAATAATATAATCAGACTCCACACCCAATAGTTCTGCCACTGTGACGTTGTCTCGAAAACATGAGAGAAAAGAGATAACCCATTCGAGGCTTCAGGACCAATCAGTAAGGAATTACTTATGAACAAGCCAAGAAAGTAAATTTAATGGGCGTGTGATCGTAGGTAATTAATTTTATGACATAGAAAAAAAACTCTGCCTTTTCATATTTTAAGAGTCAAGAAAAGGGAAAAAGGTGACTCTAGTCACTTTCAATTTGGAGCTTGCAAGGACAAGTGCTCGATGATCTTTCCAAATTTTAGAGAGTCACGAAAAATATCAAAATGAATACTCAGGAAATCTAAGAAAGAGGGTGTACCAAGCTCCCGTGAACTACAATATACAACTTGGTGATCAAATGAAAGAGAAATAACCAAGGAGTTAACGTACATGTAGGCAGTCTCCCTGAATGTTGTGTTCGAGGTATCACGTTTGCAGGGCGTCGGACTCGGCTTCCTATGGATAAAGGATTACAACCTATGAGGCTCTCCCTTTATATATATGATGATATGGGGAACACAATTCCATGCTAGTGTTGTCTAATGCTAGATGGCGAACGACAGCTACTATGTTTAACGATGTCGAAACACGTCACTAGCCTAGACCTCTAAATGTGAGTGTTAAGTTTCAAGGCTTCCTTAGGTTGATTGAGTTCATTTTAAAGTCTATCTTGAAATTATGTTTCAGTTTCAAGGCCTTACTGAATGTAATCTCAAATATCGATTGCAAAACTACATGAGAAAGAATTTTATTTCAATTCGATGAACAACTAGCTAAGAGAGGGATAGGAGTTCACAACGAAACAACAACCAATAAAATGCAAGAAGAACTTTTCCTAATGCCACTAACACAACCAAAGCATAAAAAGAAATGATTTTCTTTGTTGTTCACTTTTTAATGAGAAATATACTGATGAAAAATAATACTCTTCATTTTCAAGTAGAGGGAAAGAATGCATTTTTTTTTTCTTTTATGTGAATGAGAAGAAATAATGCACTATTACACTAAAAGGACAAAAAAAACACTAGCTTTGAGCAACTCGAATGAAATGATCAAAAAACAAAGAGATCAATTTAAAAACGGATATAAAACACACTCAAAACCAACACACATTCCTTCACACAAAAAGATGACTTTCAAATCAACTCAATGAGCAATGTGTTCTATGCTCAGGGTGACAGATGGAAGGTCAAACAGACACTAGGATGACAGTTTGACGACCCAACAACACATAGAATCGAACGAAAAGAGAAAAAAATCAGTCAACAAGTTGAAAAGATAAAAGACTAAATTGTCTCATACACAACTCAGAAGCTTAGTGAATGTGTGACCAAAAAAGCAATCGAAGACACCTACAAACCCTAGGATGACAAGCCACACAGGTCAGATGAGATATAATCAACTGAAAAGGATGAGACAGGGAAGTTCAAAAAACTCCAAATGGACTAATATAGGAAGGAAAAACCAACCCAGAGGGTAAGATGCACTGGAAAGCTCAGGGAAGAGGCCTAAGTCCAAACCTATAGGATTCAACGTGACAATTCAACAGTAATCCAAGTTGAACAGGGGAAATCACACCTGTAAAAAAAGCAACCCGCGCTGATCGATGTGACTGTCAAAGAAGCAGCAGCACCAAGTAAGGAAACCAAGGAAATGAGAAAAAGCAGTTGAGGAAAGGCCAGACTTAACACTCCGAGAATAAGTGAGATGGCTTGAAACAGTCAGACAAGAAAATCAAAGCAAAGAAATGACAATATGACCAAATTCGGACATATAATAAAAATCCCAAAATGAATAAATGAGAGACAACAGACACACTGATCCCTAGTATGGTTGCCAACTTGTTGAGCAGGGAAATCCCCTCTGCAGACAAAGACGATCCCTCTAGCCCTAGGGTGGGTCTAGCAACAAGGGAACATGATGGACTCCTAAATTCCTAAGTTATAAATGAAATATGAACCGAAACAGATATCCTACCTCGGTCCAATGCTTTTTTCGTGGCACACGGCAACGATCCTTAAATATTTGTCTTCACACCTTGCACTACGTGTTGGTGACGATGTTCATGCGTCTACACAAAGATCAAACAAACGATGACAACATACAAGCATATACATTCATCTATAGTTATTTAGCTAGTCAAGGAGAGCTAAACACTTTACATATAAATGGAAACAAAGTTGGAACCAGAAACTAGTCATGTATTATTGATAGAGAAAAATAAGTTTAAAACCTTATGCCTTGACATTGCAGGTCTCCTTTGACGGGTTGAGTCAGATACATCTCAAGCATTCATTTGGCATTCAACTCAATGAGGCAATGGGCTTAAACTCTCTCTCAATAATAGATTATTCTCTACTTTCTTAAACACACCAGCTATAGTAATGAATGTTTAGCTAAATGAATCAATGTGAGGAGGAGGAGGTTTGGGATCCCACATAAGGTGGAGGAGAGGTATATCCCTTTGGGGGGTTTCACAATTGTAGAAACTGACAAACCAAAGGGAGGAACTCAACGTTATTCAGTCGAAAAAACCATGATGACTCTGCTCACGAAGTTGTTAAGCATGGAATATTCATTTGTATTTTAAAAAACTTTCTAAAAGGAGCTCAACACGGGTGCCCTTATGAGATAGAGCGCCAAAGGGCGCGAGGCACAGTGTTAATTTCTCCATGGGTGCGAGGCCATAAATACCTACAAACGCTAACCCAAAATCATATGTTTTTGAAGGTCTTCTTGAGGAATGATCAACATACATTATTATCTTGACATGCCAAGGGATGCAATGACATTTATGGTAATGTATGAAAGTTCACAGAGGTCACTGAAATGGTCCTCCAATATTTGGGATGGGGATTGTAGGGACAGTGACAAAATACTATGTAACACTCCTGGAACTTGTGTGTCACTTGATGTTGATCATGTTGTTGCTTGTATTTAGCATTTATTCTATCCAATATGTCATGGACCTACTAGTGGATGTGTTGAATGCTCTCAATGAAGTTTTTAGCCCTGTCAGCTTCGAACTGTAGATGAGCCTAATTTTCCTGAGTAGCTGAAAATGGTATGACCACGTCAATGGGACATAGTGGCTGGAATCCCAACCCCACCTGAAAGGGGTTGTGGCTAGTTGAGCTATGGAGAGTTTTTTTGTAGCTATGTTGGACATGAGGGAGGCTTTCATCCCATGTGCATGGATGCTTTGAGTTGTACATGCGCAAAATGTGTACGATCATCCTGTTGACGACCTATGTTTGGCCATCAGTTTGGGGGTGGAAAACCATGGACTTAGTGACCTTGGTATCCAACATCAACCAGATACTTGACTAAAATGTACCTAGGAACCTATTTTATCGATCATGATATATTGGACTGTGGGATCCCAAAGTGTAACCATATTCATTCAAAGAAGAGCTTAGCAATGCCTTTTTTTATGATACTCTTCTTGCATTCCGCCAGAATGGCCATCTTAGAGAATCTGTCGATGGCCACAAAAACACAGTCGTTGTCATGCTTAGTAGAAGGAAGGATCGACATGTAATCCATGGAGATGGATTCCCAAGGTCGACTAGGAGTAGGTAGAGGAGTATATAGGCCTTGCTTCTTGATGTTCGATTTGGAAATGGTGCAAACATTGCAAGATCTTATGTACTTCCCAACATCATTGCAACATTGCCATTGTTTTCTCTACCCCAAAATGTCCAATTAGCCAACTGTAGTGCACCTTCCAAATCATCTTGGAATGCTCTCTTAAAGGTACAAAGAGGTGTCCCAGGTAGCATAACAGTGCATCCTGGAGGTGAAATTTAGAACTTTCTTACCTTCCAAGAGCGTCTGGTATCTATTTTCAAATTTTGGATCACTCTTGTAAATATGCAGCAACCCTGAAGTCTCGTGCCCACAAGAGTCAAGCACAATGGTTAGCGCCATGATTGACAATCGACTGAGGCAGTCTGCAACATTGTTGGTGTTCCCCTTCTTGTACTTAGTGTTCAATGGAACTATTGTAGGTATGTGAACCATTTCTGATAGTGATCATTCTGCAACTTCCCTTGTGTCTGTATGAACTTAAGGGGTTGGTGGTCTGTTTGGATGACCGTTTCCTTCCCCATAATGTAATGCTTCCAATTTCGGCAGACATGCACAATGGAATACATCTCTTTTTCATAGGTGGGATGCTTTCTGACTATGTTTGAAAGTTTCTCACTATGATATGCCACAAGATTCCCCTGCTGAGTAATAAATGCACATATAGTATAGTCAGAGGCATCTGTCTCGATATCAAATGGTTGTTGTACGTTTGGTAAGGTGAGAATTAGTGTAGAGTAGAGGCGATTATTCAAGTCAGAAAAAACCTTCTGTTGGGAATACCAAAAGAAATTTTCTTTCGCTCCTCCCTTGTTGACTTGACTCAAAGGCCAACTGATATGAGAGAACCCCAACACGAACATGCGGTAGAAATTGGCAAGACCCAGAAATCTACAGAGCTATGTTAGAGTGGTTAGGGCTGGCCAATCCTGAATGACTTGTATCTTGGTTGGGTCCACATTCACAGCCCGCTTATCAATGATGTAGCCCATATATTTTATGTGGGTCATACCAAAATTGCATTTCTCAAAATTGGCACACAACTTGTGTTCCGTAGGGTTTGGAGGGTCTGTCGAATATGGTGGAGGTGCTCTTCCCAACTCTGGTTGAAGATTAGGATGTCATCCAAATACACCACCATGAATGAGTTGGTGAAGGGTCACAATATATCATCCATAAACCTCATGAAGGTTGTGGGGGCAGTCTTCAGCATGAAAGGCATGACCAAGCATTCGAAAAGGCCTTCCTTGGATTTGAAGGTAGTCTTCCAGATATTAGAGGGTTCAATTGGTACCTAGTGATAACGGGACTTCAAGTCAATATTGCTGAAATATTTGGCCTCCTTGAGCTGGTCCAGAAGGTCGTCAATCTGTGGGATTGGATAGCTATTTTGTACAATGATCTTGTTCAACATCCGATAGTCAATAGAAAGTCTCTAGGTCATGTCCTTATTTTGTACCAACACGATCGAGCTCCCACAGAGTGATGAACTTGGCCTTATGTGTCATTTCTGCAACAACTTAATTTGTCTCTTGATTTCATTGTTCTCCATAACAGAGCATCGATATATTGGTTCATTGGGTAGTGGCGCGCCCGAGGTCATATCAATGGAGAGCTTGACCTGAGAATGTAGAGGTACCCTTGTGGGTGAGGTGAATATGTCCCCACACTTCGCCACAAACTTGCCCATCGGTTTTCTTTTTTACAAAGGAGCCATTTCTGGAGGTCGTAGCCACAATCTTCTTCTTGCCCCGAGGGCAAATCATAACGAAAACAAATTTCCCGGTCTGGGAAATGATCTTACTACATTGTTTTACAATGATCAAAGAGATGTCGGTAGGTGGTGCTACCTTCAGTATCTTGTATAAATTATTTCCAAAAGTAATAATAAAAGAGCGAGGCCTAGACTCATACAAATCATGCCACTTCCATAAGCATGGTTGCCTAATAATACATGAAAAACTTCAAGAGGAGAAAATTCACACAATACCTCATATGTGAAGGGCCTGATGCTATAGGGAAGGCGACACTACTAGCTGATGCAGAGACCTCGTCCTTGGTGAAGCCACCTCATGTTGTACGAATGCGAGTGTATTGTGGTCGGTAGGCCCAGCTGCTTCATTACCTCTACTGAAATGAGGTTCTTTTGGCTCCCACTATCGACATTGAACTACATCGAAGAACCCTTCACCCACATCTGTGAGTGGAAGAGGTGCTCCCCCTCCTATGGATATTCGAGCTTGTCCTTCTAGATCTTGATGGTGGAAATGGTGGCACTAGGATCCGCATCAATAATCTGCTTCCCTTTGTCATTCCCCTTGTCTATTTTTGACTCAGAGTTAGAACATGCATATGATTCTTAAGCCTTCATCTCTCCCACTAGTGACTACTTGACTTGACACTCACTTGTGTTGTGAGTGGGGATATTATGGAACGCACACCATTTTCCCATGTCCTTCTTTGTCTTTTGTGGTGTTTTTCTTTTCTTGTGGCTTCAACAGGTTGTCTTGGGCCACCCCGCCTTGGATTTTTCCTTTGTGCTGCGGTTTGGGGGCGCCTTTCCCTTGCTTCAAATTCACATATCCAAAGTTTCGCTTCTTCTGTTTAAATTTTTGCTCGATCTTAATAGTGTATCGATAGGCAACATCAAGTGAGGAGATGTCTAGCATCTCCATCTCTTCATGGATGTACTTTCATAGACAACCGTAGTACTTGAGTACCAAATGTCACTTATAATCCTTTATACCTAACTTCGTGCGAAGGTATGAAAAATATTTGTGCATTCTGGCATGTTTTGATCCCTTCCATGCCGCAACGTGGTCGAATTTATGTATTTATCCTCATAACTCCAGAAAAGGTAATACTATTCCTTGATGGTGTCCGAGAAATAATTCCAAGTGGGTACAGCTAAAAATATTGAGGGTTCATTCTCGTCCCTCTTCTCATAGTAGGTTTCCCATGAGTCCTTGACATAGTGGGGAACTTTGAGGAGTGCAAAAGTAATCTTTTCTCGAGTGGAAAAATCATGAAGCGAAAAATATCCTTCTAGTTGATTTAACCATTTTTCTACAACATTTGCATCTATCTGACCTTCAAATATGTGGATGTGAAAGTTAGCTTGTACCTTAAAGGGAGTGGCGCTTCTAGAGTGGTTGCTGGAAGAAGATGTGTCGCCTGTGGGTAGCCACCGAAATATTTGGGAAAAATTGTCCATCATCGCATTCCTCTATCACTTGATGGCTTCTTCAGGCAATATTTTGAAAGGATCTCCTACTCCCTCATCTTTCTTTTCTCCCGCCATGGGAGGTCGTTGTGGTTTGTGAGGTTGGTCTTGCAAAGGTTCAACCGGTTCGATCACTAACTCCTTATACCCTGACCTCATTGGGGACATGCAAAGAAAAATAGAGAAAGAGAAGACCGCTCTGATACCAGTGATCCAATATTAAACATGAATGCAAAAAAATACAGATATAACCATAAATACAAATATGAAAAAAAATAACACTTCATTTCATTAATATCAAAGAACTAAAATATTCTTACATACGTCAGAATGGAAATAAACTAACTTAGGCGATGGTATATTATCTCTGAGAAGATATGTGGTGGTTAAATGCCTCTAAAATGTGTTACAATGAGGTTCAAAGGCCTATTTATGATTGAGAAACAATGGAAAACCATAAAAATCCAAAAACCTAACCCTAGGAGATGAAGCGCCAAAACTGTGGGCCCTGTTGGGGTAAATTGGTACATCAACTTCCTGGGGTTGTAATTTTGGCATACGATCTCCGTTTGACACACACGATACCTCACTAGAAATATATATCAAAGGAATACATATTTTGATTGCAAACATCAATTAAAGTGTTATTTTTCACATTTTCCAAAGATCGTTGTTTAGGGCCTCAAAATGGCTCCACAAGCTCAAGACCCGAAAAGCTGCCCAAAATAGTAACTTGTGCTACAATTAAGGAAAATGAAAGAAATAATGGTACAATGGTGGGGGTCCAGGTGGAATAGGCGAGTGGCCACCAATATTCACCTGGATCGGTATCTATGCACCTATTATAGAGATCATCAAAGAGAGTAGGAAACCCTTCAAATGGATTAAAAAAAAAGATCAAAGAACATCTTGTTCTAGCCCTATCATACTTTTACAATTTTATGACAAAACATCTTGCTCCAGAAGTATTCCTCGTATGACAGGGAATTTTATGCTATAGTTCTGGCCTTGAAAATTTGGATGCATTACTTGATGCCCAAGGAATATGTCTTGTATGCTAACAGTCACACTTTGCAATTTATTAATAACCAACCAAAATTGAACCAAATACATACTAGATGGCTAGAATTTCTGGATAATTTTACTTTTGTGTTAAGCATATGATCAGTTCATCAAATAAGGAAGTTGATGCTTTAAGTAGAATCAACTTGATACTACAATAATTCCAAGCTAATTTTTTGGGAATTTATGAATTAAGAGAAATGTACAAGAATGATACAAATTTCAAGGAAGCATATGTAGCCTATGAAAACCCAACCAACATGAATAGAACATAGTGCTCAAGCAATATGATTTTGGATGGCTTACGATTCAAAGATAGTCGAATTTTCATATTGAAATGCTCCATGAGAGACAATTTAATAAAATAAAAGCACAGTGGCAGATTTTCAACACACTTTGGAGTTGCAAAACTTCTACTTTGTTAAATCTTTTTATTTCTTGCTAGGTATGTGAGCTAATGTGAAGAGATCTATTGAGAAATGAAAAATGTGCCAACATGTGAAAGGAAGGATCCAAAACATAGGATCATACTACATATTTCCAATTCTAACCAAGTAATGGGATTTAGTTAGTATGAACATTTTTGGGGGATCACCTCGAACCTAAAAGGGAAATGACTCTATCTATGTTGTTGTAGACAAATTTTCTAAAACAAATAATTTTATTTCTTGTTCCAAGATTAGTGGTTCAATAAATGTATCCAATTTATTCTTTAATGAAATATTAAGGTCACATGGGTTTCCAAAAAGCATTATTTAAGATTGAGATACAAGATTTATGAGTGATTTTTGGAGAACATTATGGAGGAAGTTAGACACTAACTTGAATTTTAGTTCAACTTATCACCCATAGATAGATGGGAAGAAAAAGGTGGTGAATAGGATTTCGGGGAACATTTTGAGAAGTCTAACAAGTGAACATCCCAAGCAGTGAGACCAAGTGCTTGCTTTGCTAATAACATAATATAATGATAATAATGATAACCAAATTTTATACTATAATTATTATTATTTTTTTATTATTATATATTTATTAATATCAATATAAATATTTTTATTGAATCCATATTCATTAATTCCTATTGGCATATATCAACTACATTTATTAAATATTATTTAATTATTCAATATTTAATTTATTTAATATTATTTAATTATTCAATATTTAATACTATTTAATTATTTAATAATATTATTAATGGAAAATAGTAGTAATACTAATTAATAATAAAATTATTATTAATACTATTTAATTAATAATAACTATAATTATTTTTAAATTATTATAATAATATTTAATTAACGATAATTATTTTTAATTAACAATAATATTTATTGTTTAATTATTGTTAATTAAAAATCATTATAATCATTTTAAAATAATTATTGTTATTACTAATTATTATTAATCTATATTATTACTATTATAATTAAATATATTAAATATTAAATAATAATTAATAATAATAATTATTAGTTATAATGTTAATAATCATATTATTTTTATTATTATATAATTATTAATAATAGATACAAATCCTAAAACTGCTTCTGCTTGACAAATAACTCGTCTTTCTCAAACCTAAGGAAATAGGTTAACGACCCAAGACCAAGAGGCTCCTGATAGGAGTGAAAGCTTGCCCCCTTATGGACCACCAACGGGTTATTCTAGGTGGCGTGGTTTTCCTTGAATAACGATGACGAGTCAACGCAGATAGCAAGGTGAGATGAACGCCTTCATTGTTGGTTGGACAACTAAATTATAATAAGTTTTCCCACAATATTAAAAAAAATACAAATGAAACTTTCGTCAACTACATTAATATATTTAATGTAATTGTATTAATTAATATATATATATATTATTAAATTTACTCTTATTGAGATTTTACAATTCAAAACTTAGATTTTAACTCTCACAAATATGTCATCATTATTTAGAATCTAAAATTTTCAATACGATAATGCTAACAATAAGATTATACACAGATAAGGCGATGTAGTCGCAATATCCATCCAGAATTTAGAACAACTAGAAATGATAATGTCTCGTATTAAGATGCGATGTGAAAGGTAAATAAGTGTTAGATTGTAGGTACGCATCCGGTGAACATGGTTGAAAACTTGCAACGTAACATGGCCTCACCTTCATTTTACTGAAATTTTTGTAACTTTGTTTACAAAAAAATAAACTCTACTCTACTCTCGTTGCTTTAACCATGAAGTTTTGATTAAAATAACACTTGTACGGATTTTTACGCAGGTTGATGTCTTGACCATCATTCAATCAGAGTAAAGTTTTCATTAAAATAACACCCGTGTGGAAAGTTGTAGTCTAAAAAACCCACAAAATAACCTAGAAATTCTGGTAAGATTATGAAAGATTTTGGCAAATTTTTTTGAAAATCTGGGTTACAGTGGTTAAACTTCAGTATTTTGGGTGTCTTAATTGTTTTTGATGGTGCTGAATCTATTTCCACCATAAAAATGCAATTCAAACACTCCAACTACCTGATTTTTTGAATTTTGTTTTACCATGTTCAGGCAAAAAACTGTCGTCCAGGCTATTATGTTACATCTGTAAACAACTCTGTGTGGAATAACCATGTATATTCTCCACATCAACTCAACTCTACTCAGGTTGAGGCCTTAACCATGATTTAACCAAAGTAAACTTTTCTTGAAAATGACACTCGTGTGCGCTCAACCTTTAGAGTCGTACAATTATAGACGCAGAACATAATTTTACTCAAGTTGACGCCTCGACCATCATTCAACCAGAGTAGAGTTTTCATTAAAAGTACATTTGTGTGGTTTCAACCCTATGTATATTCTTGGCAGAGTTGTCTAACTAGCCAGAGGAATTGCTCAGACAGTCAAAATTGGCCGGAATCTGGGTAATTTTTTTCTTCAGAAATCTTGCAATACCAGTGTTTGAATCATGTTTTTGATAGTCGAAATGGATTCAGAACCATCAAAAACTTCTAGGACACCCAAAATATTGAATATTGATAACTATAACCTGGATTTACAAAAATCCTTGCTGGATTTTCTTAAAATCTTACCTGAATTTCAATGATTTTCAGGGCAAAAAGGCAGTCTAGTTAAACTATGACTATTCTTGACAAGCGTCTCAACTCTACTTGAGTTGAGGCCTTAAACATGATTTAACCAGAGTAAAATTTTCATTAAAATAACACTTAGATTCTCGACCGTTAGATTCTCAACTGTTAGGTTCTGATGTAGATTCTTGACAGCCACTCAACCCTACTCAGGTTGAGGTTTTAACCATGATTCAACTAGAGTAAAGTTTTCATTAAAATAACACTTGTGTGGGCTCAACCTCAGGAGTATGAGTAGATTCTCAACGGTGATGGAAGTTTACTCATGTTGACGTCTTAACCATGATTCAACCATGGTAATTTTTTTATCAAAATATCACTTACGTGGCATCAACCTTTAAAGTCTGGTGTTATCTCCAACCTTTAGAGTCCAATGAATGTAAAGCTAATAAAAAATGCATTAGTCAGCAACTGTACAACCAATCAAAAATGCATTTTAAACCAGAGTTACCAACTTCGGCCGTATCCGTTCGAAAAAATTGAAAATTCTAATACCGTACAATTTTTTTTCTTTCCGAAGTAAATTCAAGTTGACAATTGTGGTTTTTACTTATATTTTTTGATTTCCATTTCGTGCATTAGATACAATGAATGAATGATATTTTAACGTCCATGAGACTAAAAATAGTCTATGGGACCACCAGCTTCCTTGTTTTTTGCCTTCTGTAATTCAATTATTTTCTTACTCAAATTGATGATGAGCTGACAAAACCTTCTAACAGTTCCATCACTGAAAAGACAATGCCGCAGAATTGATGCTAACATACTACGGTAATCATCCTTGATGTCTCTAAAATCTTCACATTCCAAAATGAAATGTTTTTCTGATTCCACTGCCCCAGAGGTGCAAAAATTACATACCCTTTCTTCCCAAGCTTCTTTAGGTCTCTTCCATCGTCCCGTTTCACACCGAAGTTGAGGTGATTTAGTTCTTAATTGAGCAATAAGAACCTTTGCTTTCCACGGAATGTTAGCTCCAATGTATTATTTTTGTTGGAGATCACAAATGGGATTGAATTCCTAAACATAATACTTCTTCTTTCTACCCAACTCTTTTCCCCATATACCCTTACGGAACTTCTCCAGCACAAAATTCTTTAACTCCTTGCTATTTGTGGGACATGCATTCAGGTAAATATTCCATTTTTGCATCCATTTTTTTTTTGTCTCATCCATGATTTATTTCTTTCACTCATACCTTCATTGAAGATAACTTTCGGCCATCTACCTCCTCCCATTTTCTCAATAATTTTTAGATACCTTATAAGACGCACCATGGAAATTGATTCGATGGGAGCTACCCCTGTTTCACTCAAAATTATTTCATAGGGAACCAAAATTTTTATTTTGAACTTGCTCATGATCAAGCATTTTTGAATTTTTTCAATTTGTTTCCATTTTGAAATAGGGATGCTGCTAGCCCACAATTCACACCCATATAATATTACTGGACAAACTAGGAGTCCAAAAGGTACTTTGATCGTGTTCAAATCCCATAACTCTGCCTCTCTACATCTATTTTGAAGTGCATATAATTCTTTCTACCCTCCTAAAATTATTTTCTTTCAGCAATCCTCCCAATTAAGCTTGTTGTTGAAATCGATCCTGAGGTACTTGTATTCATTTACTTCTTCAAGAATGTTTCCTTCAAAGAACAACATATGCTGGCTTTGCTTTCTTTTATTAGAGAAAATCATTATTTTGGTCTTACTGGTATTAAATTTCATCCCCACTATTTTACAAAAATTCTCAAGGGCATATAGGTGCATCTGCAATACATGGGCCGATTTAGCAACCGACACTAGATCATCGGCATATAGAAGAAGATTTATCACAAACTCCCCCAATCGAACACCATCCCCACCTTGAAAATTTATCCACTCTTCCAGTTTGTCAATATATAAACCAAAAAGGGTAGGGGATAAAGGGCAACCTTGCTTGACTCCGATGTCACTTCTAAAAATTTCTGAAATGCCTGCTGAAGTTCTAATTTTGACTTTCACCTCTTCATAAGGCCTATGGATGACAACTCTATATTGTAAAGGAATTTCAAGTTCTTCCATTCTACGCCACAACGTGTCTCTAGGGACCGTGTCAAATTCCTTTTTGAATTCAACAAAGCAGCAAAATTCTTCTTCTTTGCTCCCCCAAACCTTTTCAACAATGTGTCTTAGTGTGATCCCATGATCTACTGTAGAATGCTTCGGCCTAAAACCTGCTTGCCATTTTTCCCTATTTTCTTTTACTTCTGCCCACTTACTGATTCTATTTTCTACCATGCCATTGAAAATATTTGCAAACAAAGGATTGATCATAATGGTTCTATAGTTTGAAAGATTATTAATGTCTCCGCTTTTTAAAAGGGGAATTGCTATACTAGTTGTCCAATCCCTTGGGAATCCTTGTTGAATGACGTTTTTGAATATTTCCATGATGTGGGGTGCCAAAATGTTCATTCCCCACTTTACATATTCTTCTTGAAGTTCAACCATGTCCTTTGCCTTCCCTACTTTCAACTTTTTAATTCCTACCTCCACCTCCTGTACTGTGAAAAGCTTTGTAGATGTGTTCATCCTGGGAGGAGGCTCAACCTCTAATTCTTTTTCATAGAGTTGCCTTGCATAGTCAAACCATTGATTGGTTGTAATATTATTTTCAAATTTCTTCTACCTTAGTTGAAGTTCCTACCAAAAATGTTTTGGGTTGTTCTTGCCTAAATATATCAGCTCTTCTCGCCTTGTTTGCATGAACTCATATTTTTTGTTTTTTAAAATATGCTTATATAACTTTACATTCATCTTCCCCTCTCCATTTTTCAAGGTTCTCCTTGCCATTTTTCATTCCTCATTGAACCACGCATTCACAGGAAAAAAATTTGATTCTGATTTCCTATTTTTTGCTCTTTTGCACTTCTCAAGTGCACCCTGGATTATATTTGTTAAATCATGGTTGTTGAGGCTTTGGGACCAATTTTCTCCTTTTGAATTGATCTTCTCAACATTGTTTTGAAGATAGTTCAATTTTCTTGTATTAGAAGAATTTTTCCCCTCAATGCCGATTGTTGAGAACATTGGGTTTTCCTCCTATTCTGTCTTTTTTCTAACCAAGATAACTTTATATAAATTGGGTTATGATATGATTTTAAGTCCCAAATATGCTCTCAAATACTAACTTCATATATTCTTTCTACTAGGCTTTGTGAACCAATAACATAGTCAACTACACTTTCCCCATTGTATGTGTTGCAAGTGAAGTTCCCATACATTTTCCATCTCTCTAGACCATTGCAGATAATTAAGTTGAAAGCACCACACAACGTAAGCAACTCCTCTCCAAAATTATTACTAAATTTTTCATCTTCTGAACATCTCACCCATCGAGAATTCTCCTCTTCAATGAGCCAGATAGGATTGTGATCCTCTTTGCAATAAAGAATACTAGCCCATTGATTTGTTGTTCTAGCATTGAAATCTCCCACTAAAATAACTTCTCCATATTGTTAGCCACCTATAAAATTTGTTATATCAAAAGGTGGCTAAGACTTTTTGAGCCTTCAAGGAACAAATTTTATTACTAAAAATTGTTGGCTCTTAAAGACTCTCGAAGGCCTCATGCCTTTCCTCTGTCCAAAACTTCACTGTTGATTCCCTTCAGAACTCAGAAATCCTGCTGATTTCCAAGCCAGAATACTGCTGCAAATTCATCATTTTCCCCTTCTCCCAATAAAAACTAACCTTAATTTGTTTCCCTTTTTCTCCATAAAAATCCTCTATTTGTCATGAGTTCTCTTCTTCCACTCATAAAAATCACTTTCACAAAGTTAAAAACTCACTCTTTAACTTTACCGAAACCCCCAAATCCTTTGTAAAACATTGAAAAATCATGAAAAATACATTGTTTATGACTTAAGCCCCCTTGGGCTAAGCCTTTAAACCATTTCCCCATGTGCCCGCACCCCAGACCGAGCGCTAGTCTTATGAGCACTTATCGTGTCGCCTGATCACCTTTAGCCCCCTCCCTCTTTTAGCCCCCGGTCATATAAATCCTTCGTATAACCCTCGGCCTCGCAGTCGGGTGCCAAGCCACATTGAAAAATTAATATAAACCTGTTTATTATGTTAATTTTTTGATTTTTTAATTATAACATAAGTTTTCACCGGTTTAAAACATGATTAATCTCCGTCGTCGATCTAATCTACAGATCGACAGTGTGGAGCCCGTCCCTCGATGGTCCCCACTTCCCACTAGCACTGTTCATAAAACCGCGCGGTATTCATCGCACCGCCTTTGGGCAAAGGCAGTTTTCTTCTAATCGCCAGCGATGCCATTCATCGACCAACACACATCCTGGGCACTGTTCATAAAACCACCGTCCATCGCACGTTAACGTTCGGACCTGGACGCCGAGCAATATCGTCGTGGACCGTCCGATCTGAAGCCGCCCATCCAACGACTATCGCTCGCCGAAGATGCCCGACACTTAACGTGGTCCCGGCATGGCATTAAATCAATTTCCGCCATCAACTTGATCTGCGCGATCGATGGCTCTGATTCAAACAATTTTTCCACGCTCATTACGCCATTCTCCCGATCAATCCCAATCGTTGGATGATGCCATCCAACGGCCACGCTTCCTCCACATGCCTTCCGCAACAATAAACCTATATATGCAAGATTTTCTAAATAGTTTTTGTATTGTGCAGCTTTTCTATGGTTTTTTCACCAGAAATAAAGAAAATTCAGAAGCAGAGGGTGACGATCCTCCCGCCTCTGATCCATCAAAGAAAATCATTTGCAGGTTTCAAATTCACATTTTATCAGCGTTTCTTCAGGCATTGATGTCATACTGTCCCTGCGTAGCCCTGCACACTCACAAACACAGCAAGTCAATCACAGCCAAAGAGTATCAGTGACGAAGATAAAAAAGAACCAGAAACATAGAATGGAGAACAGATTTGCGAGGATCACAGCTAAGAATGTTTATCAAAAGCCTAATCCCCGATTTGAAACACAATTTAAGGAAAACCTAAAGTGTTTTATCGACAGGAAAACCTCCACTGCCAAAATTAAGGCAAATTGATCCCTCTAGCTACCACGATGCCACCTTTGCCTCAAAGTATTCAATTAGAGGCCGAATTTATTGATCAGGACCGGATATCTGCCTCAAAACGCAGCCAGAGAAATTAATGACAAACATCTGCAGAGTTACTTCGACGCCACACAAAGCCTCAAAGGTCAACAAAGCTCCACCGAGCTTAAATCTTTATGTAAAACATTTAATACAAAGTATATCCAATGTAAGTTTCTTCATTGAGCCCCTCAAAGGCTAGGAAGCCATTAAGTCT
Source organism: Pinus albicaulis (assembly GCA_034641835.2). Lineage (NCBI taxonomy): Eukaryota > Viridiplantae > Streptophyta > Pinopsida > Pinales > Pinaceae > Pinus > Pinus albicaulis. The sequence continues at coordinate 1,176,549,891 of CM076577.1, read as the reverse complement.
GTATTAATTGTAAATTGGAGATCTTTATTAGATCTCACCTCCTCATTCTTCTATATATACTTCTGCAGAAGATGAGTGAGGGGTTGGTTGTAGAAATTTGATATACGCTTGAGCTAAAACTTCTGATTGTAAATAGTGATTCACTGGCTCTTGGAGCTCTGCTTGTAATAGATAGGTTAGGTTGAGATGTGTAGATGGTTGCTAAATTAAAGCACTGGACTTAAACCTGTAACTAGTTTGTAGCATCAATACAAGTTGATTTATGGGATCCTGGTCTATGTTGACGGTGATGTTCTTCTCATTATAACCTGTTATTTTGTTTCTATTTCCATTTGTGTTTCATTTTCTCTTATAAAGAATAGCATGCATAGAGTTGGGATCTACTATATACTAGTAACCTTCTCTGACTGAAAATCTTTATCTGAATGTTTTCTTCTAAAATGTGTTATTTAGGAATGATTTAATTCAGTTTAAGCATAGGAATGATGGTGTTCCCTCGTCTTATTTTCTTAACTGAATATTATTCTTGAATGCTATTTTCAGTATTAGTTAAGTAGAGATGAACTATGGAAGATATGGTGTGCTCTGGTCCTAGTTTTATTTCCAAAGGCAGTCTGAATATTTCCCTTGGAATGTGTTAAAAGCTGTCTAGTTTCAAATTACTTACCAGATCTTAGGCCATTTTGTGTTATCTTTGTGTTTGTCTTGAAAGTAACCAACTAAAGCAGAGCTAGGAGAGGATTTGTGGTGAGCCCGACCTGCTAATTTCTACTCCAAAATTTTCCTTCAAGTTTCCCTTCGTTTTAAAATGTTTTATATTGAAAGTGTATCAAAGGTTGGCTAGTTTCAAAGTACTTACCAGATCCTAGTTTACTTTCATGTTTTTCTTGATTCTATGTCAAAGGCTGGCTAGTTTAAAAGTACTTACCAGATCCCGGGTTGCTCTTTGTTCTGCATCTGTTTAATTTTCCTTCTTGTTGTATCATTTCATTCCATAAATCAATCTTCAAAGAGATCCTTAGACATAGATGACTTGCCCCATGGACCACTCTTGCCTCTTTCTGTTTCAATTAAACCCTATTATGACTCCATAGCCCAATGGACTAAAGCCTGCAATTATCTACCTTTTTGGCCGAAGCTTACTCTGATTGTTTGCAAATTATCACCTTTGAAACTCTTTGCATTTAGGAATTTCCACCTCAAACAGTAATCATGCTCAACCATCCAAAAACAAAACAAACACTTGGCCTTCATAACTAGCCTAATATCATTACCCCAAAACTTCAAAGACAAATCCATCTTTGCACTTATTGGAGAGATCCCTCTCCAGATTCAGGAGGGCTATATCCTAGAATCCCAAAGTTGGTTGAAACGATGTTGTTTCTGTGATCGGACTTTTGCCAATCTTGCTGATTACAGATTCCTAACATTTCTGGCGACTCCGCTGGGGAATCGAACCCAGAATATTTTTCATTTTTATAAAACCTTGTGAGTTAAAAGCATCCTTTTCAAGCACTACCAAGAAACTGGTAATCATGATAAAACTTGTTTGAATCGGTGACAAACTAGGTAAAAGCTAGGATTCTCTTAAGACTTTATCTAACCTTGAAAGATCAACTAGCTTAGCCATAAGAGTAGACTTTCTTTGTCTCATAACCATAGCTAAGTTTTGAAATAGAGTTAGGACATTCTTAAAAACCATACAACTGAAAAAGAACTCAGAAAAACCTAAAAATATTTCAGATTGGTATTCAATAAACATGGTGGTGGACCATAAAACCTTTTACCTCTGAAAAGAGCTAAAAAATTCCACCTGGTGACTCGACAATCCTTAAACAGACCTTAAGACTCCACTAGGAAGAACCCTCATCATTATAACATTAGTAAAACTCAGTTAGAGGACTGTAGAATTGAAATTTAGGTAAACAGATTGGTTAACCTCTCAAAGACTGTCATACCTGGTTGAACTTTTCTTGTTTATTTGGGTCTAATAACACAGCATAGTGGCTCCTAGAAAGATTCACACTAGAGCCTATCCTGACCCTGATCCACCTGAGTTAGTTGATAACCCAGAAAGTATCCTTAGGAAGTCTCCTAGGATTAAAATATCAACTGTTTTTAGATCACCCCTGACAGCTAATTCAGTCCTTGAAAATCTTTCAGCTCTACAACAATCACAAGCTGACTTAGTAAATCCCTTTAGAACTAGGTCTCTTGGTGATTTAGATCAGTTAGATTCTTAGTCTTCACTTTCATCTCCTGAAACAAGTGAAAATCCTGGTAGCAGAGAAATAACACCTCCTGATTTGCATTTTCTTCACAACCTAGGTGTCTCTCATCCAAGATCAGCTCAGCAATCTACTCCTGGTCCATCCACTTCTACTCACCTTACATCCACTATCCAAACCACTCCACTCCAACCCACCTTCCCTTTTGTTAATCCACCTCCACCACATATCATGGCCACATGGTATGCTCCCTTAGTCCTTCCTACACCATTAGTCAATCTCCCACAGGACTATCAGTCCAAAATTCCATTATATGATGCTAGCAATGCTACAACTACATCACAACATGTGGATAAGATGGATGACTACTTTGACAGAAATGAAATTGATGATGATTCTGTCAAGCTTAGATTATTTGCTCAGAGCTTAGGGGGAGAAGTAAGAAAATGGTTTAAAGGTTTAACCCCCCATAGTATTAATGATCTCCAAGCCTTCCATCAAACATTCTTAAACAAACGGGAAGTAAAGAAGAATCCTCTCCAAGTCCTTTCTGACTACAAGAACCTCTATAGAAACCCTAGGGAAAGTGTCCAAGCTTATTGCACTAGATTCAATAGTGTATATAATGCACTTTCCCCAGAACTAAAACCTCCACAAGGCTCAGATTTAAACAATTTTCCTGAAGGTTTTGACACTGACATGACCTATCAACTGAGAGAGAGAGAGATTTTGCAACTCTCGAAGATATGCAAAGAGGTGATATTTCTGTGGAAGTCAACTTGATGGAGAAAAGAGCAAGGATGAAAGTTGAAAAGAGAGTATCTTTTAGAGAGGAATCTATACCTTCTACTTCCAGCTCGAAGATGGAGAAAATGATGGAGGAGATGATGAAAGAGATGAGCATAATTAAGAGAGCACAAGCAAGCCAAAATCAAAATGCTCCTCAAAACAGAAACCAGAATCAGAATTTTAGAAGGAACCAGCCTCCAAACAGACCTAGGGAAGATGATCAGCAGGTCACCACTCCTTTTCATCAAAACTATGTAAGTGAGGTTTAGGAAACAGATCAGATAACAGAGGAAGAAGATATCAACATGTTCGGGGTAGAGGATGATGACTTTGAAGTTCATCATGATAGAAAACAAGGTCTTTATACACCTTATGATGACAAAAGAGATGATAATGAAAATTATTATCAAGACATGGAAAATGTCATCATAGATTCTCAAAGAGAATATGACCTTAGAAGCAGAACTGGTCAACAAACTCCCAACACAATAACCTCTGACAAATCTTCACAAAACAGCACTGCAACCAAGCCTAAAGTTATCAAACAAAAAGGTAAAACAGTGACTGCAAATTCTGATAATGATAAAGAGAAAGGCACTCAAAACAATGAAAAATAGAGTGCAGACATTAGCAGTACTAACACTTCAGCTAGTAATCCTGTGAAAACAATTTTGTCAAATATAAATAGGAAAAATCAGCAAGATGATATTGCTGATAGAGTGACAGCTAATAAGGCTGAAACCGGCACTTTAAAGAGCCAAATTCCTTTCAGCCTGGAGCAGGAAATTTCAAAAATCAAAATCTTTGTTCCCTTAACTGAGTTAGATACCCAACATGTATATAGAACCCAAATTTTGAAGGCTTTAAACATTGAAGAAAATGAGGACACAGTCAATCTTAATGATGACCAACCAGAGCTGATTTTTGGTCCTAAGATTGAAGGTAGATATCAAGAGGGACTTGTTCCTCCCTTTTATGTCAGCTTAAACGTTCATGAAAAAATTTTGCACAACGCTATGCATGATTCTGGGGCTTCTCATAATTTAATTCCTAAAGCTGTGATGGAGAGCCTGGGTCTAGAAATCACCAGACCTTACAAAGACCTTTACTCCTTTGATTCCAGTAGAGTAAAATGTTTAGGATTAATCAAAGACCTTTGTGTTAACTTAGCCCAAATTCCAGCCAAATTTTTAGTCATGGATATTGTTGTGGCTGATGTGCCCCCAAAATATGGAATGTTACTATCAAGATCTTGGGGGGCTAAGTTACAGGGGACTATGCAAATGGACATGACCTATGTGAATATCCCTGTTTTCAATCAAAATAGAAGACTCTACAAGGAGTCCCATATGCAATACACAGTTACAAGTCAAGACAGACCGCAAAACTCCCCTTTATACTCCGTAAATACAGGCCTTGATTCATTTATCCTTTTTAATGAAGAAACATTAGATGAACAAATAACTTTAACAGAGTTAATGGCCGATAGAGAGGAGGAGGTAAACACCACAGAACTGTCAAAATGGTTTGCTGAACCTTTAAACAACAACAAACCAAATATGGGTCTTGAACTACAAGTCATGCGTCCTTTGCTTTTTAACCTTGACACTCAAGAAAACGGTCTTCTACTTAACGAAAAACCTGAAGAGTCAAGACAAATTCAACTAAGTGTTGAGACTCCACAACAACCCTTGAGCACGTTAGTTGAAGAGGACAGTAACCAGGATGAAACCAAGAACAATCCTCTCTGGAGTATGTATTTTGACGGGTCATGCACTAGAACTAACGCTGGTGTAGGTGTCTGGATTACTAACAATGAAAACAACCACACAGAAAGCATTTCCTGCAAGTTAAACTTTCAGTGTTCCAATAACATAGCAGAATATGAATCCCTTCTCTTAGGCTTGCATCTACTGAGAAAGTTAGGAGCCAAAAGAATTAATGTGCATGGGGATTCAGAGTTAGTCATTAGGCAATTCAATGGAGAGTATAACGCAAATCATACCAGACTTAGAGCCTGCCGAAACGATGTCATGGACCTTTTGAAAACTTTTTACGAGTCCAAACTGTTTTCTGTCCCAAGAAAAAGAAATATTGCGGCCCACAATTTATCCTTTGCAGCTAGAACATGCTTAACGCCATATGAAACCAAATACTGCACAACTGACATAAAATTTAGACCAGTTGTGCCTGATAATAAAAAATATTGATAGGTGTTTGACAATGATAAAAAAATAGAAGACTTCATGCAATTCAGAAATGAATTTGAACTAAACAGTTCGGACTCAGACTATGAAACAGACCTCAGTGAAGAAAATTTTCTTGGTGAAGAAGAACCATCTCCTGAACTTGCTAATATAAGCCTGTTATCAAGCAAACTTATAAAAAACAGAACTGATTGCAGAGTTAGAAACAGAGGAGTTAGAACTCTGCACTCTTAAGATGAAAGTTTTCCTAAGGGCTTGACGCCTCTAGAAGAGTTTTTTGATCTTAACAATGTGGCCAAAAAGCCTAAACTAGAGCCTGTGGAGATTGAAGTAGATGAGTGCAATATAGGCAGTGAGAAAGAACCAAAAATGATTAAACTGTCTAAAACTTTACCAGCTCACATTAAACTCAAATACATAGAGTTGTTTAAAGAGTTTTCTGATGTTTTTGTGTGAAATTACGAAGATCTTAAATCCTATGACACTGAAATAATATAGCACAAAATTCCCCTCAAAGAGAATAAAAAACCATTCAAACAGAAACTGCGCAGAATAAACCCTGTTCAGTTGCCTTTGGTTCAGAAGGAAATCATGAAAATGTACGATACTGGTATTATTGTCCCTATTAGATATTTTGAGTGGGTATCTAATCTGGTGTCTGTTAGGAAGAAAATTGGAGAAATCAGGATTTGTATAGACTTTAGAGACTTAAAAAAAGCTTCATTAAAAGACAAATACCCTTTACCCAAGATGGATCATATTTTACAAAGGGTGGTAGGGTCTAGAAGAATTTCTTTGCTGGATGGCTATTCAGGGTACAATCAGATCTTAGTCTACCCTGCTAATCAATTAAAGACAACCTTTACTACACCATGGGGCACTTTCATGTATGTGAAAATTCCCTTTGGTCTAATGAATGCTAGAGCAACTTTTCAAAGAGCCATGGACATCGCATTCTCGGAAGAACTGGGCTTCTTCATCATTATCTATCTTGATGATGTTACTGTGTTTTCAAAAATGGATGAAGAGCATTTAGAACATTTAAGAAAAGTTTTCAAGAAATTTAGAAAGTTTGGGATATCCTTAAACCCTAAGAAGACACTTTTTGGTCTCCAAGAAGGTAAACTTCTTGGGCACATTATTTCTGAGGAGGGTATAAAGATAGATCCAAAGAGGATTGAGGCCATATTGCAAATCTCTCATCCTCGAAACATCAAAGAGTTGCAGTCTTTCATCAGAAAGATTAACTTTTTGAAAAGGTTCATCCCTAACTTGGCTGACCTCCTTAGGAATATCAAAAACATGTTAAAGAAGGAGCAAGGGGTGAAATGGACCTTGGAAGCAAAGAATTCCTTTGAATTGGTGAAACAAGCATTAACCAAAACATCGGTTCTTATAAGTCCTGATTTTTCAAAAGATTTTTATATTTTTTTTTTTACATCAGAATATACCATAGTTGTTGTCTTTTTGCAGAAAAATCCACAAGGACAAGAGCAGCCTATTGCATTTTTTAGCAAGGCATTGAGGGATGCCCCTTTGAAGTATAACATCATGGAGAAACAAGCTTTTGCTTTGGTTAAAGCTTTGAAAGACTTCAGAGTATACATTCTTCACTCACACATCATTTCCTTTGTCCCAAACTCAGTTGTTAAAGACATTCTAACACAAGACCCAGATGGTAAGAGAGGTAAGTGGATTGTTGTTATCCTTAAATATGATTTAGAGATAAAACCCACTAAGCTCATCAAAGGCCAAGGTCTAGCTAGATTAATAGCTGAATCAAATTGTGAACTTCTTGATATTAATATGATTAATGCTTTGGATGAACAAGAGGAAATATCAACACCCATTGTTGAAAACCATTTTATGAATTCCTCTTGGTATGCTGATATTGTTTATGTTTTACTTAATTTGAATACACCTCCTAGTTTGACAAAGACAAAGGCAAGATTCCTAAAGTTAAAAGCTGTAAACTATTGCATTATAGATAAATATCTTTATTGGAAAAATGCAAGTGGTCTATTGCTTAAATGTTTGCCTGAGTTTGATGCAGAGAAGGTTAAGTACCAGTTCCATGAAGGAGAGTGTGGCGGTCATTCGTACTGGAAGACAACAACCAACAATATTTTGAGGGCTGGTTTCTATTGGCCTACTCTTTTTTATGATGTGCACAAGATGATCTTAGCCTATCATAAATGTCAAATTTTTGAAAGAAAAAGAAAAATGTTACCCCTACCTCTGCATCTAATCACTGTTGAAGCCCCATTTCAACAGTGGGGACTTGATTTTATAGGAGAAATCCATCCACCATCTTATGCCCAACATAGATGGATTCTCACTGCCACAGACTATTTCACTAAGTGGATAGAAGCCATACCTTGTAGGCAGGCCAATGACTCTGTTATTATAAAATTTATAGAGAATAATATTCTCTCCAGATTTGGCTGTCCTACCAAAATTATCACTAATAATGCAGCGACATTTGGATCAAAGAAAATGGTTGAGTTCTGTCACAGGTATCAGATAACATTGGGGAATTCCACGGCCTATTACCCTCAAGGTAATGGACTTGCAGAATCCTAAAACAAAATTTTAGTGAACATAATCAAGAAATTGTTGGAGGACAACAAAAAGTCTTGGCACACAAAACTGGTTCATGCACTGTGGGCTGACAGATTGACTTTGAAGAAATCTATTAGTATGTCACCTTTCCAGCTTGTGTATGGTACTGATGCAATTTTTCCAAATAACCTTGGTGTACCAGTTATGAAGTTGATTCAAGAGTTACAAACTGAAGAAAATGACATGATCAGAAGAATAAATCAGACCATTCATCTTCAGCAAACCAGAGAGGAAGTGTATAACAAAGCATTTCAGAAACATGAGAGCATTAAAAAGCTTTTTGACAGAAGAACAAAGGCCAGAAATTTCAAAATTGGGGACAAAGTTTTAAAGTGGGACTCAAGGAGGGAAGACAAGGGCAAGCATGGAAAATTTGACAACCTATGGCTTGGCCCTTACTCTATTCACTCGGCTGCTGGTAACAATGCATTTTTCTTGTATGATTTGAATGGAGCAGAATTGTTTGGCGGTCCTGTCAATGGCAGGATGCTTAAGCATTACTTCTCTTGATCCATGATATGTTTTAAAGCCTTTTATCTTTTTTCCATTATAAATATTTCATCCACCATTGCATTCAAAGTTGTAAAAAACAAAAATACAAAAACAATGAAAAGAAAGAAAAGAGGGCAGATTGTCAAAACAAGAAATGTATAGCCCCATACCAAAAAACAAAAACAAATCTGAAAGTGTGCAAGCTTAAATGCCACTCCTACAAAACGCACTTCTAGTTAGTCAAACAGCCTAATCTTGACTAATTAGCTTTAAATTTTCTGCTGATAGGATAGTGAATTCGATTTGCCAAACTGTTTAATCTTGGCTTATCAGTAGATAAATTAGGATAGAAATTAAAGGTTCAAACAAGATCAAAATTTGAACCTCAGTTTCCAAAGAAAGATGACTCAAATATGTTTTATTTTCTGAGTCAACGAAGATGTAAATCTGGTTCTAATTAGCTCAAAAATCTGAGCCAGAGAAAAAAGGAGGAACAACTCAAACAAAATTCAAAACAAAGCTGTAAAAAGAGAAGGCCATGATGAGAAACTTTCAAATCTTAAGCCTTCCATTTTGATTTAATTTTCTGCAAAATAAATGTCTATGTGCAGCTTGTCTTTATGCCATGGACTAGCATCAAGTTATACTGTTCAATACTGACTTGAGTGCTTTTCAATTTTTGTTGTAGAATTTAGAGAATAAAAATCTGTTGGACAGTTTAATCCCAACAGATAGTAGAATAGGTAGAGAAGCATCTGAACTCAACTGTTTAATCTGATTTCAGCGAGAAATAATGAGTAGAATTAGATTAGTTTTATGCTTTCAAAAGAATAAAATGTTGTAAAAGAGTTTGCCAATCCAAGTGCACTCTAATGAAGAAAAAATGTTAGATCAGTAGGATTGGGTAGGTAGAAAGTTTGTATTGATGAAGATCCATTGTTTTTATGGTTGCTAAAATGTTTTCAGAGCACATCATCCACATAAAGAAAGGCAACCCAAAGGATTAGGCAACTGATCAGCCTCCTAGAGAACATGAATGGATCAGGCATAGGTCAGCCTCCCAGAGAATGCAGGTCTGAAGTTCTTGATGCCTTCAAGAAGGCACCATCCCCAAGTGGAGCCACTATTAGCCACCTACAAAATTTGTTATATCAAAAGGTGGCTAAGACTTTTTGAGCCTTCAAGGAACAAATTTTATTGCTAAAAATTGTTGGCTCTTGAAGACTCTCGAAGGCCTCATGCCTTTCCTCTGTCCAAAACTTCACTACTGATTCCCTTGAGAACTCAGAAATCCTGCTAATTTCCAAGCCAGAATACGGCTGCAAAGTCATCATTTTCCCCTTATCCCAATCAAAACTAACCTTCATTTGTTTCCCTTTTGCTCCATAAAAATCCTCTATTTGTCATGAGTTCTCTTCTTCCACTCATAAAAATCACTTTCACAAAGTTAAAAACTCACTCTTTAACTTTACTGAAACCCCCAAATCCTTTGAAAAACATTGAAAAATCATGAAAAATACATTGTTTATGACTTAAGTCCCCTTGGGCTAAGCCTTTAAACCATTTCCCCATGTGCCTGCACCCCAGACTGAGTGCTAGTCTTCTGAGCGCTTATCGTGTCGCCTGATCACCTTTAGCCCCCTCCCTCTTTTAGCCCCTGGTCGTATAAATACTTCGTATAACCCTCGGCCCTGCAGTTGGGCGCCAAGCCGCATTGAAAATCAATATAAACCTGTTTATTATGTTAATTTTTCAAATTTTTAATTATAACATAATTTTCCGCTGATTTAAACCATGATTAATATCCGCCGTCGATCTGATCTGCAGATCGACGGTGTGGAGCCCGTCCCCCGGTGGTCCCCACTTTCCACTAGCACTGTTCATAAAACCACTGTCCATTGCGTGTTAACGTTCAGACGTGGACGCTAAGCGATATCGCCGTGGACCGTTCGATCTGAAGCCGCCCATCCAACGACTATCGCTCGCCGAAGATGCCTGACACTTAACGTGGTCCCAGCACAAAATTAAATCAATTTTTTTCGTCGATCTGATCTGCAGATCGACGGTTCAGATTTCATCTCCCTGATTCGATCGCCCAGTCAACGTTCTCCATTTTGACTTCTCGTTTTTAACTCCCGACCGTTGATCTCTGCACGATCGACGACTCTGATTCAAACAATTTTTCCACGCTCATTACGCCATTCTCCCGATTAATCCCGATCGTTGGATGATGCCATCCAATGGCCACGCTTCCTCCACATGCCTTCCGCAGCAATAAACCTATATATGCAGGATTTTCTAAATATTTTTTGTATTGTGCAGGTTTTCTATGGTTTTTTTGCCAGAACTAAAGAAAATTCAGAAGCGGAGGGTGACGATCCTCCCGCCTCTGATCCATCAAAGAAAATCATTTGCAGGTTTCAAATTCATGTTTTATCAGCGTTTCTTTAGGCATTGATGCCATACTGTCCCTACGTAGCCCTGCACACTCACAAACACATCAATTCAATCACAACCAAAGAGTATCAGTGACGAAGATAAAAAAGAACCAGAAACAGAGAATGGAGAACAGATTTGCGGGGATCACGACTAAGAATGTTTATCAAAAGCCTAATCCCCGATTTAAAACATAGTTTAAGGAAAACCTAAAGTGTTTTATCGACAGGAAAACCTCTACTGCCACAATTGAGGCAAATTGATCCCTCTAGCTACCATGATGCCACCTGTTCCTCAAAGTATTCAAGCAGAGGCCGAATTTATTGATCAGGACTGGATGTCTGCCTCAAAATGTAGCCAGAGAGTAAATTCTGCCAGAGAAATTAATGAAAAACATCTGCAGAGTTCTTCGATGCCACACAGAGCCTCAAAGGTCAAAAAAGCTCCACCGAGCTTAAATCTTTATGTAAAACATTTAATACAAAGTATATCCAATGTAAGTTTCTTCATTAAGCCCCTCAAAGGCCAGGAAGCCATTAAGTCCGTATTAATTGTAAATTGGAGATCTTTATCAGATCTCACCTCCTCATTCTTCTATATATACTTCTGCAGAATATGAGTGAGGGGTTGGTTGCAGAACTTTGATATACACTTGAGCTAAAACTTCTGATTGTAAATAGTGATTCACTGTCTCTTGGAGCTCTACTTGTAATAGATAGGTTAGGCTGAGATTTGTATATGGTTGCTAAATTAAAGCACTGGAATTAAAGCTGTAACTGGTTTGGAGCATCAATACAAGTTGATTTATGGGATCCTGGTCTATGTTGACGGTGATGTTTTTCTCATTGTAACCTGTTATTTTGTTTATGTTTCCATTTGTGTTTCATTTTCTCTTATAAAGAACAACATGCATAGAGTTAGGATCTACTGTATACCAGTAACCTTCTCTGACTGAAAATCTTTATCTGAATGTTTTCTTCTAAACTGTGTTATTTAGGAATGATTTAATTCAGTTTAAACATAGGAATGCTGGCATTCCCTCGTCTTATTGTCTTAGTTGAATATTATTCTTTAATGTTATTTTCAGTATTAGTTAAGTAGAGATGAACTATGGAAGATATGGTGTGCCCTGGTCCTAGTTTTATTTCCAAAGGCAGTCTGAATATTTCCCTTAGAATGTGTTAAAAGCTGGCTAGTTTCAAAGTACTTACCAGATCTTAGGCCATTTTGTGTTATCTTTGTGTTTGTCTTGAAAGTAACCAAGTAAAGCAGAGCTAGGAGAGGATTTGTGGTGAACCCGACCCACTAGTTTCTACTCCAAAAGTTGCCTTCAAGTTTCCCTTCGTTTTAAAATGTTTTCTATTGAAAGTGTATCAAAGGTTGGCTAGTTTCAAAGTACTTACCAGATCCTAGTTTACTTTCATGTTTTTCTTGAGTCTATGTCAAAGACTGGCTAGTTTAAAAGTACTTACCAGATCCTGGGCTGCTCTTTGTTCTGCATCTGTTTAATTTTCCTTCTTGTTGCATCATTTCATTCCATAAATCAATCTTCAAAGAGATCCTTAGACATAGATGACTCGCCCCATGGACCACTCTTGCCTCTTGCTATTTCAATTAAACCCTATTATGACTCCATAGCCCAATGGACTAAAACCTGCAATTATCTACCTTTTTGGCCGAAGCTTACTCTAATTGCTTGCAACTTCTCACCTTCGAAACTCTTTGCATTTAGGACTTTCCACCTCAAACAGTAATCATGCTCAACCATCCAAAAACAAAACAAACCCTTGGCCTTCATAACTAGCCTAATATCATTACCCCAAAACTTCAAAGACAAATCCATCTTTGCACTTATTGGAGAGATCCCTCTCCGGATTCAGGAGGGCTAGATCCTAGAATCCCAAAGTTGGTTGAAACGATGTTGTTTCTATGATCGGACTTTTGCCAATCTTGTTGATTATAGATTCCTAACACATATTCAGAATATGCAGCAATATATTTCTTTAAAGCTTCGTACAGATCTTTGTTGTCCAATCCCTTATATTTGTGAGTTTTTGATACTTGAGGCGCAAAATAACATGCTACAATTCTTATGTTGTTCTCATTCTCTGTTATCTTAAACCATAAATATTGCTTATTTGCATCTTCTTTCACTAACTGAATGTGACGATCTTCTTTTTCTTTGACTAAAACGAATATTCCTATGTACACTTTGCCATTTTATGTTGCCTTGTTCCAAACTGCTAACTTCAAATATCCGTCAAACATAGGAGTTTTGCAACCATCATGTTCATGAGTTTCTGTGAGACAAATTATGTCTCTACATTTTGCAATAGGCCCTATCCCAGGTCCCCTCCTCCAAGGGTAACCTCTACAGTTCCAACAAACTAGACTTAGGTAGACCTCGGTAGGATTTGGTTGCTATGCGGTTTGGCACACAAGACTCGAATTTGAGTCTTCACCCCTTTTGTTTTCCTGGAATGTTGATCCTGTTGTTTTCCTCCCTATTATAGAATTATCTATTTTTTCTTCATTGTCAACTTGCTACCCTGTTTTTCCATGAGGCCCAAACATTGCAATAAATGCTTTACCATTATAAAACCATGCTCTTTTCCCTTCATTTCTTGCTGCTCTAACTTTCTCCACTTCTTCTCTTCTCTCTTCTTATTGCTTTCTAGTTAAATATTCATATAGAAAGAAGTGTGAGCCTTTCAAGAGTTTCTTTTTGCTTAATAGATGATGCTTCTCTTGCCCACTTGCCATAATGACTTTTATAGGTCGAGGTCTTTCCTCACATATATTTCCCACCCTCCTTGCTTGACAAATTTTCCCTCTCCACTATAATTTCTCTCTCAAAAAGTCCCTCGTCAAATTGACATTCTTTCCATAGTCTCTTATTCCCCTGATAATATAGTTTGTTTCTCTCTCTTTTCTTTCTTTATGTTCTCTTTCATGTGCTCTACGAGAACTTACATCTTCTTTTTCCTCTATCCCATTACCATTAGTGTCCTCAAACCTAGTTTTTATTTCTTTTGGAATGTATGCTTTCTTGTTCTCTTCTGCCTTCTTTTCAGAAAGGACTGTTTGCTGACCCATTTGTGTATCTACCTTAGTTGTTTTAGAGATTATCACATCTTTGTTTTCTACCATTGTGTCATTCCTGCTTTTCCATGCTGCCTTCATGTTTTCCCATTCTCATGTTCCTGCCTCTACAGCATCTTGTAACATTGTTACCTACTCTTTCAAAATTCTATTACATTCCATTAAACATTTATTTGCAAGTGTGATCTCTGACTGTTTGTGGTCTCTCTCCTATTCGTTGGCTTCTAAAATTTCCAGCCTTTCCCTAGCTTTCATCATTTCTTGGACATAGAGATCTCATCACCAAGTAAGAGGTGTAGTTGTGGGACTGTACATGATTGACTCTTCTTTATTTTTGTTGCTTTTTTTTTCTTTTTCTGGGTATTTTTTCTTATTCTTTGTTCCCATTTAATGCGAGCAAGTTTGTGCTTTAAAATACCTTGATATTGATTTTCATTTACCCAAATCCATTTTCTTGTTTTGTCAGCGAAAGAAATTTTGACTGACTTGATCGATTGACTATCATTTAAGTGTATTTCATAACAGTATCATGTGTGAGGCAATATTTCACAATTTAGTCGAAGCAGGCAGCAAGAAATGAGGCCAAGACACCTTACACATGTGGAAAAAAACTGATGGAAGAGGTTATGAAATATGGAATTGGAGGACGACCTTGGAGGACAACCTTTCACTTACATATTTTTTTGCAAGTTTGCGATCAAGACGAAAATGCGAAGGCCGTAAACCATTCAAGATTGATTTGAGGCTTTTTGTTTGGGTGGATTTTCTCATCTTCAAATGGAAAGAAAATCAATAGATTGATTTGAAGCGTTCTGTTTGGGAGGATTTTCTCATCTTCAAATGGAAAGAAAATCAATAGATTTATTTGATGCTTTCTATTTGGGAGGGTTTTCTCATCTTCAAATGGAAAGAAAATCAATAGAAAATGTTAAAAATGGCAAAGAAATACCAGGTTCTGTGGAAACCAATCATTTAGGTCAAGTCAAAATTGTTTCAACAGACAAAACAAGAAAGTGAATATGGGTAATTGCAAAGAAATATCTGGGCATTTTAAGGCATAGGGTTGCTCGCCTTAAATGGGAACAAGGACAAAGAAAAATAAAAAGAAAACAGTGCCAGAGAAAGAAAATAAATAAGAGCAGCAAAAATAAAAAATAGTCAACCATTTACAGTCCCACATCCACAACTCTTACTTGGTCATCAGATCTCTATGTCAAAGAACTGATGAGGGATAGGACAAGGCTGGAGATTTTGGAAGCCAAAGAATAGGAAAGGGACCACAAAATTTTAGAAATCACATTTGAAAATCAATGTTTAATGGAAGGTAATAGAATTTTAAAAGAACATGTAACAATGTTACAAGAGGCTCTAGAGACAGGAAAACAAGGATGGAAAAGTATGAAGATAACGTGGAAAACCATGATAGGATCAAGGGAAACAAAAAAGGTTGTGATAATTTCTAAAGCAACTAACGGAGATACACAAGTATCTCAACAAATAGATCTTTCAAAAGAGAAGAAAAAAAATAACAATAGGGAAGACGATCCAAAATAAATCAAATATAGAGTTGAAAACGCTAATGGTTACATGAGGACAGAGGAAGAAGAAGATGCAAGTGCTCATAGAGCACAGGAAAGAGAACACAAAGAAATAAAAGACAGGGAAACAAAATTTATTATCAGGGGAATAAGAGATTATGGAAGGAATGAAATTACCCTCAATTTGACAAGGGACTTTCTGAAAGAGAAACAACATTGGAAAGGGAAAATTTGGCAAGCAAGGAGGGTAGGGAAAATATGTGAAGAGAGGCCTCATCCCATAAAAGTCACCATAGAAACCATGCAAAACAAACACCATCTCTTGAGCAAAATGAAACTCTTGAAAGGCTCGCACTTCTTCCTAGATGAAGATTTAACCAGCAAACAACAAGAGGAGAGAAGGGAAGAAGTGAAGAAAATTAAGGCAACAAGAACAAATGAAGAATTCAATAATAGGGAGGAAAACAACAAGAGCAACATGGATGGAAAGGGGAAAAGACTAAAAGTTGAGTCTTATGTGTCAAATAGTGTAGTAGTTAACACCTACCTAGGTCTACTTAAGTTTAGTTTGTTGGAATTGTAGAGGCTACCCTTGGAGGAGGGGACTTGGGTTAGGTCCTATTGCGAAAGGTAGAGACATGATTTGTCTCACGGAAACTCATGGACATGATGGTTACAAAAATCTTGTGTTTGACGATTATTTGAAGTTAGAATTTTGGAACAAGGTAGTAGAAAATGGCAAATGGTATGGGGGAATACTAGTTTTAGTGAAAGAAAAGGAAGGCTGTCACATTCAGTTGATGAAAGAAGATGAAAATAAACAATATTTATGGTTCAAAATACCAAAGAATGAGAATCACATAAGAATTGCAGCATGTTATTTTCCCCCTAAAGTATAAAAACTTACAAAATAAGGGGCTAAACAACAAAGATTTGTATGCAGCTTTAAAGAAAGATATTTCTGCATACTATCAGCAGGGATAAGTGCTTTTACTGGGCGATTTTAATGCTAGAACAACAAATCACCAAGCTAGTATTTTTTGTTGCAAAGAGGATCATAATCCTATTTGGCTCATTGAAGAGGAGAATCACCAATGAGTGAGATGTTCATAAGATGACAAAGTTAGCAATAATTTTGGATAGGAATTACTTACACTGTGTGGGGATTTCAACTAAATTATTTGCAATGGTCTGGACAGATGGAAAAGGTCTGGGAACTTCACTTGCAACACATACAATGGGGCAAGTGTCGTTGATTATGTGATTTGTTCACAAAGCTTGATAGAAAAGATAGGAAAAGTTAAGATTGGAGAGCATAATTGGGACTTAAAATCTGACCATAACCCAATTTATATAAAGTTATCATGGGTAGAAGAAAGGCATCATAAGATAAAAACCCAATGCTCTTGGCAATCACTGCCAAGAGGAAAAATTCTTCTAACACAAGAAAATTGTACTATCTTGAAGACAATTCTGGAGATATTAATTCAGAAAGAGAAAATTGGTTTCCAAAGCTTCAACAGTCATGATTTAACAAATATAATTCAAAGGGCACTTGAGAAAAGAAAAAGAGCAAAAAATAGGAAATTAGAATCAAATTGTTTTCCTGTAAATGCTTGGTTTGATGAGGAATTAAAAATGGCAAGGAGAACCTTGAAAAAGACAGGCAAGTAGAAGATGAATGTAAAGTTATATAGGCAGATCCTAAAATGGAAAAAATAGGAGTTCATGCAAACAAGACGAGAAGAGTTAATATATCTAGGCAAGAATAACCCCAAACATTTCTAGTAGGAACTTCAACCAACGAAGAAGAAAATTGAAAATAACATTTCAACAAATCAATGGTTTGAATATGCAAGACAACTCTATGAGAAATAATCAGAGGCTGAGCCTCCCCTGGGGCTCAACACAACTACAAAGCTCTTCACCTTACAAGAGGTGGAAATTGGAATTAAGAAGCTTAAAACAGGAAAGGAAAAAGACTTGGTTGAACTTCAGGAAGAGTATCTAAAATGGGGATTGAACACTCTTGCACCGCACAACCCGGAAACATTCAACAACATCATTCAACAAGGATTCCCAAGAGACTGGACAACTAGCCTAGCAATACCCCTTTTTAAAAGTGGAGACATTAATAAACCTTCCAGTTATAGAACCATTATAACCAATCCTTTGTTTACAAATATTTTCGGCAGCATGGTAGAAAATAGAATCAGTAAGTGGGCAGAAGTAAAAGAAAAGAGGGAAAAAGGACAATCGGGTTTTAGGCGAAGCATTCTACAGTGGATCACAGCATCACATTATTGAAAAGGTTTGGGGGGGGGTAAAGAAGAAGTATTATGTTGTTTTGTTGACTTCAAAAAGGCATTTGACATAATCCCTAGAGATAAGTTGTGGCATAGAATGGAAGAACTTGAAATTCCTTTGCATTATAGAATTGTTGTCCATAGACTTTATGAAGAGGTGAAAGTCAAAATTAGAACCTCAACGGGTATTGCAAAAAGCTTTAGGAGTGACATTGGAGTCGAGCAAGGCTGCCCTCTATCCCCTACTCTTTTTTGTTTATATATTGATAAACTAGAAGAGTGGCTAAATTTGCAAGGTGGGGATGGTGTTTGGATGGGGGAGTTTGTGATAAAGCTTCTTTTATATGTCGATGATCTTGTATTGATTTCTAGTCGCAAACATGGTTCGGATGCACCTATCTTGATGAAATTTTTGTAGAAGCGTTAGGATGCAAGTCAATATTAGCAAGACCAAGATAATGATTTTCTCTAAAAAAAGGACGCAAAGTCAGGATACTTTCTTCTTTGAAGGCAACATTCTTGAACAAGTAAATGAGTACAAATACCTCGGGATTGATTTCAACAACAAACTTAATTGGGAGGAAAGCATAAAGAAGAGAATCTTAGGAGGGTGGAAAGCATTATATGCTCTTCAAAATAGACGTAGAGAGACGGAGTTATGGGATCAGAAAACAATTAAAGTGATTTTTGGACTCCTAGTTTGTCCTGTGATGAGATATGGGTGTGAATTGTGGGCTAGCAACACCCCTATCTCAAAATGGAAGAAAATTGATAAAATCCAAAAATGCTTGATCATGAGAAAGTTCAAAATAAAAAGTTCAGTACCTTATGAGATAATGTTGAGTGAAATAGGAACAACTTCCATTGAAGAAATTTCTATGGTGCGGCTCATAAGATATCTAAAAATAATTGAGAAAATGGGAGTAGGTAGATGGCCTAATGTTATCTTCAAAGAAGGCATGATTGAAAGAAAGAAAACATGGATGAGACAAAACTACACATGGATGCAAAAATGCAATGTCTACCTCAATGCTTGTCCCACAATTAGCAAGGAGCTAAGGAATTTTGTTATGGAGAAGTTTCATAAACATGTATGAGGAAAAGAGTTGGGTAGAAAGAATAAGTAATACATTGAAGAATTCAACCCTATGTATGATCTCCAACAAAAAGAGTACATTGGAGCTAACATTTTATGGAGGACAAAGGTTCTTATTGCTCAATTAAGGACCAACTCACATCAACTTTGATGTGAAATAGGACGGTGGAAAAGGCCTAAAGAAGCTTGGGAATAACGAGTGTGTACATTTTTCATGTCTGGGGCAGTGGAATCGGAAAAACATTTCATTTCAAAGACATCAAAGAAAGTTATGGGAATATGTTAGCATCAGTTTCTTGGCATTTTCTTTTCAACGATGGGATTGTTGAATGGTTGGGCCAGCCATCATCAATTTGAATTTAAGAAAAAGAATGAAATGAAAAAGGCAAAAAACATGGAACTCATAGTCCCATAGACTATTTTTAGTCTAATGGACATTAAAATTTCATTTCATCCATTTGGACTTTTCTTACGAAATCAACTCACATTGACATTGCGCGGTTCTCTCGTTCTATTATTTTATCCGTCCACACTTTGAACCGCCCATAGGAAACTTTAAAATTTTAATATTTAAGGGATTGTAGTTAAAAAATTTAGTAATTAAAATTATTGTATTAAAAAATAATAATAAAAAATTTAAGTTTTATATTTGAAGATTTAAATTTTTTTCTAACTTTTTTTTCTTATTATCATAAATCTGTTGGATGATAGTCAATGGTTTGTTGGACAGTAAATCATAATGGTTTGTGTGGAATTCAATTAAAAGAGTTATTTTTTATGATTTACTACCAAAATTAATTTACACACATTTATTGTTAAATAAATTTTTGGATTTAAAAGAGACAATGGAAGACTATAGGAGTTTAAAATCTAACAAAAAGGATAATGATTGAGATACAATTTTTTTTAATATGAAGATCATTTAAAAGTTATCTTTAATAATAATATGAAGATCATTTAAAGGTTATTATTAGGTGTTTCATTTTTTAAAATACAATTTAATTTTGAGTTTTTGTTATTTATATTACTAGATTAAACTTTTTTCTAATTCTCAATACTAATAAATTTAGTTATTGTTGAAAATAAATAAATAAAATATCCTCTAGAAAAAATATTTATTTCAATTTTTTAAAATTTAAAAAATAAATAATAATAAGTTAATTTTTATAATTGCATACTCTCTCATTTTTACAGTATTGAATTTTATAGTCAACTTCGAATTAGGTAACTATGTTTTAAACCATATAAAATTTAAAATTTTATTACTAGTTAAAAGCATAGTTACCAAATTGGAATTCGAATTTGATTAGGTAAGAAAAAAATCGGACTCTCTAAAATTTAATACGAACAAAATTTGGGAATATACATCTGACAAATACTCAATTTTTTTTTTTTTTTTTTCTAAATTTAAAAGAAAACTCATAAATTCTACAACATTATAAACATTTTCAATTTAAAATAATTCAAAAAGACTGAAAACAAAACAATATCAAATTTAAGAATATTATATAATGAAAAAAATATAAAATAAAATTTGTTAATAACAAAATCTTAAAAAGGTAGATATCAAAAATAAGTCTAAAATAATCTTACATATCCAAAAAAAAAAAAAAAAAATTCATATAAGCTTAAATAATATTAAAAACTCCTTGGATGCGTGTGACAGAATTGACATGTTTGCCAATCACATCCCACACTCCACAGGAAACGGAGATCCCCGACGTAAAACCTCATCTGCTGTGGATCCTTATTTTGTTAGTCACTCGCACAAACTCATAGAATCACCAATGATGACGAAAGGATGGGAACTACGTCATCTTGTCCTGAGCATCACCTCGCATCCATCACCATTAATGACCACTATGATTAATATGCATTACAACCATCCCCCTTCCCTCGAGCCTGCTCAGGTTCTCAATCATAGCACACAGATGCATGTGAAGCCTAATCATTGCTATCCTCATTACACTCATTCCCGCCCCTTTAAAGAGATGAGCTCTCAGCCCCTTTCCATACTATGTCTGTTATTTTGGCCTTTTGCTTCCCTTACTCTGCTCGAGCTTATCCTTGACTTCCATAGGCTGCGAAGCTCTACTCTCAGTGTAGCTCTGTGCAGTCTCCTTTGCGCTGCCGCACCCCTTCCTACGCATTCGCCCCTCAGCTATTCCTTTCCCCTGAGACCCTGCACGGCTTGCCCTTTTGTGCCTCCTTTTTTTTCTCTGAATTGCCCCCCTACCTCGGTGCGCAATGGCTCCCAGACTTCGCCAACGAACTATCCGAGGAGGACAGAGAGGGGCCCTCCCTGGCCATTATCACTGTGGTGAGGATAATCGTCTCAAGTCGATAGATGGCTCATCTTCCAACACCTTTGTGTGTCAAAGTCTCGAGTTCGAAACTCAGAGCGATAGATCTCGAGTTCGAAACTCATCCGGCTCGCGTTGGAGGGGAGATCGTTGGACATTGGGTTCAATGCTCCCCATGTGTTTTGCGACATGGACTAACCACCTCTCGTAGATCCTAACTCTGGTGATTGTAGCAGAGACTAACACCTGCAGATTTTGATCTAATGACAATCGTAATTCCAACACTAATATAAACTTATTAATTTTTTTAATAAACATAAATTCAGAGAATTGTTAATCACAATCTAAGAAGATTACGGTTTCAAGTGAACATGCAATAATATGTCCAAAAATATGTTTTGCCAAAAGGATAAATAAGTCCATGTAAACATGTTATTCCTTTGGCAATTTTTTTTTAAAGAAAAACATTTAGTTTTCAAACCTTACCGTACCTTATTCAAACCTGCGTATTAATCCGCGTACGATTCGTATTACCGAATTTCTGGTTTTTTAAGCAATTTTTTTAAAAGATAAACATTTAGTTTTCAAACCTTATCTCTCTCTGAGCTGTGAGGAAGTTGAGGGGCATGGAATATCGTTTTTCATATGTTTGAGCAGAACGTAATACACGTCTGCTTGGCATGGAATATCGTTTTCTTATGTTTGAGCAGAACGTAATACACAGCTGCTTGATTTTTTTGTAATGTCCCCATCCATCATTAGGGTTAGGGTTAGGGATATTTTTGAGAGCATTTTACTGATTTTTTTGTAATGTCCCCATCCATCCTTAGGGAAGTTGAGGGGCATGGAATATCGTTTTCTTATGTTTGAGCAGAACGTAATACACATCTGCATATTTTTTTGTAATGTCCCCATCCATCATTAGGGTTAGGGTTAGTTGAGGGGCATGGAATATCGTTTTCTTATGTTTGAGCAGAACGTAATACACATCTGCATATTTTTTTGCAATGTCCCCATCCATCATTAGGGTTAGGTTTAGGGATTTTTTTGAGAGCATTTTATTGATTTTTTTGTGATGTCCCCATCCATCCTTAGGGTTAAGAGCACGTGGAGGCTCGCCGACAAGTTACATTGGAGCTCATACTCTACTTTATGGAAATATCATTACGGACGGTGACTAAACTTTACCCAGGTTAAGGCCTTAACCATGTGTGTTGTAAATTGAAGACGAGGATACAACCAGAGTGAAATTTCCATGAAATTTTCATGTGTGTGTGGGCTCAACATTCAGGAAGCTATTCTTTGTGCTAATCGTTAGTTGTAGTTGTTGAGTTTACTACACAAGTACAATCGTTTAAGAAATTGAATGATCCTAGGTTTGTGTAATATTATCTATGGTAATGTATTGTGGAGATATTGCATCATTCTACAATAAAAATTTTAATAAAAAAATATAAAAAAAGTGGATGTGATATACGTAGGGTATATTATAATTAGGGTTATAATATAACAATTAAATAATAATCATGTAATAATAGTCCTAACATAAAACCATTAATATGTAGTATTTAATGTGTAATAATGATAAGTTATGTAATTTTTTTTTTCTAGAAATATGATTTATGACTTATTGCATGTAGTTAGATATAATTATATGTTTATTGTACTCAATGGATCATGACTCAAATTTATATTCTTACAATAAATAATTTTTATTCAATATGGATTAATTTGTGTATTCACGATGTTCTCTAAAGTGAATTACTATCTTTACTTCAATTGGTATCAGAGTGGTTGTTCCATCGGCTCATGGTCAAATTTTATTTTTCTATGTGTAATATTAGTTTAATGGTCAATCCTTGAAGGAATTATTAAGATAGAATCACTCTCAAAATAAACAATCAACAACCCTTTTTAAGAAAGGAAAAAAAGAGGAGAAGAACAACATAAAAAGTTACTCAAATAATTCCGAGGTTCATGGTCAAAATCATATATGTGTGTGTGTGTGTGCTCGCATACACTTGAAAATAAAATAAGAATTTTCCAATTATCATTAATGGTCATTTTTACCAACATTCTTGATTTGGAAACTTTAGTGTGAGAAAAATTGGGAGTCAATTTGAGGCCTTAAATGAACACATTTTTTTTGTCCAATTTTAACTAAGCGCCTATATTCCAAAATATACACATCGATATCTTTTGAAGGGAATAAGAATCACCTTAATCAAGGCTTGTAAGAGAAATATATGCCTCCTAGAAGTCGACCTATCAAAGTTGAAAACCATAATCTAAGAGGATGCCACATCATCCCCCATTACTCATGGAAAATGGGCACTATGAAGAAGACTCTAGAAGGGTCGAGTTCTGACTCATATTAAGGGTTGAATGGGTCAGATTTAACCACTAGTAGGTTGTTAGCCAATATTATAACTGGACCACTAGGAGGAAAATGAGTTACATTCTATTCAAGTACTTTTTGTTGCATAGATGAGAAAAGTAGCTAAGAGCGGATATATATGTGTGTGTGTGTGTGTGTGTGTGAAGAGAGAGAGAAAGAGAGAGTAGAGTAGCCTCACCTTCCATCTAGGTTTTCTTCCATAAGGGGTTCCCATATTATATCTTGTGTTTATTTTGGTTTGTGAGTTCTATTTTTCTTTTCTATATTTTCAATATTTTACCTATTGCATGCGTAAGAATAACATAGTAATTAATGAATCCATAAATCTAAGGAAAATCATCCCTCAGAGTATATTTCAGATTTTAAGAAAAAAATTGTTAGATCTATTGTGATGAATTATCCGATAGAGTATCCACGAAATTTCATGGATCATATTGGTATTAAAGCACGTTTCTTTGGGTATTTCATTGGAGGTTGCAAGGAATCCATATTGGTTTAATAAGAAAGTCATAAAACCCTAACCATGGATGATGAATTTATTAATAACCCTAGATATCAGGCAAAGGAGAGGTTCTTGAGGCTAGCAGATTATGTTGCAGATATCATCCATAACATGAATATTCTTATGGCGGCTTTGGTGAACAAGTTTGGAATCAGAGAAGACCAAGGTTTTAGATTAGGGGTAAGATCAGAGGGGAAATGAGGGGAATACGATGAAGGTTGATATCAAGCCATATCAAAGTGAGATTAACACTTTGAAGTTAAATCACTAGTAACAATAGTTAAATTTTTATTTTAGTGTACAAAACATGGAGGAAGAACATAAAATTTCATTTGCAAATCTAAAATTAGAGGGTCATGTGCCATAGCCTAGTGGAAAAACTACCCAAAAACCCTAAGGCTAGAGGGAGATCCTCTAATGACTAAGTGGTGAATTTGAAAACTCTCATAAGGTCATAGTTCTACCCTATTGGGTATGTAGACGATCAATGGATCTGATGGCATACTTTAGAAAAATACATGGGTAGAGTGCGTAAGAGTTCTTAACATAATTTAGGAATATGAAAATAATGTTGGATATCTCCCAAAAGAAGCCATCCATACTCCTCAAGTATCTGGGGGGCCTACATAACCATCTAAACAAGCAAGTGATGTTGCTCAAACCTATAATGGAATATGAGGCATGCCAATAGGAACAATACGTAGAGAACATACACCAAAGAAAGGGAAATCAAGTGGGTTAAAGAAGAACATGCATTAAGAAGCTTCCAATGATAGGAAGAAGTAGAAAGGGGAAAAGATAAAAATATGATAGCCAAAGAACGCATGAGACATTTGTTCACTGTATTTTTAGAGATATGTTTTAAGCACGTTAGGATTTCTAAATGCTCCTGAAATCAGTCTCAAATTGGTCAGTTCAGAATTTTCACTAGAACCTTTTTTCTATGAGGTTTCAAACCATGAAACTTGGACCACATTGAGGTGAAATCTTAGTGAAAATCTAGTTCAAATTTCAGATCTTGGTTCACTGTAATTTCAGAAATATGCTCTAAGGAATTTCAGGTTCTTGAATGCTCTTGAAATCAATTTAAAACAAGTCAGTTTGGATTATCATAATATCTTTTGTTTATGAGGTTTTAGATAGTGAAAATTGGATCATATTAAGGATAAATCTCAAGGAACATTTTATTCAATTTTCAAAATTGGGTTCGATATACTTTCAGTGTTAGACCCTTGGAAGTTACGATTGGTGAACATTCCTGAAATAAATTTTAAACGAGTAAGATTATTATTATTTTATATATCTTCCTATCCAAGACTTCTCACTGAATATTCAGAAATTTTAGGAGACATACAGAAGTGCCTCAAATACAAATTTTAGAATTATATTTGAATAATTGGACACATGGCATGCGATACAAGTTGCTCGTTGGAAGAGGAAAAGAATCAACAAGTTTAGGGAAAGCTACCATAACTTTCACTTGGCACATCAAATTATGTTAACATATGTGGAATTTTAGAAAATATATGGTGAAAATGCAACAAGGAAATATTAGTTTGATTTGCCTTGGTAAAACTAGAGAAAATTTTAATTTCCATTTCAGTAGACAACTTGGATGAGTTAACTTGAGTGACATGGCTTGTGTCACCCTGTTAGCTTAGTTACTTCGAGTTGGAAGACTTGAGTTTAGTTGAGAATGTGTGATTGCTAATTTGTAACAATCTAGTTCACTTAAATTGAGTTATTTTCAGTTAAAATAGTTCTAATTGTTGGAGGAACTAGTGGAAGGTCAAGTTGTGAAGTGTGACTTTAGTCACAATCAGTGATCATCTAAATAACTAGTAAATCATCCCAAAATAACCGTTGCATGAAAATAATTTGAGTTACCCAGTTGAGATGGAGATTCCAAGGTAATGTACTATTAGTTGTAGACAATTCCAATGTGTACAGGTGGTGCATGCAATCAGAGATTAATCCTTGGGAATTGCACAGTAAGTTGAGGGGAAATTCATAAATAATAGGGGCCCAATTGGTTAGGATTTGCACAAGGAAATAGGGGCTTGGAGGGCCTGAAATTTGGCTGTGTTGGCCAGAGTCAGTCAGTCAGGTAGAGAGATAGGCTATTCACTTGCAAATTTCGCTCAAGCTTGGGAAATCATATGTAATACATCTCTATTCTCTGATTAATGCAATACAGATAGGAAGGGGTTTTGAGCAGTTGATTTCCCATAGATAAATATATGTGTATCTGTGTTATTTCTTGATGGATGTTTATGCTTTATGTTATACATTGTGAATTGAATTCTAGAAAGCAGTAGAGTAGATATGAGTATTTTGATTTAGTGAATTTCTTGAGAATTTTCAAATCTACATATTAATTTATATATTGTATCAGAGCAGGATTCACATTAGAGCAAGAATTTCAAAGTTTTTTCTCAGGAGGATCGAGCTTATAGGATCAGTGTAGAAGAAATTCTTCATAGCTAGAAGGATGCCTTTCTATAGACTAAGAGTTGAGTATGCCCTTGAGGGGAGCTCAAATTTTGTTTCTTCGAAGGACTGCATGGAGGCAATGCTGAAATACAATGGATTGAAGGAATTTGTTGAGAATGACATTCCAAAACAAGAAACAATTGTTGTCTAGGATGTAGTAGAATGGAAGAAGTGTGTAGCTAAGGTGAGGAGAATAATATTGGAGGGAGCACGGGACCACATTGTCTCAAATATCCACAGGAAAGAAACTTCTTATGCAATGTGGTAGGCTTGAAAAATTTGTTCCATAATAGCAACGACCATAGGAAAGTTTCTCTCAAGGATAAACTTAAAAATATCAAGTTGCAGAAGAATGACTCTGTTTAGAAATATTTGAGTAGGTTCACGCAATGTCATGATGAATTTGAAGGAGTTGGTGTTACAATTTATGACGATGATTTGTTAATCCTAGCCCTTCTATGCCTTCCCAAGAGCTAGCATAGCTACCAAGATTCAGTGAATGGGTGGGAGAAATTACCAAACTGAGAACACTTATGGTTTGATTTGGTATAGGAGAAAACAAGGTGGAATACCAGAGATGGGAATTCATCCAAGTGCGAGGATGCATAAAATTGTGCATTGGTTGGAAAGGGAAAGAAGGAAAAAGGTAAGAAATCTCAATCCAAACCAAAATCCAACCAAGGGGGAAAGAATAAATACTTGTCCAAAATTAAATTCTTCAATTGTCATGAATTCAGGCACTATCCCACGAAGTTTCCACACAAAAAATCAATCAAGAAGATTGCAAAAGGAGCGGAAAGTGAATATTTGGCTTCAGAGTTCGAGCTTTACTTCACTCTTATCACATGCCTGGAAAGAAAGGGAGCATGTGGCACTTGGACAGTGGTGTGTCATTCCACGTGACGAGAAATACAGATTTTTTTAGTGACTTGGAGGAGAAATATTTGCAAATGCACATCGATATGGAAGATGATGGAAGGTACATCACGACTGGGATTGATACAATCACTTTTTAGAGGGAGTCAGGATCCCCTCTCAGACTCAAGGATGTCATGTTTGTTTTGAGCCTAAAGAAAAATATCATCTCAGTTGTAGTATTGGAAGATCATGGTTACAATGTGATCTTCAACAAAGGGAAAGCATTCCTGAGACACATAGCCATGGGACAGGTGAAGTAGATCAGGGTTCATGTGAAGAACTTATATAAGCTATATGTGGACGATTGTGTTGCATTAAGCACGAAGAAGGAGAAGGTGCAAAGCCACGATGTTTGTGAACTTTGGCATAGAATACTTTGCCATTTGCATCATGGTTCCCTGAAGATTACGCAGTAGATAACCACAACCCTCCCCAAAGGAGCACTTGACCATCAAGATAGATGAAAATTGTGTACCTTGGATAAGTATACAAAAGACACATTCCATGATCACGACAAAAAAGCACATGCAATCCTTGAAATAATCCACTCTAGTGTCTGTGGACCTTTCTCGATAGCATCCACTACCAGGCACAAATATTATGTTATCTTTGTAAATGATTTCTCATGAAAGTGTTGGACCTTCTTATTGCGAAAGAAGGATGAGACATTCTCCAAGTTTGTATAATTCAAGGCATTGGTTGAGAAAGAAACTAAAAAGAAGGCGAAGGCTCTCAGGAGTCATAATGGAGGTTAGTACGTCGAATGAGTTTAAAAATTTATGTGAAAAAGATGACATTATACGGGAGTTGACAACACCCCACAACCCGCAAAAAAATGGGGTGTTTGAGAGAAAAAACCATAGTATTGTGGGAGCAACGAGAGTGATGTTGCATGACCAAGGCCTATCATTGCATTTGCGGGAAGAGGCATGCAACACGACAATATGCTTGCAGAATTAGAGTCCTAATCATATTCTAGAAATGATTACATCGAAGGACACTTTCTTCAACAGAAATTCGAATGTGTCTCACTTCAAGATTTTTGGAGCATCTTCTTATGCCATGTCTCCAAATATTTTAGGAAGAAGCTTGAGCTAACAACTAAGTTATGGATATTTTTGGGTTATACATAAAATATTCACAACTACCATGTGTATTTACCATCCCTCAGAATGATAGTTATGTGAAGGGAAGTAAATTGTGATGAGGAGAAAGTGATGTGGTCCTCTCTTGAGAGGGAGCTTCAGATTCCACTGATAGAGGAGATTTTAGCTTCATAGGAGGAACCTCAAGAAGATGTGGAGGAGCCACAAGTTTAGGAACAGAGAGTGGAGACAACCACTCAAGAAAAACCATCTAGATAAGGAAGAAAATTAACCAAAGAAGCTGAGAGGCTATTGCATGATGCTAGAGAGAATGTAGGAGCACCCACATCAAACTGTAACCAAAGAAGGTCACTATAACGCTAAACTGGATACATGGCTTTAATGATTGAACTAGTAGAGACTAAGAGATCCTCTTTTGAGGAAGCACTAGAGAAACCTATATGGATTGATGAAATGGTGGAGGAATATGATTCCATTGTAAAGAACTATGTTTGGGAAGTGGTCCCAAGACCAATAGATAAATCAGTTATGGGATTGAGATGGATCTTCAAGGTAAAGCATGCATCAGAGGAAAGCATAAATAATTATAAGGCCAGATTTGTCGAAAAGAGATTCTCTCAAGTTGGAGGAATTGACTATGATGAAAACTTTGCTCTTGTACCAAGGTATTCATCCATTAGATCAATTCTTGCACTATCTGTGTAGATAGGGTGGAAGACCCACCAAACAGATGTAAAAAGATCATTCCTAAATGGAGTTATTGAGGAGGAGGTGTACATTGAGAAACCATAATTTCGTTAGAACTTGGATCATGAGTCTCATGTGTGTAGACTCAAGTGAGCGTTGTACAGTCTCATCAAAGCACCCCATTATTGGTACACTAGGATCGATGATTATCTCACTGGTTTGGGCTTCACCAAAATTGAAGCAAATGCAAACCTTTATCATATCTTGATAGGAGGTAAATTTTTTATTATTTTCTTATATGTTGATGATTTTATTTTAACAGGTGATGATAAGTTGATCAGATCTTGCAAGGAGTACCTTGCAAGAGAATTTTAACTGAAGGAAATGGATTCATGCACTACTTCCTCATATTGGAAGTATGGCAGGGATATGGGGGAATGTTTGTCTCCCAAGGAAAGTATGCAAATGATATATTGAAGAAGTTCCACACTGAGATTAGTAAACCCATGGAGACACCTCTTGAAACCAACTAGAGGAAAGAGGATGTTGCTTCATGTGAAGTAGTGGAGGCTACCATTTATCGACAGCTAGTGGGTTCACTAATGTGTCTTGTGAACACCCGACCAGATATGTGATATGTAGTCAACCAACTTAGTAAAGATATGGTTAGGCCAACTGAATTATTTTGAAGGAATCTAACCATGTTCTAAGGTACCTTAGAGGCACCAACCAATTTAGAATATGGTACAAATGGATGGAGGGAGTGAAGATGTGTGGCTTCACAGATGTGGATTGGATAGGGAATCCATCATAATAGAAGAGTGCATTAAGAGGAATTTTCAATGTTGGGTCCGTAACAGTTTACTGGTACAACAGGATGCAAAGATCAGTGGCACTCAGCTCAGCAGAAGCAGAACATATGGTTGGCAGTCAAGAAACATGTGAGGTGATCTAGATGAGAAAGATTCTTGTGGGAATATTTGGTCAGCTGATGGATCATACTTTGATCTAATATGATAATTATAGTTTCAGAAAGGTCTCTGAAAGTCGATTCTTTCACGATTAATCCAAGCACATAGATATCCGGTATCACCATCTATGGGATTTTGTGCAGAGGTAGATAATGTTGCTAGATTACATTCCAAAAAAGGAATAAGATGCAGACATTTTGAAAAAGGATTTTTCAAAGGGTAAATTCAAGTTCCATAGAGGAAGGATAAGGGTAGTTGATAATCCCTTTCTTGCCGAGAGGGAGTGTTGAAAATGTAGGAGGAAAATCATAGTTTGATTTGCTTGGTCAAACTAGAGAAAATTCGAATTTCCATTTTAGCAGACAACTTGGATGAGTTAACCTGAGTGACATGTCTTTTGCCACCTTGTTAGCTTAGTTAAATCAAGTTGGAATACTTGATTTCAGTTAAGCATGAGTGATTTTTAATTTGTACTAATATAATTCAGTTAAATTGAGTTATTTTTAGTTAAAATAGTTCTAACTGGTCAAGGAACTAGTGGAAGGTCAAGTTGTGCAGGGTGACTTTAGTCACACTCAGTGATCATCCATATAACTAATCAATAAGATCAAAATAATTATTGCATGCAAACAATTCGAGTTACCCAGTTGAGATAGAGATTCCAAGGTAGTGTACTATCAGTTGTAGACTATTCTAATATATACAAGTGGTGCATGTAATCGAAGATCAATGCTTGGGAATTGTGCAGTCAATTGAGGGAAAATTTCTAAATAATAGGGTCCCAATTAGTTAGGATTTGTGCAAGTAAATAGGGGCTTGGAGGGCTTGAAAATTTTCTAAATGTTGGCCAAAGTCAGTCATTCAGGCAAAGAGATAGGCTATTCACTTGTAGGTTGTGCTCAGGCTTGAGCAAGCAAGGTGATGACATGGCAAGGTGACGTGGCGACGTGACATGGCAATGATGTGGAAGATGACGTTGCCCTGGCCCGCATATCGCACAACGCAATTTCTAAGAGGTTAGTTGCAGATGTAAGTGTTAAGATCTCTGAAATGTGATGTGTGATTAAGGTGGGACCTGAGCGTCGATTGCAAATTGCAAAGTCTGAAGTTTACATCCCACGGTATATAAGAAAATCTGCGATCTAC
Organism: Pinus albicaulis; assembly: GCA_034641835.2. Taxonomy (NCBI): domain Eukaryota; kingdom Viridiplantae; phylum Streptophyta; class Pinopsida; order Pinales; family Pinaceae; genus Pinus; species Pinus albicaulis. The sequence continues at coordinate 1,176,518,551 of CM076577.1, read as the reverse complement.
AAGCTGCGGGCGGACCCACTTTCCTTGACATGTCATGTCTATGCTAAACGCCCCTGCAACTCCCCACCATCTCTGCTCACCTCCATGCATCGTATGGCCTACAACGTTTTTCGGCCTCCCCGCATCCATCGAATGTTAACAAAAGGGGGAGGGGCATCCGAAATGGGTGGTATCCGATACCGCCCGTCTGGCTATGTGTCATTCCCATGGATACTCTGCACCCCCCCGTCCAATACCGCTTACCACTCTCACCCCCCTCCGAAAAGCCATTTGCGACACTCACCAAACCGTTGTGCCTTTTTACTGTTACCTATACCATACGCGCCACATTTTCTCTCGCTGTCCGCTTCACTCAATCACATACCCTCCCGTTAAGAAAGTCGTTGCGCCATAAAGGGTCGGTTCTTTACCCAACGGACCTATGCCACCTCCACACCACCATATCACTGTTTAAAGTCAAATGCCGACATAACCAAAGAGTTTAATCTGTCGATTATTGTGAAATTGATGCAGGTATTATTGGAGAAAGTCTTAATTGTACAAACTGTTGCCGAAGAGCCATTTATACATCAAAGAAGATCTATCAACACTCTGCGAAATCGAATTACAGGTCTCCTTTAAACTATTCAATCCCAGTCACTATCCCTTTCTATCATATCCCTTCCCCAGTGCTGATCCATAACCATTTCCCTTTCTCAATTCCCCTCTTTGTCATCCCATTCTCCATTACAGGTTGTGAAAGAAGAATCATTGAAGAGATGCCTCCAAATCTAGATCAACAGCCTTTTAATCCTATGGTCTACCCATAAATGGACCTGGATCACTTGGCTCTAGCAGACGAAGACTACAAAATCCATGAGACAGAGTCGTATTCTGATTTATTCAATGTCTACTTTTGGTTTGAAGACCAATTTCTCGAAGGAGCCGATGACATTAGCATATGGGAGACCCAACTACCTCTTTACATATTTCCAAAAACCCATAGTTTCCCAGAGTTAATCAGGAAGTGTCAAAGCTATTATGACATTAATCAGAGGACCATAGTCACCCCAACAAGAGAATTCTTGTATTCCATCAATGCCCAATCCATCCAGCAGATGATATAGGCCCCCAATCCTGAACAAGTGGTCCCTTTCTCATATGAAGTCCTCAAAGAATTTTATCAGAAGATTGACCCTGCCATCAGAGCAAAAAATTTTCAACTTTCTATGGTCCCTGATACCCCAATGCTTACAAAGAACCCTCCTTATCCCTCATCTCCCTTTTCTGATAGGACCAAGCACATTACGTCTGTTTTAGCTTATTTATTAGGTTATCACACTGAACAGTGGGTAGATGAAGCTATGATAGGTTTTGTGTCTACTCTTTCCCCAAGTGCTAAACTCACAGTCCAGTTCAACTATGCTCAGTTTCTTGCAGAGACCATTCATGAACAATTTTTAAAGTTTGATACAGAGGAGGTTTTCAAATATTCCTCTGTGTTGGTATATATGCTTGTCCATTTCCAATCTAGAAGGTTTCAATTTCATATGACCAAGGTAAATTAAGATAATGAGCCTCAATTTGTCATGTTCTAGAACACATTGCTATTAAAAGATCAGAAGGATTATACATATAAGGATTTTGTGGATTTTTTTGTTCACCCAACCATCAGCACACTAATCAATGCAATAGAGCCCATGATAAATGAGGAGATTGGGAGAACCATAAAGCCAACAGAGCAAGTGAAGACAACATATTGGTATTTGTACCAAAATTACACAGAGATTCGAGTCTATGGAAGCGAGATAGCCCCTTACAAATTTCCAAAGTTCCTCTCCATGAGGGTCTTTGCACTAGAATACATAAGGAAAATGATACATGAAGATGACCTCCACTTTGTCTCTGCAAAGAAGAAGTCTCAGTTCAATATCAAGACACAAATTGGGTCTTTCATCTGTAAAAGTAGAGCAGCAAGAGAGGAGGCAGAAAATATACTGAAAGAGATGGGTTTCAGCCATAGTTTCACTTGGTCTTATGACCCTGTAGGGATTATCTCTAGGAAAAGGGTGGAAAACAAATCCACACCCTATGTTCACACACATATGCCTTTAGTTGAGCATTATGCCAATCAAACAGAATGGGTGACTAATACCCTCCAAGAAGAGGAAGAACAAGTGTTCTCCACTCCAGGCGTCTAGAACCCAACACCACAAGGAAGGAAGAATGCAAAAGGAAGAGAAGACAAGGGGAAAGAGCAAGAGAAAGAGATAGGGAGCAAAAGGCCAAGAGAGGATCAATCACCTTCGGTGACTGATACCTCTAGTAAAGAATTAAAACTAAGATATAGGAAGAGGGCCCGAGTTCATATGGAGATTGATCGAGGAGGAGAATCAAGGCAACAAACAATGGTTCATATTGCAGACACCCCTAGGCCATCTTCAGTGGGTGGTCAAACAATGGCCTCCCCCCACATCTACAACCACAATATCTCTGCAGCAGTAGGCCTGATGTAGGAGCATCCTATTTGATTTTCATTATTTAATTGAGTAATTAGGGGGTGATGTCTTTTTAATTATTTTATAAATTATTATGCTCATTTTAATAAATTAAGAGGGAAAAATATGAGTGTGAGGATTATTGTAAATATTCTCTTAATTAATTGAGAATATGAGGGAATTGATTTGGGTAGATAATTTAGGGATTAGGAGTTCCTTACATGGAACTTAGTTGAGTCAAATAAAGGATAAAGATATTTTAGGATTTGGTTGAGATTTGTGTGGCGAAAATCATGGATTGGAGTTAATTCATAATTGTGTATAAATGAAGCTTGTGTGAGGATGGAGGACAGAGAGAGGCACAGAGAGATAGAGAGAATTAGTGTGAGATTTCATGTGAAGGGCGAGAGCCGAGAGGCCAATCATTGTAATATTCGTCCAAGGAAGGGTTTGCATTTGTAAATTTCTAGTTGTATTTTATGCAATTATTTTGTGTACTGTTTGGCTCTCTCTTCATATGTATTTTAAATTGAGTCTAAGTAGACTTTATTGAAGATTAAATTGAGGATTTCTTGTAAGAGGAACACACACTCTATTATTGTGCACAAGGATATGTTTTGTGGAGAATCCCTGCATCATTTGGTATTGAAGCCGAAGATCCATGCCTGGCGGGGTGTGATCGGAGGTATTGAAGGTTAGAGTTTATTGTGTGATAGACTGTTGGAGGTTTGCCTTAAATATGTGAATTTTGTCTTGAGTGAATTTAATCTCTGCAATTATATATATACCATGTATGAGTGGGTGAACGCAGGACAATTGGTGCATTCAAAAAACCAACATTGACAAAAGGCAACCTCAGATTTGTGGAGTGTAAGTGATTGGTGTGATTTAAAATTGGAAACCAAAACCTGAAGTCTACAAACATTTGGAAGAATTCTGTCACTATAGGCTGGCATATTTTTCAAAGTATAGAGGCGCAGATGTTTGGACGCAGGCGTAGATGAATTTGGGAATCGATGATAGCAAAACCGCGTTGACACCCCTACAAAAGATGCATTGGGCAATATGTGTTTCTAACAGTCGCTGTAAGAGTCCAATTTCCTTGACTGCAATGCAGAGAAACGTTGTCCGACATTTGATAGTTCTAGTGTGACAGCTCGTGTGGCAACGATTTCAGTAATGTAGAGAAATGACATACGACATTTTCTCTTTCTTATGCTGACGTCTTACATATAGTAACGCATTTATTTACACTATCAACATGGAAATCAACACTATGGCAGCAGAGAATATCACACACTAGCTAAGGGAAAATCCACACCTCAATCCAATCTCATGACTGACACAAATTTGACTGATTCGAGAGTCAAATTTGCTAAATTTTGATGCCAAATCAAGGATGTAGTTATTTCATAGAGGATTGATCACCGAGTTTGTTTTATTTGGTTTGTATAAATAACTATAAGAAGTGGAGACGTCTTTCGTATTTTTTGTATTTCATTATTGTTTGTGTCGACATTGTAATGGAATGTTAATTTTCCTAGAGTGTGGTTGATCTACCGACTCTTACAGAAAAATACAAGGAGGATATTTTGGTATGGAGATTCCAGTTGGGAAAAATATTCTTGGCTCATAAAATGATGATATACAAGTGCAATTTGCTTGGAAAGCCCATTGTCACTGCTACTCAAATGTTGGAATCCATGAATAAGTCTCCTCGCCCTACCTGTGATGAAGCTACAAATGTGGCTAATGTTGTTTTGGATGGGACTGATTGTGTTATGCTTAGTGGTGAGAGTGCAACAGGGACATATCCAGAGGTGGCAGTGAAGAGCCTGTGGCCAAAATTAAAATTGGTTCGATAAAATGAGTTCAAAGCGTAAAACCATTATGATCTGTAAAGGAATGTGTTAACAGCTGGTTAATGGGAATGAGAGTGACGGAGACTTTGAATCGAGGAATTCGAGCAGCGATTCTTCCAGTGATAGTGAAAACTGAAAGATATTTAAGCTTTAGAAGTGAATCCTTCAGTTCCAATGAAAGAAAAGGAAGCAATAGAAGACAACAAAAGTTATGCAACAAGAGCATGGTAAATGTCGGGGAAAGGTATGTTCAGTAAAATTGTGGGGCGAGCATATTATATGTTGACATTTTTGGGTTTTCTTAACCAAAATCGAAATTATAGATAAGTAATTTTGTGGGAATGATTTATATATATCTCAATCTGTTGTTCAAACCATAATCAAAATTAAAGTGGAAATGTTTTAAATGCAGATGTATAAGGTTTTATCACCACAGTAAGTTTAAAGGAAATTAAGTTCCACTTAAAGGAATGGAAAAGGAGAATGCGCTATCCTGGGTGTTATAAAGAGAATCATGCATTTTATAATATACGAGGTGGTTTATTATGACTAGTGTGGGTTCTTCGCAATCTTGGTCGCGTCATTTTGGATTAAGGCTTGTAGTTGGAAATAGGAGAATTCTTTTGATTTGTGTTTTAAGGTTGAAAACACAAACAAACCACAATTTCTCGATGTTGTAGAATCCTTGTTCTTACCATCATATGGCGGCGCCTAAGGAGGTGTTGTTCAGGATGAGCACAATGTACAAGTTTTAAATTATTCATCAAAGAGGTTGAAAACATGAGTAGCTTGTTCTCTGTACAAAGGTGAAGAGATGTGAATTGCTGTACAATTTATAATGTGTAGTTGCATGTGCATGGAAGTGCAAGAAAAATTTCTGCGCTAAGATGATGAGCATGTTGAAGAGGTTATGATATGAAGGGCATCCGAATATTCATAGTGATAAATATGGCATAGAAGAGTGAAATCTGGAGAGTTGAAATTGCAAAGAGAAGGTTTATTAAATAACCTTGACGAGATCAATGAGAAAGATCTCATGGAATATTGGAATAGTTCAAAATAATTTGAAGATATGTTGACAAGAGAAGCAGATGAGGCTATGAAGCCTTGTATTTTTAAATCTCACAGTTTATGTATGTTTGCAGGATGTGCGGAAGATGGTGGACAGTCTGGTGAAACTGTCACAGAGATGAATGAAACTCTTAAGGTGAAGTATGAAGGAGAATGCCTTTCAGAGGAGGAAGGTACTGATTTGTTGTAGCAAGAAGAAATCATAAATGAATTCTTGTTTGGTGTAAGACAACCAGTTGAAGCTGTTATGGAGCAGAAGCATAATGAAAATGCCGAATTGATATTCCAAGGAGGTAAAAAAATGAATTTGTTTAATGAAATTGCTGACAAAATTTTGCAGTGTGATGATACAAAAACCAGGATAACTCAGGAAGATTTCCAGAAGAAGAATGAAACTGGGAATGAATATTGTGATGAAATGCTGGAAATATTTCACATGGAAATAGTGTTCTTGGAATGATAGCGTAAGGAACCTGAAGGGGAGATGAAACTTGCAGAACCTGATACATAAGAGATTGCAGTTACAGTGCATGATAGGGATGAAATGTTTTTAAAATTTATAGAGTTGAGTGAATGTTATAAATTTTTAAATAATAATGTGGTTGTAGGTACAGAAGGAAACATTAATAAATATTATGTTGAAATAAGAGAAATTGAACAGAAAGTATTTGGAGATGAGATGAAAAATCAGGAGCAGCAAGAAAGCTATGTCTTTAGAGACATAAAAGAAACATGAGTGTTGAACCAGTAGGATAAAGATGAAAGCAACCAGCAATTCAAAATAGGATCTACTGAAATCCAGGAAGACTATGATGGGAGATTGGTGCTTGAAGCATCAAAAGAGGCCGAAAGGTCTTATCTTTTTAAAACTAATAGTTTGTTGATGAATGCAGGTACAACACCAGATGAGGAAGTTGTTTCTATAGGGGAAATCAATGACTATAATTGTGATCAAGAAGAAGTTATTGATTATTCTTCATTTCAGAAAGTTGAGTGGTCAGCGCAATTGGACACGGAAGCATCAAACAAAGATGAATTACTTCGAGGAATTGGCGAAAGAAATTGTTGGAGAGGCTGATGGAATCTGGTTGATAGAATGAGTGATGCTGATGTACAACCAGTTCCAGATTCTTTCAGAGTTTGGAGACTAGAAGAATGGGTATCAGTGTTTCTACACGAGTATGTAATTCCTGAAATAAAGATGATGTGGTATGGAAAAGCGAGAGTTACATTCAATAGTATTTTAAAAATACTATTCTGGGAATCATGTGATGAATTACAAAATGGAGTTGATACTTTAAAGGACCAGCGGCAGAATAGAGTTTGAAATCCTGGAGGGAACAAGTCATCGAAACTTGTGGTTGTCACATTATTACATAAAAGAAACAGACCTCATAGATAGGAGTCTATGGAAACTTCTCTCCATGGGGAGTCTGATGCAGGAGCATCGTGTTTGATTTTCATTATTTAATTGAGTAGTTAGGGGGTGATGTCTTTTTAATTATTTTATAAATTATTATGCTCATTTTAATAAATTAAGAGAGAAAAATATGAGTGTGAGGATTATTGTAAATATTCTCTTAATTAATTGAGAATATGAGGGAATTGAGCTGGGTAGATAATTTAGGGATTAGGAGTTCCTTAAATGGAACTTAGTTGAGTCAAATAAGGGATAAAGATATTTTAGGATTTGGTTGAGATTTGTGTAGAGGAAATCATGGATTGGAGTTAATTCATAACTGTGTATAAATGAAGTTTGTGTGAGGATGGAGGACAGAGAGAGGCACAGAGAGATAGAAAGAATTAGTGTGAGAGTTCATGTGAAGGGCGAGAGCCGAGAGGCCAATCATTGTAATATTCGGCCAAGGAAGGGTTTGCATTTGTAAATTTTTGGTTGTATTTTATGCAATTATTTTGTGTACTTTTTGGCTCTCTCTTCATATGTATTTTAAATTGAGTCTAAGTAGACTTTATTGAAGATTAAATTGAGGATTTCTTGTAAGAGGAACACACACTATATTATTGTGCGCAAGGATCTATTTTGTGTAGAATCCCTGCATCAAGGCCTTTCAAACATCTACTTCCAAACCTTCCATAGAATGCCAAGAAAAATCAGTTTATGAGACGTTCAAGGAAATAAAATTGAGAAATGAGGTGTGAAAAACTAAAACTTACAATCAATTCATGAAGCAAAACCCAAGTTCACAAAGCAGGCTATTGTCTGCTTTTGACAATGAGAAGAGAAGGATGCATATGGAATTTATAGAAGACTTGGTCCCACAACCCCAAGGAGCAGGAGATTACAAGAAGCAATCATTCGAATTTAATGCCAAGGACATCCATCCGATTGACCAAATGGAATTATACAAGCAGACTAGAGAGATGGTGGCCTCCACCTTGACAAGTACTACTATGAGCTTTTCAAAGCTGCATGTATCCTTATCCAATTCTCAGTCACAAATCAAGATGGATAAGATATATGCCATGGCTAAAGACTCAAGGATCAAGTATTTAGAGGATTTAATAGTGAAGATGGGTCATGACCCAACCAATGTTCAAGCTGTGGAGGAGGTCTTGAAGAAGAAGAATGCTGACATAGCAGCCCTCAGGAAACAACTCAAGATGCCAACAACAGAAGACCCCTTGGCCAAAGGCATTGAGGAAGATGAGTCACAGAAGGCAGAGTTATCGAATTTAGTTGTGGATAAATCTACCCAAATTAAATAGATGGAAAACGAGATGGAGAAGTTGCTGAAGGAAAAAGAAGAAGCAACTCGAGTGCCACTCATCCCAGTGAAATTTGTCCCCATTTCAACAATCCCATCAATTGTTGCCACAACTGCTGGAACATTTAATAGGAAAGACCAGCTATCAAAGGCCATGGAAAGTATGACCCTGCTGTCACAAGAGATCCAGAAATTAGAAGCACAGATTGGAATCCTGAGAGATCAAAAGGCCAAGTCTAAAATTGCCCATGAGATAGCCAAAAAGTATATTGAGAGATTGGAGAAGGTAGAGAAGGAATTTTCGGACAACAACATTTTGGGCCAAATGAAGTTGATAATTTGGGACGGTATCATAAAGTTAGTGGAGGAAATTTGGCACTCCATCCACATCATTTTTGAACAGAAATGTTTGGTGGAAAAATGCGCAGTGGCCACTGAAAAAGAAAATCAAGAATTGGGAAACATGCCAATCAGAACCCCTAAAATCATAAAATTCCTGAACTCAAAAACTAGCTATGAGCTTGAAGAGTTGGATGTACAAGACAGAACAACAACCATATCAGAAGTAAAAAAGGTCCTCACTAAGAGGAATTTAGTAAGGCAATTAGAGGAGAAGTGTCATGAGTTGGACTTGGCCACTAGCATATTCTTGAACAATATTGAAACCCTAGTGGCAAAAGGTTTTCCCTCACTATATGTAATTAATAACAAGCTGGTCTAAAGGAGATATTATATAAAAATACTCAAAGAAACAGCTAAGGATATGACCAAATTCACCAACATCAAAGGAAATATGACTGGGAAAGTTGCCTAGGATCTATTGAGCAATGAAATCTTTATGCAACATGAGTTGAAGCATGTTTTCCCCACCAGGCCCACTTTCAGCAAATACACAGAGGTGGATGAAGTGCACCGACAGGTCATAGGCACACGGATTCCCAACAAAAAGGAGTGGAATAAGTTGTGTATGTTATAATATTGAAAATGCATAGTAGATACATTAGCACAACCATCTGGTGATTAACAGTGCCAACATCGCATCCTCTTTAATGATCCAGCAGTGGCAGCCCAAAATAAGAGCCAGATGTGAGATACTACCCATCATTGCCTCTTCGCAACTATGTCAGCCTCCTCCAAGCCACTTTTTTTTTATTCATGAAGAGCCACCTGAGTTTTTCATTCTTCAAGAGCTACCAAAATTAATTCTATAGGTAGTGTTTTGTCTGAGATTTTATTTTCTCGAGCCTTGCATGGACACACTTGTCTAATTTCAGTTTGTTTGTAATTAATAAATATTTCCAAAGTATATTATGGCAACCGACGTAGTTGTTAGCTAAATACTACTAGAATTTTCATTATCAAGGGTTGGATATTGTTAGCCCCTGCATTGTAAGAACTACTATATTGGAGCACTATAATTTTGAAGCTAGAAAACAATAATCAAAGACTGTTTACAGGATTCTTGAGCTGTGTCAAAATGGTGATGTGATACTTCTCTGTTTCAAATTTTTCCGTTGTTTTCCCTGCTATGCATCTGTTCATCTAATTGTAAATCAGAAATTTTAGATTTAGATTTGCTGTCAGAGCACCTTAATTATGTCTACATTTGAAATCTGAATGTTTTCTGCTGAAGTCTGATTAAATAATTCTTAACTGCTCTTTAGTCACTATTGAACCTCAATCTTTCTTTCACCTCATAATTCATACAACTCTTAATATCCATTTAGCACAGTTAACTTGCCCTATGATGCTCTTGAATGTTGATGTTCCATTCCAGCCTTTGACTCCATATCCTAATGGAATATTCCATGTAGACCTTCTCATCCAACCACCCAATTAATCAAACAAACAACCCTCTTTATTTCTGTAAGTAGGCTAATATCAACATTATAATTATCAAGTTAAATCATAAGACAGAGAGAGGCCTCTCCGAGTCTAGGAGGGCTAGGTCCTGGACTCCAACGTGGTTTGATGTGGTCCTCTGTCATTTTTTCTTTCCAATATTGCAAATTATTTACGGTCAACACTTTGGATTTCACATACACGACCTAGAAATTAGTTGGTGAATTCAATATTGTATACTTTAGAAGGTAACTCCTATTCCAAATTTTTTTATTATGTAATTTCAGTCCCCATAGGTGAGATGTGTTACCCATTTCACTTGAATTTATTTATTTTCTTCTCAAATGACTTTTATATTATCATGGTTCCCATATTTAAAAAACATAGAACCTAGAAGTTCAAAACTAGCACAAAAATGAACTTAAGGATAAAATGATTAACGAAATCAATTGTTTCCTTGGAAGAGTGTCTCTCTTTCCACCTCTAGAAGAGCGTCACTCTACTCCAAAACTACATTGGACTGTATCGAAGGAATTGACAATGGCATCTTTCGGAATACCGAAAATGCCTTCTTCAATCATAATAGCAACCTAAATATGCTCATCGGTCATTAAAATCTAACAGGTGCAGTCCTCTTCAAATATTTGCATGCCCCTTTCTAATGTCTCTGAGTGGATTTAGATATCCATCATTTACATATTCTTATTGAGAAGCAATGTTTCTCCACTCATAGAAACGATTAAAAATTCTTGCATTGGAGTGAGTGATGAGATGATCTTCCCAAATCTTCTATTCCTTCGATGTACCTTTACACCTTTAGAGGCAATTGCTAATAATATTTTTAATGTAGTTGTGCTAGTATATATATTTTATTAAATTTACTCTTATCGAAATTGTAAAAAGCATATGCCTTTTTTAACTTAGATTTTAACTCTCACAAATATGTCGTCATTATGTAGAATATAAAATTTTCAATAAGATAATGCTAACAATAACATTATACACGGATAAGGCGATGTAGTCATAATATCCATCCAGAATTTAGAACAAATGACAATGTCTCGTATTAAGATGCAATGTGAAAGGTAAATAAGTGTGTACGCATCCAGTGAACATGGTTGAAAACTTGCAACCTAACATTGCCTCACCTTCACCTTCATTTTACTGAAATTTTTGTAGCTTTGCTAAAAATTCAACCAAAGGAAATTTCGATGTACCTCGTTGAGGATTCGATTTTCATTAAAATAACACTTGTACAAGACATGGAATGGTGGAATGATGAGCTCAAAGGAATTGTCCCCTACAACCTTGGTGATGGTGTATGATCCACATTAGAGTGAGCGAAATTGCGGTGGGGACCAACGAGGCGCTCCTTTTTCAAATGTAGCCAAACTTTGCGCCCACCTGGAACTTGTGTGGCACCTGATGTTGATCATGTTGTTGCTTGTACTTAACATTGACACTGTCCAATATGTCATGGACCTGTGAGCAAATGTACTGAATGCGCGCAATGAAGTTGTTAGCCCTGTCAGCTTTAGGCTCGACATGAATGAAATTTTCCTGAGTAGCTGCAAATGGTATAACCACATCAATGGGACATAATTTTTGGAATCCCAACCCCACTTGAAAGGGGTTGTGGCTAGTTGAGATATGGAGAGCTTTGTTGTAGCTATGTTGGACATAGGGGAGGCTTTCATCCCATGTTCATGGATGCTTCGAGTTGTACATGCACAAAATGTGTATGATCATCCTGTTGACGAACTCTATTTGTTCGTTAGTTTGGGGGTGGAAAATTGTGAACTTAGTGACCTTGGTATCCAACATTGAACAGATACTTGAACAAAATGTACTTAGGACCTGTTGTCCCGATCTGAGATATTGGAATGTGGGATCCCAAAGTGTACCCACATTCATTCAAAGAAGAGGTTAGAAATGGATTCTGCTATAATACTTTTCTTGCATGTCTCTAGAATGAACATCGTAGAGAATCTGTTGACAACCACAAAAATGTAGTCATTGTCATGCTTAGTAGAAGGAAGGCTTGACATGTAATCCATGGAGATGGATTCCCAAGGTCGACTAGGAGTAGGCAGAGAAGTAAACAAGCCTTGCTTCTTGTTGGTCGGTTTGGAAATGGCACACGCAGTGCAAGATCTGATGTACTTCCCAACATCATGTCGAAGGTTTAGCTACTAAAAATACGTATGCAACACTGCCACTATTTTCTCTACCCCAAAATGTCCAGTGAGCTGACTGTAGTGCACCTCCAAAATCATCTTGGCATGCTTTCTTGAAGGAACATAGAGGTGTCCCAGGTGGAATAAGAGTGCATCTTGGAGGTGAAAATTTATAACTTTCTTACCTTCTAGGAGCATCTAGTATATTTTATCGAATTCTAGATCGCTCTTGTAAAGATGCAGGAAACCCCGAAGTCGCGTGCCAACAAGAGTCAAGTACAATGGTCAGCGCCATGATTGACGATCAACTGAGGCAGTTTGAAAAATTATTGGTGTTTCCCTTCTTGTACTTAATGTTCAATGGAACTATTTTAGGTATGTGGACCATTTATGATGGCAATCGTTCTGCAACTTCCCTTGTGTTTGTATGAACTATAGGGGTCAGTGGTATGTTTGGATGACCATTTCCTTCCCCATAATGTAATTCCTCCAATGTCAGTAGACCTGCACAATAGAACACATCTCTTTGTCATAGGTGGGATAATTTTGGACTGCGTTTAAAAGTGTCTCACTGTGATATGCCACGGGATTCCCCTGTTGAGCAAGAACTACACCAATAGCATAGTCAGAGGCATTTGTCTCGATCTCAAATGGTTGTTGCAGGTCTGGTAAGGTGAGCATTGGTGTAGAGTAGAGGCGATGCTTCAAGTTAGAAAAAACCTTCTATTGGGATTCAGACCAAAATAACTTTTCTTTTGCTCCTCCATTAGTGACTTGACTCAAAGGCCAAGTGATATGAGAGAACCCCAACACGAACAAGCAGTAGAAATTGGCAAGACCTAGAAAGCTGCATAGCTCTATTGGAGTGGTTAGGGATGGCCAATCCTGAATGACTTGTATCTTGGCTGGGTCCACATGCACACCCCTCTCATCAATGATGTACCCCATCTATTGTACGTGGGTCATACCAAAAGTGAATTTCTCCAAATTGGTACGAAACTTGTGCTTCCATAGGGTTTGGAGGACCTATCGAATATGGTGGAGGTGCTCTTCCCAAATCTTTATGAATATAAGGATGTCATCCAAATACACCACCATGAATGAGTTGGTGAAGGGTCATAATATATCGGCCATCAACCTCATGAAGGTTTTGAGGGAATTATTTAGCTCGAAAAGGTATGACCAGGCATTCGAAAAGGCCCTCCTTGGATTTGAAGGTAGTCTTCCACATATCATAGGGTTTGATTGGTACCTGGTGATAGCTGGAATTCAAGTCAATCTTGCTAAAATATTTGGCCCCCTTGAGCTAGTCCAAAATGTCATCAATCTGTGGGATTGGATACCTATTGTGGACAGTGATCTTGTTCGATGCCCGATAGTCAATAAAAAGTCTCCAGGTCCCATCCTTCTTCTGTAGCAACACGATCGGGCTCCCACAGGGTGATGAACTTGGACCAATGTGTCATTTTTGCAGCAACTTCTAAACATGCCTCTTGATTTCATCGTTCTCCATAACAGAGCATCAATATATTGGTCCATTGGATAGCAGTGCACCTAAGGTCATATCAATGGAGTGTTTGTCCTGTCAATGTAGAGGTACCCTTGTGGGTGAGGTGAATATGTCCCTGCACTCTACCACAACCTTGTCCATCAATTGTTGTTGTGTAGAGGAGCCCTTTCTGGAGGTCGTGGCCACAATATTTTTCTTGCCCCGAGGGTGAATCATAAGGAAAAAAAAATTCCAGGTCTGGGAAATGATCTTAATACATTGTTTCAATGTGATAAAAGAGATTATGATAGGCGGTGATACCTTCAGTATCTTGTATAACTTATTTCCCAAAGTAATAATAACAGTGCGAGGCCTAGACTCATAGAAAGCATACCACTTCCATAAGTATGGTTGGCCTAATAATACATGAAAAAATTCAAGAGGAGAAATGTCACAAAATACCTCATATGTGAAGGGTTTGATGATATAGGGAAGGCGACAATACTGGACGACGCAGAGATATCATCCTTCGCAAGGCCACCTGATGGTGTATGAGTGCGAGTGTACTGTGGTCGGTAGGCCCAAATGCTTCCTTACCTCTGCTGAAATGAGGTTATTTGGCTCCCACTGTCGACATTTAACTGTAACATAAAGCCCTTCACCCACATATGTGAGTGGAAGAGGCGCTCCCCCTCCTATGGATCTTCGAGCTTGTCCTTCTAGATCTTGATGGTGGAAATAGTGGCACTAGGATCCGCATCAATAATTTGCTTCCCTTTGGCATTCCCCTTGTTGGGTTCTGACTCAGAGTTAGAACATGCATCTGATTCTGAAGCCTTCAGCTCGGTCACTAGTGACTACTTGGTCTGACACTCACTTGTGTTGTGAGTGGGGATCTTATGGAACTCACACCATTTCCCATGTCCTTCTTTGTATTCATGGTGTTTTTCTTCGCTTGCAGCTTCGACGGGTTGTCTTGGGTCACCCCGCCTTGGATTTTTCCTTTGTTCTGCATTTTGGGGGCACCTTTCCGTTGGTTTAGTTTCACATATCCAAAGTCTCGCTTCTTCTATTTAAATTGCTGCTTGATCTTGACAATGTATCGATATTCAACGATGAGCGAGGAGATGTCCAACAACTCCATCTTGTCCTGGATGTACTTGTGTAGACAACCATGGTACTTGAGTACCAAATGTCGCTCAGAATCCTTGATACCTAACTTCGTGCGAAGGGTATGAAAAAAAATTGTGAATTTTGGCACATCTTCGTCCCTTCCTTGCCTCAACGTGGTCCACTTTATGTATTTATCCTCATAGCTCTCGACAGGGTAATTCTATTCCTTGATGGTGTCCCGGAAATAATTCCAAGTGCGTGTGGCTAAAAATATTGAGGGTGCACTCTTGTCCCTCTTCTCACAGTAGGTTTCCCACCAGTCCTTGACATGGTGGGGGGGGGGGTCTTTGAGGAGTGCACAATCTCTTCTCGGCTGGAAAAATCATGAACTGAAAAATATCCTTCTAGCAGATTTAACCATTTATCTACAACATCCGCATCTATCTAACCTTCAAATATGTGGATGTAAAAGTTAACTTGTACCTTAAAGGGAGTGGTGCTTCCAGAGTGGTTGCTGGAAGAAGATGCGTCACCTGTGGGTAGCCACCGAAATATTAGGGCAAAGTTTTCCATCATCGCATTCCTCTGTCACTCAAGGGCTTCTTTAAGAAATATTTTGAAAGGATCTTATGTTCCCTCGTATTTCTTTTCTCTCACCATGGGAGGTCATTGTAGTTTGCGAGGATGGTCTTGCAAAGGTTCAACCAGTTCGATCCCTAACTCCTTATACCCTGTTCTCGTTGGGGACATGCAAAGAAAAACAAAGAAATAACAGACCACTCTGATACCAGTGATCCAAACTTAAACATGAATGAAAAAAAATACAAATATAACCACAAATATAGAGATGCAAAAAAATAACACTTCATTTCATTAATATCAAATAATTGAAATATGCTAACATAAATAATGGAAATAAACTAGCTCAGGCGATGGTAGCTTATCTCTCAGAAGAGATGTGGCAGTTACATGCCTCTGAATTGTGTTATAATGAGACCCGAGGGCCTATTTATGATTGAAAAACAATGGAAAGCCATAAACATCCAAAAATCTAACCCTAGGAGATGAAGCGCCAAAACTGTGGGCCTTTGGGGTAAATTGGTACATCAACTTCCTGGGGCTGTAACTTTGGCATACTATCTCTGTTTGACGCGCACGATACCTTGATAGAAATATCTATCTGAGGACTAAAAATTCAAATTGCAAACATCAATCAAAGTCGAAAGTTTTCCCGCTTTCCAAAAAATGTTTTTTAGGACCTCAAAATGGCTCCAGAAGTTCAAGACCCAAAAAACTACCCAAAATACTAACTAGTGCTACAATTAAGGAAACTGAATAAATAATGGTACAATGGTGGGGGTCCAAGTGGAATAGGCAGGCGGCCACCAAAGAGAGTAGGAAACCCTTCAAATGGATTAAAACAGAAGAACACAAAACATCTTTTTCTAGCCCTATCATACTTTTACAATTTTATGAGAGAACATCTTGTTCTAGAAGTATTCCACATATGACGGGGATTTTCATGCTATAGTTCTGGGCTTGAAAATTTGGATGCATTACTTGATGCCCAAGGAATACGTCTTGTATGTTGATAGCCATGCTTTGTAATTTATTAATAACCAACCAAAATTGAACCAAATACATACTACATGGGTAGAATTTTTGCATAATTTTACTTTTGTGATTAAGCATATGAGCAGTTCATCAAATAAGGAAGTTGATGCTTTAAGTAGAATCAAATTGATGCTACAAGAATTCCAAGCTAATGTTTTGGGAATTGACGAATTAAGAGAAATGTACAAGAACGATACAAATTTCAAGGAAGAATATGTAGCCTATGAAAACCCAACCAATATGAATAGAACATAATGGTCAAGAAATATGATTTTGGATGGATTACTATTCAAAGATAGTCGATTTTGCATATTGAAATGCTCCATCAGAGACAATTTAATAAACGAAAAACACAGTGGCACATTGTGAGGACACTTTGGAGTTTGCAAAACTTCTACTTTGTTAAATTCCTTTTATTTCTTGCTAGGTATGTGAGCTAATGTGAAGGGATCTATTGAGAAATGAAAAATGTGCCAATATATGAAAGGAAGGAGCCATAACATAGGATCATACTATCCATTTCCAATTCCAACCAGTTAATGGGATTCAGATAGTATGGATTTTTTTTTTGGGATTACCTCGAACCTAAAAGGGAAATGACTCCATCTATTTTGCTGTAGACAACTTTTCAAAAATGAATCATTTTATTTCTTGTTTCAAGGTTAGTGATTCAATAAATATAGCCAATTTATTCTTTAAGGAAATATTAAGATCACATGGGTTTCCAAAAAGCATTATTTAAGATTGAGATACAATATTTATAGGCGATTTTTGGAGAACATTATGGAAGAAGTTAGACACTAACTTGAATTTTAGTTCAACTTATCACCCACAGATAAATGGGAAGACAAAGGTGGTGAATAGGAGTTTGGGGAACATTTTGAGAAGTCTAGCTAGTGAACATCCCAAGCAGTGAGCCCAAGTGCTTGCTAATAATATAATATAATAATAATAATGATAATAAAATTTTATACTATAATAATAATAATAATTTTATTATTATATAGTTATTAATATCAATATAAATATTTATATTATTATTGTTTTATTTTTATATATTTATTAATATCAATATAAATATTTATATTGAATATATATTCATTAATTCCTATTGACATATATCAACCACATTTATTAAATATTATTTAATTATTCAATATTTAATTTTATTTAATATTATTTAATTATTCAATATTTAATTTTATTTAATATTATTTAATTTTAAATTATTTAATACTAATTAATTATTTAATAATAAAATTAATGGAAAATAGTAGTAATATTAATTAATAATGATATTATTATTAATACTCTTTATTTAGTAATAACTATAATTATTTTTAAATGATTATAATAATATTTAATTAATGATAATTATCTAGGTTGTGTTGGCACGATCTTAGCTGGGATAGTCATCATCCTTCTTCTCTATGTTGATGATATTGCTCTTCTCGCAAGGTGCCCATCTGATCTTGATAAGCAACTTAGACTTCTTAAGGATTTCTGCTCTACCATGGGTATGACTATTAACACTAACAAAAAAAAAGTTATGTTATCAAATCCAAGAAGGACACTTACGCTAATTTTGGGTATGACAATAGTAACTTGGAGGAAGTGTCTTCTTACAAGTACCTAGGAATTGTTATTCATCAAAAGCTCAACTGGAACTATAGCATTGAGAAAAGGATTAATGGGGGGTGGAAAGCTTATTTTGGTCTTGAAAATAGTTGTATAACGACAAACCTCATAATGTGGGATAGAAAGAAGTTCCTCTTTGAAACTTTAGTCACTCTTGTTATCTTATATAGTTGTGAGTTTTGGGGTTGCAACATCTCTAGAGAATCCTGGAGAAAGATTGAGCAAATCCAAAATCGTTTTATAATGTATAAACTCAAAATTAAAAGCAATACACCCTATCCTATTATCCTTATAGAAGTGGGTCTTTCCCCTATCAAGAGCCTAGCTATGACTAGGCGTCTATTGTACAAACACAAACTCAATAACATAGGAGACCATAGACTTCTTAAGCTAACTTTAAATTCCAGCCAAAACCACCTAAGGCTCAAATGAGGTTGGTATAAAGACACCAGGGCTTAGTTAAACCATTGGGAGATCGACGAGAATGTTGCATTGCAAAACATTAATAACATTAAAAAAATTGTTACTTCTAAGTTCAAAGAAAAAATGTGGTGTGAGAAAGATCTAGCAGCTAAAAGAAAATTAAGATATTATAAGGAGGTTATCAACCCCACCCTAGAAGATCAAAAGTATCTCTCTGTTTTAACTAGCTCAAAGAAGAGAATTAATATAGCCAACATTAAAATGAACTCTCATGAGCTCCATAGTGAAACAGGTCGTTGGACAGTTCCTAAAACACCATAGATGGAAAGGATCTGCCATCTCTATGAGAATATGAACATCGAAGATGAAAATCACTTCCTCTTAGAGTTCCCCACGTACAACCACATTAGATCTCAATTTCATAATCTTTGTTGCAATACTGACCTTCCTAGCCTTTTAAGATGTCAAAATTATAGTGAGCTCGGAAGGCTTCTATCCAAGATTTTTGAGCATAGGAATAAAATCTTAAATCAAACTAAATAGTTTGTTTCTTTAGGTCCAATAGACCAAATATTGGTTCAGTGGACGTTAACCATCATCATCATCATCATCATCAACATTTAATGTTTAATTATTGTTAATCAAAATTCATTATAATGATTTTAAAATAATTATTGTTATTACTAATTATTATTAATTAATATTATTACTATTATATTTAAATATATTAAATATTAAATAACAATTAATATAAATCAATAATTATTATTAATTATAATATTAATAATCATATTATTTTTATTATTATATATTTATCAATAGTAGATAAATATAGAAGAGTGAGAGTCAATGTGCATTCCCTCATAGCACATTGAAGAGTGAGAGTCAACAGCCCAAGATCTAGAAGCATATGACAAGAGTGAGAGTTAATGTGCATTCTCTCATAGTAGAGTGATATGGAATAGATGTCTTTGATTTGACAACTAAATTATGATAAATTTTTCCACCATGTTAAAAAAAAATACAAATGAAACTTTCATAAAATATCAAGCACTTTATATTTTTATATTGTTAATGTAGTTGTACTAGTATATATATTTTATTAAATTTAGTACTATGGAGATTTTACACTGCATTTACATTTTTAAATTAGATTTTAACTCTCACAAATATATGTCGTCATTATTTAGAATATAAAATGAGAATGTCTCATATTGAGATGCAAGTGTGAAAGGTAAATAATTGAACATGGTTGGAAACTTGCCACACCTTCATTTTACTAAAATTTTGGTAGCTTTGTTAACAAGCTAACCAAAGGAAATTTCTATGTCCCTCGATACCCACCTATCTGAGCGAAAATTTCATTAAAATTGATGACGAGGATTCCCACTGAGTGAAATTTTCTTTAAGTTCTAATGTCAGGATAAAGTAGGGCCATATAATCTATAGACTCCACAGTAAGGCGAAGCGTGTCTATAGACTCATGGTTAGGTTCCAAAGTAAGGCAAAGTGTATGAATATGTGCATGAAAGCTCTCAAATTCAGATTTCCAGTGTCTGATATTCTTCCAGCTTTGCATTCAATTCAATTCATTTCCTTTTTCGTTTTAGTCCAAGGATCGCCTTATTGAACTCATCAAGAGCTTCTACCAAGGTAATCTGAAATTCTTCCATCTTTCCATTCAATTCAATTCATTTCCTTTTTCATTGCCTCATCTCAACAGCTACAAGCATCAAAAAATTTCTTTCCTTTTTGGAAAAGGAAAATTCCAATGAAAATTACAATTTTTGGTTGGCTAGTTTGGTGGGGGAAAGTGCTCACATGGGATAATCTCAGAAAGATACGTCATCTTGGTCCCAGTCATTGTGTTCTTTGTTATTCGGCAGATGAATCTATCTCACATCTCTTCTTTTCCTGCCCCATTGTTGTCAGACTCTGGAAGCTCTTCATTTTTTTCATTATGAATCCTACTTGGTGCCCTGCGGATTTCATTTCTACTGCACATGATTGGGACAAACTGAACAGTAAATATAGATCTTTACCATTTTACCTTATCTGGGAGGTCTGGCTGGCAAGGAACAAATCGATTTTTGAGCAAAGACCTTTCCATATTCATCGGGTTTATATGGCCATTAAATCATGGATGGATGAAAGTCCTCCCCAACTTTCTGATGTTATTGATGGCTCTCACCGTATTAGACCTCATGAGATTGCCATCCCGGCCATTTTTTTTTATGGAGCATCCGCAGATGGTATCACTGGTTGTGGGGCATGGATCAAGATTTCTGATCAAGAGCGATTCCACATCTTTTGGAATGGAGGTCCTGGTTCTAATAATAAAGCTGAGATTATGGCGCTATGGGGGGGTCTCCTAGTTGCTTCTGACCTTCAAATCCAGGGGGTTAGCATTTATGGGGACTCTCAGCTGGCCATTGGATGGATCTCCAACAGATTTCATATGTATAACCCGCATCTACAAGGCTGGATTGACAGGACTCAGAGACTCTGGCATAGATTGAATTGTCCCCCCATTAATCATATTTTCCGAGAAAACAACACTCGATCTTATCGGCCTTCCAAGATGGGACTTATGGCTGAGTTTGGTTCCATGAAGATCGCCCATTTCTCTGATGGCAGACAGATTAGCGAATTTTCCATTCCTTTTCCATGAATCCATCGTTTCAGCTCTATGATTCCTCTTTTGTATTCTTAATACCATGATAGCGAGTAATGGTTTTTGTGACACAGGTTCTCGGTATAGGATAATGGATGATCTTATATTGGTATTCACTCCCTCCCTACGAGCCTGATACCTATGCACCAAGCGAGCGGGATTACTATATCAAGTGGGCGTCATATCAATTTCATACGAGGCTGTTTTTCGATCCTCAAGCGAGCCTGAATCATAAAGCATCGAGACAGTCAGCTTCCTACACATCAAGCGAGCGGGATCACTATATCAAGCGAGCGTGATCTCAATATCAAGCGAGCGCGATCACTATATCAAGCGAGCGAGATCTCATTATCAAGCGAGCGGGACCATCCTTCTTGCCAGATTTAAAGGTTTTTAATGTCTATAGGATGCAGATAAATTTTTCAATCTTGCCCGTCTCAACAGCTATCTATGCTACAACAGTACAGATCATACTTTTCAAGCGAGCCTGCTTCTACGTTTCTGATCATACCTTGCACCCTTTTTGTTTTGGCTTCATATCTTATCATAGGATGGATAGAACAGGGATCTATTATGATTTACCCCCCTGATTTTGCGTTTTTCACTTTCTCAAATCACTGCTGTCATATCTTTTCTTGTTTATCAGTCAATCGGATTGGGGAATGTTTATGGATGAATCCTATCCCCTCTGCTATTATCTTGTTGTTAATCATCCGTAAGGGAAGGATCTTTCCCGATAATGAGGAATCCAACTAATTCTATATGCTCAAACTCTCCATTATGAGCATATTTTATATGGCTGTATATGTTGAATCTCTCACTGTAGGCCTCTCAACTGAGATATATTGGTCAATTTACTGTTTATATTTTTAATATAATCAACGTTTTTTTCTTCTGAAAAAAAGGATCGCCTTAGTTTTGTGTTATTGGTTTTTCTATATTGATGTATCATAATAGATTGTGTTTAACTGATAATGGGTATGATGTGGGTCTTTTTATAAGGCCGACCAATTATTGCAGTATGCAACCTAATTCAGGAACTATTTCTGAACAATTTCTGAATGAAATAACTACTAATCGTATGTCTGCTTTGCGTAACTATCAGGTATTTGATGGTGTATCAACTCAATAACATAGGCGATGTGCACTTCCATAGAGATTTTATTGTGATCGTGGTTGTTCAAATCCCACAAAGGCAAATCGATCTTCATCTCAATGAGTTTGTCCCTCATAAGGAAGTTGATGCTTTAAGTAGAATCAACTTGATGCTACAAGAATTTCAAGCTAATGTTTTGGGAATTGACGAATTAAGAGAAATGTACAAGAACGATAAAAATTTCAAGGAAGCATATGTAGCCTATGAAAACCCAACCAATATGAATAGAACATAGTGGTCAAGCAATATGATTTTGGATGGCTTACTATTCAAAGATAGTCGATTTTGCATATTGAAATGCTCCATCAGAGACAATTTAATAAACGAAAAACACAGTGGCACATTGTGAGGACACTTTGGAGTTTGCAAAACTTCTACTTTGTTAAATTCCTTTAATTTCTTGCTAGGTATGTGAGCTAATGTGAAGGGATCTATTGAGAAATGAAAAATGTGCCAATATATGAAAGAAAGGAGCCATAACATAGGATCATACTATCCATTTCCAATTCCAACTAGTTAATGGGATTCAGATAGTATGAATTTTTTTTTTGGGATCACCTCGAACCTAAAAGGGAAATGACTTCATCTATTTTGCTATAGACAACTTTTCAAAAACGAATCATTTTATTTCTTGTTTCAAGGTTAGTGATTCAATAAATATAGCCAATATGAACATCGAGGATGAAAATCACTTCCTCTTAGAGTGCCCTGCGTACAACCACATTAGATCTCAATTTCATAATCTTTGTTGTAATACTGACCTTCCTAGCCTTTTAAGATGTCCAAATTATAGTGAGCTTGGGAGGCTTCTATCCAAGCTTTTTGAACATAGGAATAAAATCTTAAATCAAACTAAATAGTTCGTTTCTTTAGGTCCGATAGACCAAAGATTGGTCTCAGTGGACGTTAACCATCATCATCATCATCAATATTTAATGTTTAATTATTGTTAATTAAAAATCATTATAATCATTTTAAAATAATTATTGCTATTACTAATTATTATTAATTAATATTATTACTATTATAATTAAATATATTAAATATTAAATAACAATTAATAGATTGTATCATTGTGGGTCTTTTTATAAGGCCGGCCAATTATTGCAGTATGCAACCTAATTCAGGAACTATTTCTGAACAATTTCTGAATGAAATAACTACTAATCGTATGCCTGCTTTGATAGTGCGTAACTATCAGGTATTTGATGGCGTATCAACTCAATAACATAGGCGATGTGCACTTCCATAGAGATCGTATTGTGATCGTGGTTGTTCAAATCCCACAAAGGCAAATCGATCTTCATCACAATGAGTTTGTCCCTCGGAATGGACAAGAAATACAATACTTATTATCCTTCTATATTGGAAGTCAAGGAGCCATTCTCACTGCAGTTTTTTCTCTGAACGACAGCGTTCGTTCGCAGGTTTTCTGGACCGTACTAATCGTCTCCGGGCTAGTCTCTGCGATAGTCACCATCCGCCTGCTCAACATATTATAGAGTTATAAGAGGCAGAGCACAACTCCGCAATTCCCTCATTTACAATTGGAGATGGATTGTCCACAGATGTGTATTTGTTGCCACGTTGATTGCTATATCTCTCTGCCTCTTAGTCTGCTATACATTTTTTCTCCTCTCCCATCTCCGCTGAAGTTAATAGTAGCCGATGTGGCATAAATATGTTTAAATTTCCGTCAAAATGTACTCTTAGGTGTTTATTTAATAGCTCCAAATTGGTATGACATTATATGTTTATATGTTTATGGCTCTACTCTTCACTATTTGGGTTAGAAGAAATTAATGGAAATTCATGTAAGATTTTGAAAAAAAAAAAATTGGAAATGAATACAAATGAGTACCATTTGTTATGAATCTATGGTTGTTGATTATTCTATGAATATATATATGTGTATGTCTGAAAACTCTAAGAAGAGATCGTGTTTCTTATTCTTTAATTGGAAGTTGTTGTTTGTCTTATTCTTTAGTTGGAGTCAGGGATGGAATTTGACCGGTATTTTGCTCGTCATTGACCATTTTGCAACTTTTCATCTCAGCGTGTCATATAAACCAGCTTAGATCCATTTTAACTCCGGATCTATCAAGCGCCGAGAGGGATCAAATTTCTCGAGGTGCAAACCTCTTTTTTGAGTGCAAAATTTGAGGAAAAGTTTTCACCTCCAGAGATTTTATCCTTCTCGGCGCTTGATAGATCCGGAGTTAAGATGGATCTAGGCTGGTTTCAGTTGTGTGCTGCCAAGGAAAATCTATCAAAGATATGATTAATTTTATCAATAATATGCAAATATATCAAATATTAATATAATCATTTTAAATATATGATTAACTAGGTCATTTTAATTTTAAATTTTCTTTGTTACCTCAGTTCGTTGAGATAATAAATATTGTTAATAACTATAATGATGAAAAATGATGAAATATTTTTTTGAATGCAAAGTGACAATAATAGTGTTGAAAGATAGAAAATGTGAATAATAAGAATGTACTCATGTTACAAATAGTCTTCATTGTGATCAATCTCAAACTATTTTCTTATATTATTCTTATTTCCACCCTTGTTAGTTTTGTTTGTTATCTTTTCATATCGATTATATGAAAAATAAAATTTAAATCGTAAACCATTTAAATCTTTAGCTCGAGCTGTTGTAGTAAACATGATACCTTATCTCTATTGCTTTCCAATATTAATAGGTTAAATTACATAACACAAAAATCAATGTACATTGTCAATAACTTTTTGTGCTTACATTAAGATCAATGCATATTGTTAATCCAATCACTTTAAAATTAATGTACCGTCATATATCCAATTACATCAAATCATAAATCAACATATACATTGAAATCAATGCATTTAATGCAAGCAATCAAATAATATTAGAAAATAACTTCTACATTGAAATAAATGCACCTAATGCAATCAATCAAATAAGATTAGAATCCAACATCTACACTGAAATCAATGCATCTCAAAGCAATCAAATAGTATTAGAAATCGCCATCTACACTGAAATCAATGCATTTAGCGCAAACAATAAAATAGTATTAGGAATAATCTACATTGAAATCAATGCATCTAGTGCAAGCAATCAAATATAATTATAAATCGACGTCTAAATTGAAATCAACACATCCAGTGCAAGCAATCAAATAGTATTAGGAATCATCACCTACACTGAAATCAATGCATTAGTGCAAGTAATCATATATCATTAGAAATAAATATCTACACTAAAACTGATGCATCTAGTGCAAATAATCAAATAGGATTATAAATCACCATCTCCACTTAAATCAATCCATCTAGTGCAAGAAATATTCTTCCCTCTCTCCACCCTCCACCCATATCTATATCCCCTTCCATCTATTATTTTTTGCCTCTCTATCTCACCCCCCTAAACACAAATGCTCTCGCACTCCATATATATCATTCTCTTTTGTCAATCACCCCCTCTCCCCATCTCTCTCTTCTTCCTCTCTTCACCTCCTTCCATCTATCTCTATCTTCCCCTTCTCTCCCTCTCCCTCGCTAATATCTCCCTTTCCTCCTTTTATCCTCTCTCTCTCTCTCTCTCCATCTTCCTTATCACTCACTCTCTCTCTCTCTCTAGGAACCAACATCTACACTGAAATCAATGCATTTACTCAAAAAAATCAAATAGGATTAGAAATCGCCATCTACGTTGAAATCAATGCATTTAGTGCAAACAATAAAATAGGATTAGAAATCATCTACATTGAAATTAAGTCAGCTAGTGCAAGTAATCAAATATAATTATAAATTTACATCTAAATGAAATCAATACGTTCAGTGCAAGAAATCAAATTGTATTAGAAATCACTGCCTACACTGAAATCAATGCATCTAGTGCAAGTAATCAAATATCATTAGAAATAAATGTCTATGCTAAAATCGATGCATCTAGTGAAAATAATCAAATAGGATTAGAAATCACCATCTCCACTTATATCAATCCATCTAGTGCGAGAAATATTCCTCCCTCTCTCCACCCTCCATCCATATCTATACCCCTCTCCATATATTATTTTTTGTCTCTCTATCTCACCCCCTAAACACACACACTCTCGCACTCCATATATATCAATCTCTTTGTCAATCACCCCCTGTCCCCTTCTCTCTCCTCTTCCCTCACTTCACCTTCCATCTATATGATTCGGATTTATGCAGGAACTCAATAGAATAAACACATAACCATAAATACAGAGATGCAGCTGAAATAACACTTCATTTCATTAATATCAAAGAACTGAAATTTGCTTACAGACAGAATGGAAATAAAACTAGCTAGGGCGTTGGTAGCTATCTCTGAGAAGAGATGTGTCGGCTACAGGCCTCTGAACTGAGTTACAATGAGGCTTGAGGGCCTATTTATTATTTAGAAACAATGGGAAATCCTAAACAGCCAAAGCCCTAACCCTAGGAGATGAAGTGCCAAAACTATGGGCCCCGTTTGGGTAAATTGGTGTTTCAACTTCCCAGGGGCGTAACTTTGGCATACAATCTCTGTTTGACGTGTACCATACCTCGTTAGAAAGATCTATCCGAGTAATAAAAATTTTAAATGAGCAAAATCGGTCCATGAATCCATGTTGCTCTCTGTTTTCCAAAAAAACATCGTTTAGGGCCTCAAAATGGCTTCGGAAGTTTAGGACCCGAAAAACTGCTAAAAATAGTAAGTTGTGCCGAAACTGAAAAACTGAAAGAGACAATGGTGGGCCCCGGGCGGGAATAGGCGGGTGACCACTAACATCCACTCCGGATCACTACATTTCTATCTTCTCCTTCTCTCCCTCTCCCCCACTAATATCTCTCTTTCCTCCTTTTGTCCTCTCTCTCTCTCTCTCTCTCTCCATCTTCTTTATCACTCACTCTCTCTCTCTCTAGGAACCAACATCTACACTGAAATCAATGCATTTACTCAAAGAAATCAAATAGGATTAGAAATCGCCATCTACACTGAAATCAATGCATTTAGTGCAAACAATCAAATACGATTAGAAATCATCTACATTGAAATCAATTCATCTAGTACAAGTAATCAAATATAATTATAAATCAACATCTACATTGAAATCAATAAATTCAGTGCAAGCAATCAAATTGTATTAGAAATCACCACCTACACTGAAATCAATGCATCTAGTGCAAGTAATCAAATATCATTAGAAATAAATATCTACACTAAAATCGATGCATATAGTGAAAATAATAAAATAGGATTGTAAATCACCATCTCCACTTATATCAATCCATCTAGTGTGAGAAATATTCTTCCCTCTCTCCACCCTCCATCCATATCTATATTCCCCTCCATCTCTTCTTTTTTGTCTCTCTATCTCATCCCCCTAAACACACATGCTATCACACTCCATATATATCAATCTCTTTGTCAATCCCCTCCTCTCGCCATCTCTCTCTTCTTCCCTCTCTTCACCTTCCATCTATATCTCTATCTTCCCCTTCTCTTCCTCTCCCCCGCTAATATCTCTCTTTCCTCCTTTTGTCCTCTCTCCCTCTCTCTCCATCTTCCTTATTACTCACTCTCTCTCTCTCTCTCTCCACATTTCTCTCTCTATGTCTTTCTTCTTACCTCCCTCTCCCTCCCCCTCCAAGTCCATCTCTCTTTCCCTCCCTCTCTCCACTCTCTCACATCCTCTCTCTTTTTTCCTCTCTTTCCCTTTCTCTCCCATCTCTCTCTTGCTCTCTCTCTCTCTCTCTTCACCCACCAACTATGTTACTATATCCCTCCCTCTCTCCTCATATCTCCTTCTCCCCCCACTTATCTCCATCTCTCCTTATTTGTCTCTTTATCTCAGCCCCAAACATACACACACTCTCTCTGTCTCTCCCTTGTCACTCCTTCTCTCTCTCCACTTATCACTCTCTATATTTCTTATTTCCTACATCTCTCTCCTCCAACTCCATCTTCACAGATCCCCCCTCCCTCCTCTCTCTCAAGTCCCTCTCCTCTCGTCCTTCCTCTTTATCTCCCTCCTAACTCCCTCTCTTCCCTCGATCTCTCTTCTTCTTCCCTCCAATACTCTCTCTTCCCCCATCACTATCCTCCTCTCTCTCATCCTTCCTCTCTCTCCCTTTCTCTCCCACCTCTCTCTCTCTCTTTTCCCTCCAATCCTCTCTCTTCCCCCATATCTCTCTCTCTCTCTCTCTATAATCCTCTCTCTTCCCCCATCCCTTTCTCTCTCTCTCTTTCCACCCCTCTCTCTCTCCAACTACATTACTATATCCCTCCCTCTCTCCTTCTCACTTCTTCTCTCCCCCCTTCTTTCTATACATCTTACTTTGTCTCTTTATCTCACCCCTAAACATACACACTCTCTCTCCATCTCTCCCTTATCACTCTCTTTTCTCTCTCCACTTCTCTCTGTCTCTCTCTCTTTCTTCTTAGTTATGTAAACTAATGAACATAAATATTAGTAAATATAAAGCAGATAATGGAGTAAATATGAAAAGAGGTTTTATTTACTTACCATACCTCTCGTTTATTTATATTTTTATTTATTTACCATACCTCTTTTATTTACTATGGTATTTGGCCCATAGGCTTCTTATATAATTAGATTTTTATATATAATCCTATTTGATATATTGTTATTTAGTTACCTTACCTCTTTATACCTCTTTTATATTTATTTATTTACCATACCTCTTTATACCTATTTTATATATATTTTTTTATTATACCTCTTTATACTTCTTTTATATTTATTTATTTATGTTAAACACCATGTTAAACACACACATGGTATATGAGAAAGATAAACACACACACACAAGAGACTCAACACACAATGAAGGATAAGCGTGAGGCTTTCTTATTTTTTCTATTATACATGATGTACATTTATAGTACAATGGTGTGACTCTTGGTTTCACATTCCAAGGTCATTTGGAATCCATTGTGACTTTTCGCATTCCACACCTATCCATGTAGGATTAGGTGTTCCAACATCCACCCTTAATTCGAAGGGGTATGTGTGAGTCCAAGAAGAGAGTTGTAATACAAATCTGCAAAGTATGCATGGCAGCACTTGGGCTGAATCAACTCTCTGAAATGTTGGAAAAAAGAGGTGGTTTAAGGGTGACCACCAACACTGGAACAAAATGCTTGTTGCAGTTCCCGAAACTCTTCCAAAACTGGCAAGAAGCTGAAAGCTTCTGCTAGACGAATTGTCCCTCATATAAAAGGGAGACCTTCAACCTAAAAGAAGGGAGGTCTACTACGTGTTATGGTTTTAGGATTACCAACAACACTGGAATGCTTGAAGCATTTCCTGGAACTCAACCAAAGCTGGCAAGAAGCTGAAGGCTTCTCCTAGAGGAAGTGTTCCTCATATATGAAAGGGAGACCCTCAACCTAAAAGAAGGGAGGTATACTACCTTTGATGATTTTAGGTTATCCACCAACCAAAGATGATGGTTTAAGGTTGTCCACCAACCGAAGGCATGCTCATGGGCATCTGTGTCTCTGGCTACATCTTTGAATCTGGAATGACGAATTGTGGCTCAGGCTCGCTTGAACTGTTATGTCTCTGGCTACAACTCTGAGCATGGAATGAGAGATTGTGGCTCAGGCTCGCTTGATCTGATGTCGAAGCTTTTACATGACCACCATTTTCCCCCCTGTCAGGGACAAGGTGAGATGATGGCGAAAACTCAACTGCAAGTTTGTTCAATATCCGTGAACATGTTCTGACATGTGACTTAAACATCTTCTTGGCTGGTGATGCCCATTGCCAAGAAGCGATCCATCCAAGATGAATCTTTGTTCTTGCAGGAGGCTTTTTTCTGAAGCATCTATCTGAAGAATGGGTGTGCCGACCACAGTGCTTGCATGGATAAAGATAAAAACAGTGATCTTTCATATGGCCAACTCGATCACAGTGTTGGCATTTCACAATATGTTGTTGTTGTTGTGGAGCAGGATCTAGAACAGCTGCAGGTGAACTGTCATACAGGAATCTGGCACTCTTAAATTTGATGGGCTTGGTGTAGTCCGGAATATGAAAGGTCACATCCTTGTCATATCCAAGACCAGTTCGGTGCTTGTTGTGGACAAGCTCTTCCCAAGGTTTGATGATGGGCTTGAGAAGTGCAGGTTGAACTACTGTTGCATCTGCATGTAAATCTGCTCTTGTACAAGGAACTGAATGTGGATCAACTGCAACTTTATTTTCTTTCTTCTGATGAGAGTCTTTCACAATATTCTGAATAGAAATAGGTTCAGAATGGTGACTCTTTTGCTGAAGTTCGTCTTACTGAAGTTGAGTTTCCAACTGCAAAAACTCAATCTCTTCTTGTGCATTTTGCAAACAACTTTGAATGTTACAAAGAGCATTCTTGCTCATTTTTACCATATCATGAACATTTGAATGAATGAGGTTATTCAACAATTCTAATGCCTCATTTATTTTAGCCATTTTCAACAACTTAGGCTCAAAAAATGAAAGGGTGTCGGCTTTAACCGAAAATGCACCCGTTTACAATGTGATTCAACTTAATTTCAAGAAATACAAATGTCTCAAAGGAATTCTCAAAGTACAAAATCTGATGATTGCAACTATGAAGAAGCAATACAATGTCAGTTCAATACAATATGCAGCAAAAATGTGCAGCAAAACACTTGTGCAAGAGGCCTCAACAAAGAGTTGTTTTTCACCAATAACAACTCATCTTCACATGTCTATCTCTTTTAGAAAAATTCACCCTTCTATCACCACTTTTCTATTATGTAGAAAATCCATCTGCTCACATATGCCATTTCCTCATTTTCTTCAATTGCTGCTATTTACTTTCTCTCTTTGTTATATGCTTCCTCTTTTCCTCTCTCTCTGTTGTTGTTTTTTTTTTTTTAATGAATTAAAAAATGGGGAGAGGGATTGTAATAGAAATGGGAGGGGATTTTATTAACAAAAGGAAAAAGGGATTAAAATTAGGAAGGGGAGGGGAGAGGGACAACTAAGGGAATTTTTTATTATTTTATTTATTTATTTATTTTTAAATTTTTTTTTTCAAATTTAAAAATTAAAAAAAAAAACTAAACTAAAAGGGTAGGGTATTATAAAGGGGGGGAGGGGGGTATTGTATGGGGGATTATGATAAAATTTAATTAAAAAAAATGAGGTCTGGATAGGAGTGGGGGGAGAATGGCTTATCAAATGGGAGAGGGCCGTGGGAGCATAGGTGGAGGTGCATTGTCCGTAAGCGGAGTGAGGCGGGTTAGGAGAATGGAAGGGGGCTCGAGCGATAAGTATGGCAAGGGTAGAGTGGTGAGGTGAGGGCGTAGTGCAGTGAGGGGGTGGGAGAGCAGGTGTGAGGGGGTATGGTGGCGTGAGGGGAGGGCCGCAGGGTGAGTGTGCAGTGAGGGGGAGAGGGTAAGTGTTATGCTATGCGGGTGGGGTGTGGAGTTTTCAGGTTTAGGGGGAGGGGCCGAAAGGCCGTGGGGTCGGGTGTAGGGGTTCGGGTTAGGGAGCGGCAAGGTAATGGTAGATAGAGAGCCGAGTAGCGTAGCCGCGTTGGGAGTATGGGATCGTAGGTGCAGGGGAGAGCGTATGTGAGGGGGTGGGGAGTTGGTGCGATAGAAAATGCAGGTTGAGGGTGTGTGCAGAGTTGCAGGGGCCGAGGGCTGTAGGTTATATACATATATATATATATATATATTATTTATTTTATTTTATTTTATTTTTATTTTTATTTTATTTTTTTTCCAAACAACAGAGAGCAGTAAAAGAGCAGAATTTTTTTTTCTTCTTCCAGGAAATGCAGGAATTTTACAGATGTACAACAGATTACACAGTAGAGGTTGGCAGAATTTTGCAATGAAACATAGGTAGAAAACTCAGATTTTCCAGAGAATTGCAGAGATTGCAGAAATCAGGAAATTTTCAGGAGAAATTCCACAAATGTACAACAGAATTTTCAGAAACTTTCAATAAAAAAATCAGAAATCTTTACTTAAAAAACTCAGAACTTTTCTTCAGAAACCCACTTTAAATAATATTCCAACAACTCTTCAAAATGCAGAAATTTAAAAGTGGGTAGCAGAAATGGTATGGAAATTCAGAATGAAAACCTGCAGAAATCTCTGAGTGCTGCGGAATGCACAGTGCTGCTCTTCTTCAAAACCAATACCTGAATGCTCCCAATTTCTGAATGCTACTCTTCTCAAAACAAATTCCTGAATGCGGCAAAATGTCTGCTGTAGAAATTCTCTAAATGTTGCAAAAATACCAAGAAGTTTTGCAGATATGCATAGGCCATAAACACAAATGGCTCACTCAAACTTGAGCTGGTTATGAACTTCTTAGCTCCGATACCATGTTAAACACCATGTTAAACACACACATGGTGTATGAGAAAGATAAACACACACACACAAGAGACTCAACACACAATGAAGGATAAGCATGAGGCTTTCTTATTTTTTCCATTATACATGATGTACATTTATAGTACAATGGTGTGACTCTCGGTTTCACATTCCAAGGTCATTTGGACTCCATTGTTACTTTTCACATTCCACACCTACCCATGTAGGATTAGGTGTTCCAACAATTTACCATACTTATTTTATAAATATGGTATTTGGCCCATGGTATAAATATTAATTTGTCCCATGGTATTCGTCCCATAGGATTCATCTAAATAAAACCTCTTTTTAAAGTTTTTTTAAATATAAAAAGGTTTATGGAGTAAATGTAAAAAGAATTTTTATTTATTTACCATATATCTAGTTTATATATATTTTTATTTATTTACCATAGCTTTGGAGTAAGTATAAAAATAGGTTTTATTTATTTACCATACCTCATGTTTATTTTACTTTATTTTTATTTAAATTTTAAAATATTGCAACTATGATGGAGAAATATTTATGTCTTTAAATATTTTAATTTATCCATAGAATATGGGTTTTCTTTTTAATGATTCATTTTACAAATATTTAATTAAAAGAAATATTAAAATATTTTGGATTTTGATTGTTTGTGTTGAATTAACTCTCTTCCTTTGATTTAGGAAATGGTATTGGCTTTAGTAAAGAGTAAAGATGTTTAAAATTTTACTTAATTTGGAAATTCAATGTGGTAATTTTTTTTGTTAAAGTTAAATTTATGATCCATTCAAATTCAACGTATATAATTTACTATCCATTCAAATTATATAAATAATACATAATTGTATTTTAATAGCTAATCTCAGCCCATTAATAAGTTAAAAAAGTTATATATAATCTAAATATTCAAGTTATATAAAATTCAAGATTAGGTTAATGCTTTGGCTCACATTAAAAAAAATAAAATTTATTATTTTTTGAGAACGTGACATACTTGATATCAAGGTCATACTGGGCTGTAGATTACGCCTCTCGACGCAATTATAAATCGACATCTAAATTGAAATCAACAAATTCAGTGCAAGCAATCAAATTGTATTAGAAATCACCACCTACACTGAAATCAATGCATCTAGTGCAAGTAATCAATAATCATTAGAAATAAATATCTACACTAAAATCGATGCATATAGTGAAAATAATCAAATAGGATTGTAAATCACCATCTCCACTTATATCAATCCATCTAGTGTGAGAAATATTCTTCCCTCTCTCCACCCTCCATCCATATCTATATCCCCATCCATCTCTCTATCTCATCCCCCTAAACACACACGCTTTCACACTCCCTATATATCAATCTCTTTGTCAATCCCCTCCTCTCCCCATCTCTCTCTTCTTCCCTCTCTTCACCTTCCATCTATATCTCTATCTTCCCCTTCTCTCCCTCTCCCCCGCTAATATCTCTCTTTCCTCCTTTTTTCCTCTCTCCCTCTCTCTCCATCTTCCTTATCACTCACTCACTCTCTCTCTCTCTCTCTCTCTCTCTCTCTCTCTATGTCTTTCTTCTTACCTCCCTCTCCCTGCCCCTCCAAGTCCATCTCTCTTTCCCTCCCTCTCTCCACTCTCTCACATCCTCTCTCTTTTTTCCTCTCTTTCCCTTTCTCTCCCATCTCTCTCTCCCTATCTTCACCCACCATCTATGTTACTATATCCCTCCCTTTCTCCTTATATCTCCTTCTCCCCCCCTTATCTCCATCTCTCCTTATTTGTCTCTTTATCTCAGCCCCAAACAAACATGCTCTCTCTCTGTTTCTCCCTTGTCACTCCTTCTCTCTCTCCACTTCTCACTCTCTATATTTCTTATTTCCTACATCTCTCCCCCTCCAACTCCATTTCTCTATAGATCCCTCTCTCCTCCTCTCTCTCAAGTCCTCTCTCTCGTCCTTCCTCTTTATCTCTCTCTCCTAACTCCCTCTCTCTTCCCTGATCTCTCTCTCTCTCTCTCTTCCCTCCAATAATCTCTCTTCCCCCATCACTCTCCTCCTCTCTCTCATCCGTCCTCTCTCTCCCTTTCTCTCCTACCTCCCTCTCTCTTTTCCCTCCAATCCTCACTCTTCCCCCATCTCTCTCTCTCCTAGTAAGTTGTGCCGAAACTGAAAAACTGAAAGAGACAATGGTGGGGCCCCAAGTGGAATAGGCGGGTGACCACCAATATCCACTTGGATCACTATATCTCTATCTTCCCCTTCTCTCCCTCTCCCCCACTAATATCCCTCTTTCCTCCTTTTGTCCTCTCTCCCTCTCTCTCCATCTTCTTTATCACTCACTCTCTATCTCTCTAGAAACCAACATCTACACTGAAATCAATGCATTTACTCAAAGAAATCAAATAGGATTAGAAATCGCCATCTACACTGAAATCAATGCATTTAGTGCAAACAATCAAATACGATTAGAAATCATCTACATTGAAATCAGTTCATCTAGTGCAAGTAATCAAATATAATTATAAATCAAAATCTACATTGAAATCAATAAATTCAGTGCAAGCAATCAAATTGTATTAGAAATCACCACCTACACTTAAATCAATGCATCTAGTGCAAGTAATCCAATATCATTAGAAATAAATATCTACACTAAAATCGATGCATATAGTGAAAATAATCAAATAGGATTGTAAATCACCATCTCCACTTATATCAATCCATCTAGTGTGAGAAATAGTCTTCCCTCTCTCCACCCTCCATTCATATCTATATTCCCCTCCATCTCTTTTTTTTTGTCTCTCTATCTCATCCCCCTAAACACACACGTTCTCACACTCCATATATATCAATCTCTTTGTCAATCCCCTCCTCTCCCCATCTCTCTCTTCTTCCCTCTCTTCACCTTCCATCTACATATCTATCTTTCCCTTCTCTCCCTCTCCCCCGCTAATATCTCTCTTTCCTCCTTTTGTCCTCTCTCCCTCTCTCTCCATCTTCCTTATCACTCACTCTCTCTCTCTTTCTCTCTCTCCACATTTCTCTCTCTATGTCTTTCTTCTTACCTCCCTCTCCCTCCCCCTCCAAGTCCATCTCTCTTTCCCTCCCTCTCTCCACTCTCTCACATCCTCTCTCTTTTTTCCTCTCTTTCCCTTTCTCTCCCATCTCTCTCTCGCTCTCTCTCTCTCTCTCTTCACCCACCAACTATGTTACTATATCCCTCCCTTTCTCCTTATATCTCCTTCTCCCCCCACTTATCTCCATCTCTCCTTATTTGTCTCTTTATCTCAGCCCCAAACATACACACACTCTCTCTGTCTCTCCCTTGTCACTCCTTCTCTCTCTCCACTTCTCACTCTCTATATTTCTTATTTCCTACATCTCTACCCCTCCAACTCCATCTCTCTATAGATCCCCCTCTCCTCCTCTCTCTCGTCCTTCCTCTTTATCTCCCTCTCCTAACTCCCTCTCTCTTCCCTGATCTCTCTCTCTCTCTCTCTTCCCTCCAATACTCTCTCTTCCCCCATCACCCTCCTCCTCTCTCTCATCCTTCCTCTCTCTCCCTTTCTCTCCTACCTCCCTCTCTCTTTTCCCTCAATCCTCCCTCTTCCCCCATCTCTCTCTCTCTCTCTAATCCTCTCTCTTCCCCCATCTCCCTTTCTTTCTCTCTCTCTTTCCACCACTCTCTCTCTCCAAATACATTAATATATCCCTCCCTCTCTCCTTCTCTCTTCTTCTCTCCCGACTTCTTTCTATACATCTTACTTTGTCTCTTTATGTCACCCCTAAATATACACACTCGCTCTCCATCTCTCCCTTATCACTTTCTTTCTCTCTCCACTTCTCTCTGTCTCTCTCTCTTTCTTCTTAGTTATGTAAACTAATGAACATAAATATTAGTAAATATAAATCAGATAATGGAGTAAGTATGAAAAGAGGTTTTATTTACTTACCATACCTCTAGTTTATTTATATTTTTATTTATTTACCATACCTCTTTTATTTACTATGGTATTTGGCCCATAGGCTTGTTATATAATTAGATTTTTATATATAATCCTATTTGATATATTGTTATTTATTTACCTTACCTCGTTATACCTCTTTTATATTTATTTATTTACCATACCTCTTTATACCTATTTTATATTTATTTTTTTATTATACCTCTTTATACTTCTTTTATATTTATTTATTTATGTTAAACACCATGTTAAACACACACATGGTATATGAGAAGAATAACACACACACAAGAGACTCAACACATAATGAAAGATAAGCGTGAGGCTTTCTATTTTTTTCCATTATACATGATATACATTTATAGTACAATGGTGTGACTCTTGGTTTCACATTCCAAGGTCACTTGGACTCCATTGTGACTTTTCGCATTCCACACCTACCCATGTAGGATTAGGTGTTCCAACATCCCCCCTTAATCCGAAGGGGTATGTGTGAGTCCAAGAAAAGAGTTGTAATAAAAATCTGCAAAGTATACATGGCAGCACTTGGGCTGAATCAACTCTCTAAAATGTTGGAAAAAAGAGGTGGTTTTAGGATGACCACAAACACTGGAACGCAAAACTTGTTGCAGTTCCCGGAACTCTTCCAAAACTGGCAAGAAGCTGAAGGCTTCTGCTAGAGGAATTGTCCCTCATAAAAAAGGGAGACTTTCAACCTAAAAGAAGGGAGGTCTACTACCTATGATGGTTTTAGGATTACCAACAACTCTGGAATGCTTGAAGCATTTCCTGGAACTCAACCAAAGCTGGCAAGAAGCTGAAGGCTTCTGCTAGAGGAAGTGTTCCTCATATATGAAAGGGAGACCTTCAACCTAAAAGAAGGGAGATCTACTACCTATGATGATTTTAGGTTATCCACCAACCAAAGATGATGGTTTAAGGTTGTCCACCAACCGAAGGCATGCTCATGGGAATCCGTGTCTCTGGCTACATCTCTGAATCTAGAATGAAGAATTGTGGCTCAGCCTCGCTTGAACTGCTGTGTCTCTGGCTACAACTTTGAACATGGAATGAGAGATTGTGGCTCAGGCTCGCTTGATCTGACGTCAAAGCTTTTACATGACCACCATTTTCTCCCCTGTCAGGGACAAGGTGAGATGATGGCGAAAACTCAACTGCAAGTTTGTTCAATATCCGTGAACATGTTCTGACATGTGACATAAACATCTTCTTGGCTGCTAATGCCCATTGCCAAGAAGCGATCCATCCAAGATGAATCTTTGTTCTTGCAGGAGGCTTGTTTCTGAAGCATCTATCTGAAGAATGGGTGTGCCGACCACAGTGCTTGCATGGATGAAGATAAAAACAATGATCTTTCATATGTCCAACTCGATCACAGTGTTGGAATTTCACAATATGTTGTTGTTGTTGTGGAGCAGGATCTAGAACAACTGCAGGTGAAATGTCATACAGGAATCCGACACTCTTAAATATGATGGGCTTGGTGTAGTCCGGAATATGAAAGGTCACATCCTTGTCATATCCAAGACCAGTTCGGTGCTTGTTGTGGACAAGCTCTTCCCAAGGTCTGATGATGGGCTTGAGAAGTGCAGGTTGAACTACTGTTGCATCTGCATGTAAATCTGCTCTTGTACAAGGAACTGAATGTGGATCAACTGCAACTTTATTTTCTTTCTTCTGATGAGAGTCTTTCACAATCTTCTGAACAGAAATAGGTTCAGAATGGTGACTCTTTTGCTGAAGTTCGTCTTACTGAAGCTGAGTTTCCAACTGCAAAAACTCAATCTTTTCTTGTGCATTTTGCAAACAAATTTGAATGTTACAAAGAGCATTCTTGCTCATTTTTACCATATCATGAACATTTGAATGAATGAGGTTATTCAACAACTCTAATGCCTCATTGATTTTAGCCATTTTCAACAACTTATGCTCAAAAAATGAAAGGGTGTCAGCTTCAACCGAAAATGCACCCGTTTACAATGTGATTCAACTTAATTTCAAGAAATACAAATGTCTCCAAGGAATTCTCAAAGTACAAAATCTGATGATTGCAACTATGAAGAAGCAATACAATGTCAGTTCAATACAATATGCAGCAAAAATGTGCAGAAAAACACTTGTGCAAGAGGCCTCAACAAAGAGCTGTTTTTCACCAATAACAACTCATCTTCACATGTCTATCTCTTTTAGAAAAAGTCACCCTTCTATCACCACTTTTCTATTATGTAGAAAATCCATCTGCTCACATATGCCATTTCCTCATTTTCTTCAATTGCTGCTATTTACTTTCTCTCTTTGTTATATGCTTCCTCTTTTTCTCTCTCTCTGCTGTTTTTTTTTTTTTTTTTTTAATTAATTTTTTTTTAAATTAATTAAAAAATGGGGAGAGGGATTGTAATAGAAATGGGGGGGGATTTTATTAACAAAAGGAAAAAGGGATTAAAATTAGGAAGGGGAGGGGAGAGGGGCAACTAAGGGAATTTTTTATTATTTTATTTATTATTTATTTATTTATTTATTTTAATTTTTTTTTTTTTTCAAATTTAAAAATTAAAAAAAAATTAAACTAAAAGGGTAGGGTATTATAAAGGGGGGGGGGAGGGGGGTATTGTATGGGGTTTTATGATAAAATTTAATTAAAAAAAAACGAGGGCTGGATAGGAGTGGGGGGAGGACGGCTTATCGTATGGGAGAGGGCCGTGGGAGCATAGGTGGAGGTGCATTTTCCGTAAGTGGAGTGAGGCGGGTTAGGAGAATGGAAGGGGGCTCGAGCGATAAGTATGGCAAGGGTAGAGTGGTGAGGTGAGGGCGCATTGCAGTGAGGGGGTGGGAGAGTAGGTGTGAGGGGGTATGGTGGCGTGAGGGGAGGGCCGCAGGGTGAGTGTGCAGTGAGGGGGAGAGGGTAAGGGTTATGCCGTGCGGGTGGGGTGCGGAGTTTGCAGGGTTAGGGGGAGGGGCCGAAAGGCTGTGGGGTGGGGTGTAGGGGTTCGGGTTAGGGAGCGACAAGGTAATGGTAGATAGAGAGCCGAGTAGCGTAGCTGCGTTGGGAGTAGGGGGTCGTAGGTGCAGGGGAGAGCGTATGTGAGGGGGTGGGGAGTTGGTGCGATAGAAAATGCAGGTTGAGGGTGTGTGCAGAGTTGCAGGGGCCGAGGGCTGTAGGTTATATATATATTATTTTTTATTTTATTTTATTTTTATTTTAATTTTTTATTTTTTATTTTATTTTTTTTCCAAACAATAGAGAGGAGTAAAAGAGCAGAATTTTTTTTTTTTCT
Source organism: Pinus albicaulis (assembly GCA_034641835.2). Taxonomy (NCBI): domain Eukaryota; kingdom Viridiplantae; phylum Streptophyta; class Pinopsida; order Pinales; family Pinaceae; genus Pinus; species Pinus albicaulis. The sequence continues at coordinate 1,176,478,645 of CM076577.1, read as the reverse complement.
TCCAGGAAATGCAGGAATTTTACAGATGTACAGCAGATTACACAGTAGAGGTTGGCAGAATTTTGCAATGAAACATAGGTAGAAAACTCAGATTTTCCAGAGAATTACAGAGATTGCAGAAATGAGGAAATTTTCAGGAGAAATTCCACAAATGTACAACAGAATTTTCAGAAACTTTCAATAAAAAAATCAGAAATCTTTACTTAAAAAACTCAGAACTTTTCTTCAGAAACCCACTTTAAATAATATTCCAGCAGCTCTTCAAAATGCAGAAATTTAAAAGTGGGCAGCAGAAATGGTATAGAAATTCGGAATGAAAACCTGCAGAAATCTCTGAGTGTTGCGGAATGCACAGTGCTGCTCTTCAAAACCAATACCTGAATGCTCCCAATTTCTGAATGCTGCTCTTCTCAAAACAAATTCCTAAATGCGGAAAAATGTCTGCTGCAGAAATTCTCTAAATGCTGCAAAAATACCAAGAATTTTTACAGATATGCACAGGCCATAAACACAAATGGCTCACTCAAAGTTGAGCTGGTTATGAACTTCTTAGCTCCGATACCATGTTAAACACCATGTTAAACACACACATGCTGTATGAGAAAGATAAACACACACACACAAGAGACTCAACACACAATGAAGGATAAGGTGTGACTCTTGGTTTCACATTCCAAGGTCATTTGGACTCCATTGTGACTTTTCACATTCCACACCTAACCATGTAGGATTAGGTGTTCCAACAATTTACCATACTTATTTTATAAATATGGTATTTGGCCCATGGTATAAATATTAATTTGTCCCATGGTATTCGTCCCATAGGCTTCATCTAAATAAAACCTCTTTTTTAAGTTTTTTTAAATATAAAAAGGTTTATGGAGTAAATGTAAAAAGAATTTTGATTTATTTACCATATATCTAGTTTATATATATTTTTATTTATTTACCATAGCTTTGGAGTAAGTATAAAAATAGGTTTTATTTATTTACCACACCTCATGTTTATTTTACTTTATTTTTATTTAAATTTTAAAATATTGCAAATATGATGGAGAAATATTTATGTCTTTAAATATTTTAATTTATCCATAGAATATGGGTTTTCTTTTAATGATTCATTTTAAAAATATTTAATTAAAAGAAATATTAAAAGATTTTGGATTTTGATTGTCTGTGTTGAATTAACTCTCTTCCTTTGATTTAGGAAATGGTATTGGCTTTAGTAAAGAATAAAGATGTTTAAAATTTTACTTAATTTGGAAATTCAATGTGGTAAATTTTTTTGTTAAAGGTAAATTTATGATCCATTCAAATTCAACTTATATAATTTACTATCCATTCAAATTATATAAATAATACATAGTTGTATTTTAATAGCTAATCTCAGCCCATTAATAAGTTAAAAAAGTTATATATAATCTAAATATTCAAGTTATATAAAATTCAAGATTAGGTTAATGCTTTGGCTCACATTAAAAAAAATAAAATTTATTATTTTTTGAGAACGTGACATACTTGATATCAAGGTCATACTGGGCTGTAGATTACGCCTCTCGGCGCAATTATAAATCGACATCTAAATTGAAATCAACAAATTCAGTGCAAGAAATCAAATTGTATTAAAAATCACCACCTACACTGAAATCAATGCATCTAGTGCAAGTAATCAATAATCATTAGAAATAAATATCTACACTACAATCGATGCATATAGTGAAAATAATCAAATAGGATTGTAAATCACCATCTCCACTTATATCAATCCATCTAGTGTGAGAAATATTCTTCCCTCTCTCCACCCTCCATCCATATCTATATCCCCCTCCATCTCTTATTTTCTGTCTCTCTATCTCATCCCCCTAAACACACACGCTCTCACACTCCCTATATATCAATCTCTTTGTCAATCCCCTCCTCTCCCCATCTCTCTCTTCTTCCCTCTCTTCACTTTCCATCTATATCTCTATCTTCCCCTTCTCTCCCTCTCCCCCGCTAATATCTCTCTTTCCTCCTTTTGTCCTCTCTCCCTCTCTCTCCATCTTCCTTATCACTCACTCTCTCTCTCTCCACATTTCTCTCTCTATGTCTTTCTTCTTACCTCCCTCTCCCTCCCCATCCAAGTCCATATCTCTTTCCCTCCCTCTCTCCACTCTCTCACATCCTCTCTTTTCCTTCCTCTCTTTCCCTTTCTCTCCTATCTCTCTCTCCCTCTCGTTTTCCCTTTCTCTCCCATCTCTCTCTCCCTCTCTCTCTCTCTTCACCCACCAACTATGTTACTATATCCCTCCCTCTCTCCTTATATCTCCTTCTCCCCCCCTTATCTCCATCTCTCCTTATTTGTCTCTTTATCTCAGCCCCAAACATACACGCTCTCTCTCTATCTCTCCCTTGTCACTCCTTCTCTCCCTCCACTTCTCACTCTCTATATTTCTTATTTCTTACATCTCTCCCCCTCCAACTCCATTTCTCTATAGATCCCTCTCTCCTCCTCTCTCTCAAGTCCTCTCTCTCGTCCTTCCTCTTTATCTCTCTCTCCTAACTCCCTCTCTCTTCCCTATCTCTCTCTCTCTCTCTCTTCCCTCCAATAATCTCTCTTCCCCCATCTCTCTCTCTCTCTCTCTCTCTCTCTCTCTCTCTCTCTAATCTTCTACTTCCCCCATCTCCCTTTCTTTCTCTCTCTCTTTCCGCCCCTCTCTCTCTCCAACTACATTACTATATCCCTCCCTCTCTCCTTCTCTCTTCTTCTCTCCCCCCTTCTTTCCATACATCTTACTTTGTCTCTTTATGTCACCCCTAAATATACACACTCGCTCTCCATCTCTCCCTTATCACTTTCTTTCTCTCTCCACTTCTCTCTGTCTCTCTCTCTTCATTCTTAGTTATGTAAACTAATGAACATAAATATTAGTAAATATAAAGAAAATTATGGAGTAAATATGAAAAGAGGTTTTATTTACTCACCATACCTCTCGTTTATTTATATTTATATTTATTTACCATACCTCTTTGATTTACTATGGTATTTGGCCCATAGGCTTGTTATATAATTAGATTTTTATATATAATCCTATTTGTTATATTGTTATTTATTTACCTTACCTCTTTATAACTCTTTTCTATTTATTTATTTACCATACCTCTTTATACCTATTTTATATTTATTTATTTATTATACCTCTTTATACTTCTTTTATATTTATTTATTTACCATACTGATTTTATAAATATTAATTTGTCCCATGGTATTCATCCCATAGGCTTCATCTAATAAAACCTCTTTTTAAAGTTTTTTTAAATATAAAAAGGTTTATGGAGTAAACATAATTTTATTTATTTATTTATTTACCATATATCTAGTTTATATATATTTTTATTTATTTACCATAGCTCTAGAGTAAGTATAAAAATAGGTTTTATTTATTTACCATACCTCATGTTTATTTTACTTTATTTTTATTTAAATTTTAAAATATTGCAACTTTGATAGAGAAATATTTGTCTTTAAATATTTTAATTTATCCATAGAATATGGGTTTTCTTTTTAATGATTCATTTTACATATATTTAATTAAAAGAAATATTAAAAGATTTTGGATTTTGATTGTTTGTGTTGAATTAACTCTCTTCCGTTGATTTAGGAAATGGTATTGACTTTAGTAAAGAGTAAAGATGTTTAAAATTTTACTTAATTTGGAAATTCAATGTGGTAAATTTTTTTGTTAAAGGTAAATTTATGATCCATTCAAATTCAGCGTATATAATTTACTATCCATTCAAATTATATAAATAATACATAATTGTATTTTAATAGTTAATCTCAGCCCATTAATAAGTTAAAAAAGTTATATATAATCTAAATATTCAAGTTATATAAAATTCAAGATTAGGTTAATGCTTTGGCTCACATTAAAAAAAGTAAAATTTATTATTTTTTGAGAACGTGACATACCTAATATCAATGTCATACTGGGCTATAGATTGCGCCTCTCGGTGCAATAAAATAAATTTGATCATGCTTATGTATAACACTTAATTTTACTATATAAAAAAGTTATAATTTTTTTGTTATGAAAATTGTTGAAATCATTTTATAAAAAGTTGTTTTCATTTATGTTGATAGGCAATTTTTATGGAAGATTATTATATTTATTTATATTTTAATCTAAATCTTTATTTAATGGTCATAAATGAAAGATATTGATATATTTTGGTTATCTCCTATTCTAGCTATCAATATTTACCTTTTTACATTTACCTAATACAATAATGAAATCACCACATAAATGATCAAATAACAACTATCACCATGTGAATCAACCCATTAATTTTTGAAGGTAAAAATAATAATTAAGATATATCAATCATATTTATTAATATAATTTTTTAGTTCCTCATATTTAAATTATTTTTAGCTATAAAATAAATTTATTTGTATTTTAAATTAATTAAACATTAATGATTAAAAACTAATCATTTATAATCTTTTTTCCCGAAAAAAACTAATCATTTATATACAATTTTAAAAAATTTCATTAACCCATAAGAAAAAGGCATATTAACATTCATATATCAAAACACTAAGCTTCAAACAAACTTGGAAAAAACATGTACATTCTTTCTTCATATTTACCATTAGATGGAATCTCAATATATTAGTTAGTAATTTTCTTTCCTTTTTTTTTACAAAACATATCATTTTATACCTTTATGTGAATAAAATGTTTTGTGAAATCTAGGATGATATTAAAATGTATTTAAGTGTAGTTTAATTGTCTCATATTTTGATTTTTTGAGTAAATTTTGTGGTTAATAGATTTGCTGGATTGTAAATTCTAGTTATACATTCCACACAATTTAAGTGCTCCAAAGAATTTTTAGGGCATTCAATCCTTTTATGCATTCAAAAAATATATATAAATAATGGAAAATTAAAATTTTGCCAAAAAATAATTGTCATCAGATTTTGACAAAAAGACCAAAATATAGAACAATTAAACTACACCAAATATTAAGAGACAAACCCATATATATACCTACTTTCCACCATAAAAATCACAACTTGGGCTTAGGCACCATATCCATAAGACCTATGAGAGGGTAATAATATTAATGGCTCTCATGACACCTTGAGCTCCTCATATAGAAGCTAATTAAGGGAATGTCCTCCAACAAAGAAGGGTCCAATCACTACAAATAAAACACCAATTAATAAAAAATTTAACAAACACATTTGTTCTTGTTATTTTTTTAGTGGAGGTGAATAGGCAATGAAAAGTTTTTAGAGTATTCTGAGCACATAAACCTTTGAATTTTTGACAACTACATTTTCATAACACTTCTTGCTCTCTTGATAGTTATACATCCTCCCACTCTCAATTTTTGTAAAATACATACATTGAAAAAGATGCAACATGGTAAGGAAAATATATAATTTTCCTTATGCTTGTTATTAAGTAAAACACACATAATTTTCCTTACGCTTGTTATTAAATACAAAAGACATGTACATCATGTTACCATACATGCTAGTTTTAGGGTTAATATGAAACCTAAATTTTGCTAAAATTAGAATTAAAAAAGAAGAGGCATTCATTTGTACAATAACATCCACACTACATTAGGCTAACATTTGATATAAAAAATGTTAAGGCACTAAATAAAGTAGCTACATTGATTCTAGTGATACAATGTGTAGTGTAATAAGTTTTAAAAGTATTGTTGTGCAATATGCACTAAACATACCAACCAATGCTCTAGTGTGTTCTAAATAGACCATTGAATTGATGTATATTTATACAGGGAGCATTGCATCAAGGTCCCATTAAATTATTTTATTTTGAAAATAGATTTTGAAGTGTACCAAACATAGCTACACATTGGTGCATAACACACACATATGTAACAAGGTAAGTTAAAATATTTTATAGAGGAAAACATGATATTTTAAAGAGGAAAACATGTTAGTAGTGTGCCCTATAGCTATCAATGCATCAATGCATTGGAATATGGGGCACATTGGAGTAGGGTTAAAAAAATAACAACAACCAAATTATTATTTCAATTTTCCTTTAGTTCTTCACACATGTTCAAGCTTCAATGTTGTCTAAAAATATAATAATGAAGGAGGAAAACATAAAATAATCCTATAACATGATGTTAGAAGATCCACAATGTCCATTTATTAAAATTTTTATTTTTTTATTTTAAAAAGGTTTAGATACTATGCATTCAATCTTATTAATATTAGTTTATATCCCATGATCCAAAGCAATGCTAGAATATATATATATCTATATATATATATATATATATATTGGTAAAATGTATGTTTTATCTTTAGATCCAATAGTATATATTAGATTATGTAAACCATAACATAAACCGTATTAATTAATCTAATTTTGAGTTTTTATTGATAACATTCAATAGTTACTATATATGTTAGTCATTTTATATGTCCCATAAGATCTTCTTAATCATATGTCATATATACAAATGCAATGACTTCTCATAGTCATGGAATTTAATTTCAGGTTCCAAAGATTTTATTGTGAGTGCTCCATGCAATTTCAAACCAAGATTCAATATTTAATAAGTCATTTGTGTGTTATGTTAATTTTGTTTTTACTTCTGATATTAAAATTTCATTGAATTTTTAATTAAAAATAATATTACGGGGGCAGTATAAAAATTTAAAAATTCATAAGGGGTACCCCCGCAGTTGAACAAGCAATCAAGCGTTGACCGGAAATCGACGGTGGAGATTAAGTGGCAGTGGCAGCAGCCAAAATTTTCTTCTCTACCACAAGAACCCCCGTAGTGATGTAATGATGACATACGCAACGGAATTTGATTGGTCTTCTGACTATGATTGTGGGCCCTGGGGGTCAAAGGTTAATTTGTTTGAAAGCATTGGATGTTTTATAAAGTCCGAGGGTTAAAACTTTATAAATATATTTATTTATCAATTTCTTTAAATTGATAAATAAATTAAAAGAAATCATAGAGGTACGTAAGGGTAATACCGTCCAGGAATACCATTAGTTTTGACCCATGGTTTTTAATAAGGACGAAAACTATATAAAGGAATGAGAATTATGAAGAAAGTGTGTGTGTGAAAGGGTTGATAAGAAAATGAATCTCCTTTGGAGATATCTGTATGAATAAACCCCTGATATATCTGAATCGAGGGTGCACCTGTAAATATGATAATCAGATCGACTAACATGTGCATGCATAAGGGTGATGAATGAATGAAGCTCTTGAAGGAATGTCTAGATGGGCGAACTCTGTTCTTAACTGAAAAATCTGAATGAACCTCTGGTGTTGAACGACGGACGAAGAAACAATGAAGAGCTAGTGCATGACTACTGAAGAAAACATATGAATCCGGCGAGTCTGAGGGTTGAAGCCTTCATTTTGGAAGTAGAAGTTTTCTGCCAGTAGAAACTGGTGTTACATTCAGGGGGTTGAAGCTCCCTTCCAGGAAAGGCTGGTAAATGAGAGAAGGTTGTAACCTTCTGCAGGTGGGTGGCTGTGTGCTGGTATGAGTCTGCACCAGCATATATTGTAAAAGGTTTTCTCTATAATAAAATATTGAAGACTGAGATTACAACAACGGTGGTTTTCTCCCGAATTGGGTTTCCACCTTAAATCCTGGTGTCCATATGTGTTGTTCATGGTTAATGGTTTGTTCTGTTACTTCTGTTCATGCTTAATGCTTATCTGATGCAATTCTCTAAGTAAAGACATAATAAGATATCTGGACATACATGTTGAATGCAGTATTGTAACATATGGTTTTTTTTTAAGAGAAAGGAAAGAAAAATTGTTCAGCCTTAAATACTGATTCACCCCGCCCTCTCAGTATTTTTCCCAACAATTGGTATCAAAGCCAGGTTCTTCTGATAAAGCTTAGCCGCTATAAGGAAGATCATTCAAGATGAGCAATCAAGATGGAACAACATCTATCAGGCCTCCACTCTTCAACGGAAACAACTTAATCTTTTGGAAAACAAGGATGAGATCCTATCTTCAGTCTCTAGGAGCAGATGTATGGGCTATTGTTGAAGGAGGATATCAATATCCAGCCTCAGTACCAACAGATCCAACGGAAAGAAAGAATTATGAAACAAATGCAAAGGCAGTCAATGCTCTATTAGGAAGTCTAACTGAATCAGAATTTATCAAAGTCATGCAGCTGAATACAGCAAAGGCAATATGGGACAAAATAATTCTAAGCTATGAAGGTGATGCAAAGGTAAAAAGTGCTAAACTTAAAACTCTCAGAATAAAATATGAGAATCTTAAAATGCTTAATGAAGAAAGCATTGCAAATTTCTTTCTACGTCTTGATGATATTGTAAATCACATGAGAAATATGGGAGAAACAATTACCAAATCCACTTTGGTTGAGAAAATTTTAAGATCTCTAACAACAAAATTTGAGTCAAAAGTTTCAGCTCTTGAAGAAAAGCAGGATCTTCAAAATCTTACTGTGGTACAACTTCATGGCATACTAACTGCATATGAAATGAGAAGAGGAGGACCATCTGAAGTCAAAGAAGCAGTCTTTATAACTTCTACAAAAGGAAAGGAAGTACAAATAACAGAAGGATCAGGATATATCTCAGAAGAAGATGAGATAAACTTCGTAAAGAAACTTCAACTTGGCACAGGACGATTCATAGGTAAGCTTCCTTTCAAATGTTTTGATTGTGGAAGAGTTGGTCATTATGCTGCTAAGTGTCCTTATAAAGAAACACATAAAAAGGGGAAGGAAGTAGCAAGAAGGAATAAGAATCATTTTAGCTCTAAAAAGAGTTACTATACTCATGAAGATAGTGATGGGTTATCTGATAGTGAGGAAGAATGTGAACAAGATCTGAGACTTCTCATGGCATTTGAAAAAGGATCTAGAGAAGAAGAGGATACTTTTGTGGACGCTCTAGAAGACAGTGATTTTCTTAATGAAAATAATAAACTCAAAATTTGCTTAGAAGAGAGAAAACTAATCATAGAAACTCTGAAAAATCAGCTTGAAGATAAAGAGAAACACAATGAGAAATTAGAATGTGAAGTAGTAGATCTAAGAAAAGAACTTGGGAAAGTAAAGACTCTGAATCTTAGATTTGCTAAAGGGTCTGAAACCTTAGATGAGATTATCAAGGTACAACGTTCTCTTCTCATAAAGACAGGTCTTGGATATATTGGAGAATCTTCTCAGGCATCAGCACCAAATTATCTAAAAGCAGTTACAGCTGGTTTACAACATGCTGCCACTCAGCAAGGGAACAAAGAATCTTTATAGGTAAAGCATGATCATTTCAATTCAAGAAACACTAACAGGAATGTCTTTCAAAGAAACACCAATCAACAGATAAATTCATATAGAAGATCTTATGATCGCAGAAATTTCTTCTTCAATGGACAATGTTTCTCATGTCACAATTTTGGTCATAAATCTATTCAATGTGTAGCATATAAAACTATTATGACAAGAGAAGCAAGAAAGAAAAGGACTAATATTGAAGCAAAGAAGAATACTTATAACAACTTTTCTCCTCTTCAAAATGAAGTTGAATGCACTTATTGTAATAACTTTGGCCATGAAGAATCTGAATGTAGGAGCAAAGTTCAGCCAAAAGAACATGTTCCTTCAAGATCCAAAGTATGGAAAAAGAAGGAGTTACAGGTTGAAAATTGTGGCATAGCGTTATTTGCAGAAGATGAAGAGAACCAATGGTACATTGATAGTGGATGCTCAAGACACATGACAGGTGATAAAGACAAACTTCTTGCATATAGTGCTCTAGAAAAGGAGAAGAATGTTACATTTGGAAATGATACTCCTACGATAATTAAAGGTAAAGGGTCTGTTTTCCTAAAGGATAAGGTGAAAGCTAATGAAGTCATGTATGTGGATGGATTAAAGCATAACTTGTTAAGTGTAAGTCAAATGTGTGATCAAGGAACTGAAGTTGTCTTTAGTTCAAAAGAATGTGTGGTACGTGATCTTGATACAGGTAAAGAAATTATAAAAGGAGAAAGAGCTCCAAACAACCTGTATATATTGAAGAACCCCAAAGAACAATGTTATTTGAGTAAATCTTCAGAAAATTGGCTATGGCATAAAAGGTTGGGGCATCCGAGCTTCTCTCAAATCAACAAATCAAGTAGACTTAAAGTTGTTCGTGATATTCCCAATATTACTCTACCTGAAAATATCATATGCAAATCTTGCCAATTCGGTAAGCAAACCAGGGTACAATTTAATGCCAAGGAAGGATCATCAAGTAAGCCTCTTGAACTCATTCATACTGACATATGTGGACCTATGAGGAAAAATTCACCCTGTGGTGAAGAATACTATATCTTATTCATTGATGATTTCTCTAGAATGTGTTGGATTGGGCTGCTTAAACACAAAGATGAAGCATTTGAGAAATTTCAGATCTTCAAAGCACTAGTTGAGAATGAATTAGAATTAAAAATCAAGTGTCTCAAATCTGATCGAGGAGGAGAATATACATCCAAAGAATTTCTTGAATTCTGTGAACAACATGGCATAAAAAGATAGTTCTCTGTAGCTGGCACTCCACAACAGAATGGTGTTGTAGAAAGAATGAAAAGAATAATTCAACAAATGGCTAGAGCTATGCTTGATGACTCTGGAACACCTGACACATTTTGGGGAGAAGCAGCACATACAGCAGCAAACATTCTCAACAAAGCACATGTTCATGTAAATAGTGATAAAACTCCATATGAACTCTGGTATGGTAATCCTCCCACTATAAAGCATTTTAGAATTTTTGGGAGCAAATGCTTTATCAAAAATAATGATGAAAAACTTGGCAAGTTTGAACCCAGAGCCGATGAGGGAATATTTCTTGGTTACTCCTCTAGGAGTAAGGCATATAAATGTTACAATAAAAGACTTCGAAAGATTGTTGAATGTATTGATGTTGTTATTGATGAGTCTACTGTAGCCCCAAAAGAAGAAAAGCAAACAACAGATGAAGATGATGAGGACACATATCCTTCTACATCAAACAGTAATGATACAAACAGTACACCCAGTGAAGAACCTGAAGAAGAGCTGTCTGAAAAGGCTCCATCTAGATATGTTCAAAAGAATCATCCAAAATCTCAAATTTTGGGAGAAAAGGAATCAGGTGTACAAACAAGAAGGACTCTTGTGGGATCTTCTAGCAATTTGGAATTTCTGTCCATGGTTGAACCTCACAGTGTCAGTCAAGCTAGCAAAGATGAGTGTTGGATTCAAGCCATGAATGAAGAGCTTGATCAAATTGAAAAGAATCACACTTGGGAGTTAGTACCAAGGCCTCATGACAAAAATGTCATTGGAACTAAATGGATATTCAAAAACAAGTTAAATGAGAATGGGGATGTTATAAGAAATAAAGCTAGACTTGTGTGCAAAGGGTATGCTCAACAAGAAGGTATAGACTTTGAAGAAACCTTTGCTCCTGTAGCCATATTTGAAGCCATAAGAATGTTTCTTGCATTTTCAAGCTTCCAACAAATCAAAGTTTATCAAATGGATGTTAAATCTGCTTTTCTCAATGGTGATCTAGAAGAAGAAGTTTATATAGAACAACCAGAAGGATTCATTTTGGGAAATGATTTAAAACTTGTTTGTAGACTTAAAAAGGTTCTATATGGTCTCAAACAAGCTCCAAGGGCATGGTACTATCGTCTTGACAAATATCTTCATCAACAAGGATTTTCAAAGGGGTCTGCTGATAGCAACTTATACACAAAAACTAAAAATGACAAATTATTGATTGTGGTTGTATATGTTGATGATATCATTTTTGGAAGTAATGGAGAGTCTATGAGTCAAAAAATTTCTTCTGATATGCAGCAAGAATTTGAAATGTCATTACTTGGGGAACTAACATTATTTCTTGGCTTGCAAGTGCAACAAGCAACATATGGCATATTCTTATCACAAGCTAAATACCTCAAGCAAATCCTGAAGAAGTATGGCATGGAAGATTGTAAACCTGTAAGTACACCAATGATAACCGGATGTAATCTCAGCTCTAATGATGATTCCCCCACCGTGAATCAACCAGAATATAGATCTATGATAGGAAGTCTTCTTTATCTCACTGGGACAAGACCAGACATCATGCATGCAGTTGGGATTGTTGGACGATTCCAAGCTAATTCAAAAGAGTCTCATCTTCAGGCTGTGAAAAGAATATTCAAATATCTACAAGGAACTCAAGACTTTGGACTATGGTATCCAAAGAAGGCTGATCTTACTCTTCATGCATACACTGATGCAGATTGGGCTGGAAGTGTTGATGATCGGAAAAGCACTAGTGGTGGTGCATTCTTTATGGGACCTCGGTTAGTATCTTGGTTTAGCAAAAAGCAGAGCTCCATTGCCTTATCTACAACAGAAGCAGAATATGTGGCTGCAGCATCATGTTCCACTCAACTTCTCTGGATGATGAAAACCCTACAAGACTTTCAAATCAAATGTTCACCTCTTATCTCCATTATGTTTGATAATACAAGTGCCATCAGTATCTCAAAGAATCCTGTTATGCATTCCAAGACCAAGCGCATTCCCATCAAGTATCACTTCTTACGAGAACAAGTGCTTGAGAAAAAGGTGAAATTAGAATATGTTTCCTCCAAAGAACAAGTTGCTGATATATTTACCAAACCTCTACCCAGGGAAGCATTCGAATATCTTAGAAAGAAACTGGGAGTAGTCTCTGCCATGCATAGGATCCGGTCTACTTAATTACAGATGACTAAATTGGTTGTGAGGAGCTGTTGGGCATCTCTGAATGCACAGGCTCAGGGGGAGCATTGGTCATGTGAAAAGGATGAATTGTTGGTCATATTATGTTTTAATATGCAGCATGATCTCAGGGGGAGCATGGGACTGTCGGTTCAACGGTTCTTGATCAAACTCTTTGCCATTGATGTCAAAGGGGGAGGAAACGCAACAAAGGGTGTCTATCAGGTCATCAAAGGAAGAGTATTGCCATCAATGCCAAAGGGGGAGATTGTTGGAATATTGTCATTGATGGCAAAGGAATTGGCAAAGGCATGGGCAACAAAGAAGAACAGCAAAGTTGCAGAAAACAACGATCGGTAGCAAAGAACAAAGGAAGAATGCATTTACAGAGATAAGCAGGGAATTGAAGCAGAGTTGTCCAGAGACAGAGGCAAATTGAGAAGAATGAGTGAAACTCTTATTCATTCGTATATGGTGATGAGGGATTAGTTCTAAACTCTCCATGACTTATATATTCAGCAAAATATTTGAGTCTCTGTGGACATTGGTGAAATCATGTGTTATTGACAGTTGGGATTATGCCCGTATAGACAGCTTAAATTGTGAAAAGCATGAGAGTGATGCTCAGACCATCTCACTTCTGTGGAAGGAGGAGATTCGTGAATTTGTATACGATATTAGGTTGCTAAGGTCACGGCACAGTGAAGTAAATCTGCATAATGGAGGGATTAATGGTGCTCTGGTTCTGTAAGTTGTTCGAGGAACCAATACGATCGACAGTGGAATTATACGCCTCTGCCTCTGTGTAGGTATGGAAGTTCTACGAGTCTCAGCGTTGTCTGTGTAATAGAACCTGGAGCATGAATAAATCGATTATATAAAGAAAACACTGAAGCGGGGTTTTTAATCATTTAAACAATAAGTTTGACGGAACCATGTGCTTAGACGGAACCGTGACCGAGAGGAACAGTGACGGCGGGTTGGAGCGAAACCGTGGGTTATTTCGCACCACCTTTCATCGATACGTGGTATTTCGTGGATTGGCAGTGATTCCATACAGATGTTGACACGCGTCTCTGCAAAATCGCCAAGCGCACGATAATGATAGTCCTTCGCACGTTAACAATCGACCCAGGACGACCAGCGAAATTGCTTGTGCGTCGTCGATCTGAAAGGGGGTCATCGGACGGTCATTATTTGTGGAAGATGCGCGAAGGTTAAAAAAGGTGTGCGAAGATTAACACCGTACGACGTGCCATCGCGCATTATTGCCCGTGCAAATTGCCCAACCGAAATTCGTCGATCTTGGAGCCTCGCGATCCAACGGTGATTGGGCAATGGACCTGCACGAAGTTTAGTTTGGTATGGAGGGGCGCATATGTGGGCCAGGGGTCAAAGTTTTATTAATATTAAACTATTTGAAAGCATTAGATTTTTTATATAAAGCCCGGATTAAAAGTTCATTGAATTTTTAATTAAAAATAATATTACGGGGGCAGTATAAAGATTTAAAAATTCAGAAGGGGTACCCCCGCAGTTGAACAAGCAATCAAGAGTTGACCGGAAATTGACGGTGGAGATTAAGTGCGGGGGCACCAGCCAAAATTTTCTTCCGTACCACAAGAACCCCCGCAGTGACGTAATGATGACATACGCAACGGAATTTGATTGGTCTTCTGACTATAATTGTGGGCCCTGGGGGTCAAAGGTTAATTTGTTTGAAAGCATTGGATGTTTTATAAAGTCCGAAGGGTTAAAAATTTATAAATATATTTATTTATCAATTTCTTTAAATTGATAAATAAATTAAAAGAAATCATAGGGGTACGTATGGGTAATACCGTCCAGGAATACCATTAGTTTTGACCCATGGTTTTTAATAAGGACGAAAACTATATAAAGGAATGAGAATTATGAAGAAAGTGTGTGCGTGAAAGGGTTGATAAGAAAACGAATCTCCTTTGGAGATATCTGTATGAATAAACCCCTGATATATCTGAATCTAGTGTGCACCTGTAAATATGATGATCAGATCGACTAACATGTGCATGCATAAGGGTGATGAATGAATGAAGCTCTTGAAGGAATGTCTGGATGGGCGAACTCTGTTCTTAACTGAAAAATCTGAATGAACCTCTGGTCTTGAACGACGGACGAAGAAACAATGAAGAGCTAGCGCATGACTGCTAAAGAAAACATATGAATCTGGTGAGTCTGAGGGTTGAAGCCTTCATTTTGGAAGTAGAAGTTTTCTGCCAGTAGAAACTGGTGTTACGTTCAGGGGGTTGAAGCTCCCTTCCAGGAAAGGCTGGTAAACGAGAGAAGGTTGTAGCCTTCTGCAGGTGGGTGCCTGCGTGCTGGTATGAGTCTGCACCAACATATATTGTAAAAGGTTTTCTCTATAATAAAATATTGAAGAGTGAGATTACAGCAGCAGTGGTTTTCTCCCGAATTGTGTTTCCACCTTAAATCCTAGTGTCCATATGTGTTATTCATGGTTAATGGTTTGTTCTGTTATATCTGTTTATGCTTAATGCTTATCTGATGCAATTCTCTAAGTAAAGACATAATAAGATATCTGGACATACATGTTGAATGCAGTACTGTAACATATGGTTTTTTTTTTTTTTTTTTTAAGAGAAAGGAAAGAAAAATTGTTCAGCCTTAAATACTGATTCACCGCCCCCCCCCTCTCAGTATTTTTCCCAACACTAATATGATAATTATAGTTTCAGAAATGTCTCTGAAAATCTAGTCTTTCACGATTAATCCAAGCACATAGATATCTGGTATTACCATCTATGGGATTTTGTGCAGAGGTAGATAATGTTGCTAGATTACATTCCAACAAAGGAATAAGATGCAAACATTTTGAAAAAGGATTTTTCAAAGGGTAAATTCGAGTTCCATAGAGGAAGGATCGGGGTAGTTGATAATCCCTTTCTTGCTGAGAGGAAGTGTTGAAAATGTAGGAGGAAAATCATAGTTTGATTTGCTTGGTCAAACTAGAGAAAATTCGAATTTCCATTTTAGCAGACAACTTGGATGAGTTAACTTGAGTGACATGTCTTGTGTCACCCTGTTAGCTTAGTTAATTCAGGTTGGAATACTTGATTTCAGTTAAGCATGAGTGATTTCTAATTTTTACTAATCTAATTCAGTTAAATTGAGTTATTTTTAGTTAAAATAGTTCTAACTGGTCGAGGAACTAGTGGAAGGTCAAGTTGTGCAGTGTGATTTCAGTCACACTCAGTGATCATCCATATAAGTAATCAATAAGATCAAAATAATTATTGCATGCAAACAATTCGAGTTACCCAGTTGAGATAGAGATGCCAAGGTAGTGTACTATGAGTTGTAGACTATTCTAATATATACAAGTGGTGCATGCAATCAAAGATCAATGCTTGGGAATTGTGCAGTCAATTGAGGGAAAATTCCTAAATAATAGGGGCCCAATTAGTTAGGATTTGTTCAAGTAAATAGGGGCTTGGGGGGCTTGAAAAATTTCTAAATGTTGGCCAAATTCAGTCATTCAGGCAAAGAGATAGGCTATTCGCTTGTAGGTTGTGCTCAGGCTTGAGCAAGCAAGGTGATGACATGGCAAGGTGACGTGGCGACGTGACATGGCAATGATGTGGAAGATGACATTGCCTTGGCCCGCATACCGCACAATGCAAGTTCTAAGAGGTTAGTTGCAGATGTAAGTGTTAAGATCGCTGAAGTGTGATGTGTGATTAAGGTGGGACCCGAGCATCGATTGCAAATTGCAAAGTCTGAAGTTTACATCCCGCAGTATATAAGAAAATATGTGATCTATGAGCTGCAGGTGGACCCACTTTCCTTGACATGTCATGTCTATGCTAAAACCCCCCGCAACTCCCCACCATCTCTGCTCACCTCCGCACATTGTATGGCCTACAACGTTTTTCGGCCTCCCCGTATCCATCGAATGTTAACAAAAGGGGGAGGGGGCGTCCGAAATGGGTGGTATCCCATACCACCCGTCTGGCTACGTGTCATGCCCATGGATACTCCGCACCCCCCGTCCAATACCGCTTACCACTCTCACCCCCCTCCGAAAAGCCATTTGCGACACTCACCAAACCGCTGCGCCTTTTTACTGTTACCTGTACCATACGCGCCACATTTTCTCTCGATGTCCGCTTCACTCAATCACATACCCTCCTGTTAAGAAAGTCGTTGCGCCATAAAGGGTCGGTTATTTACCCAACGGATCTGTGCCACCTCCACACCACCATATCACTGTTTAAAGTCAAATGCCGACATAACCAGAGAGTTTAATCTATCAGTTATTGTGAAATTGATGCAGGAACTGAAGTTGCAGGTATTATTGGAGAAAGTCTGAATTGTACAAACTGTTGCCGAAGAGCCATTTATCCATCAAAGAAGAGCTGTCGACACTTTGCGAAACTGGATTACAGGGCTCCTTTAAACTATTCAATCCCAGTCACTATCCCTTTCTATCATATCCCTTCCCCAGTGTTGATCCATAACCATTTCCCTTTCTCAGTTTCCCTCTCTGTCATCCCATTCTCCATTACAGGTTGTGAAAGAAGAATCATTGAAGAGATGCCTCCAAATCTAGATCAATAGCCTTTTAATCCTATGGTCTACCCACAAGTGGACCTGGATCACTTGGGTCTAGCAGACAAAGACTACAAAATCCATGAGATAGAGTCGTATTTTGATTTATTCAATGTGTACTTCTGGTTTGAAGACCAATTTCTCGAAGGATCCGATGACATTAGCATATGGGAGACCCAACTACCTCTTTACATCTTTCCAAAAACCCATAGTTGCCCAGAGTTCATCAAGAAATGTCAAAGCTGTTATGACATTAATCAGAGGACCATAGTCACCCCAACAGGAGAATTCTTGTTTTCCATCAATGCCCAATCCATACAGCAGATGATGGAGGCCCCCATCAATTGTTCCCACAACTGCTGGAACATTTAATCGGACAGACCAGCTATCAAAGGCCATGGAAAGTATGACGCTGCTGTCACAAGAGATTCAAAAATTGGAAGCACAGATTGGAATCCTGAGAGATCAAAAGGCCAAGTCTAAAACTTCCCATGAGATAACCAAAAAGCATATTGAGAGATTGGAGAAGGTAGAGAAAGAATTTTCAAACAACAAAATTTTGGGCCAAATGAAGTTGATAATTTGGGACGGTATCATAAAGTTAGTGGAGGAAATTTGGCACTCCATCCACATCATTTTTGAACAGAAATATTTGGTGGACAAATGTGCAGTGGCCACTGAAAAAGAAAATCAAGAATTGGGAAACATGCCAATCACAACCCCTAAAATCATAAAATTCCTGAACTCAAAAACTAGCTATGAACTTGAAGAGCTGGATGTACAAGATAGAACAACAACCATATCAGAAGTAAAAAAGGTCCTCACTAAGAGGAATTTAGTAAGGCAATTAGAGGAGAAGTGTCATGAGTTGGACTTGGCCATCAGCATATTCTTGAACAAGATTGAACCCCTAGTGGAAAAAGGTTTTCCCTCAATATATGTAATTAATAACAAGTTGGTCTAAAGGAGATATGATATAAACAAACTCAAAGAAACAACTAAGGATACCACCAAATTCACCAACATCAAAGGAAATATGACCGGGAAAGTTGCCTGGGATCTATTGAGCAATGAAATCTTTATTCAACATGAGTTGAAGCATGTTTTCCCCACTAGGCCCACTTTCAGCAAATACACAGAGGTGGATGAAGTGCATCGACAGGTCATAGGCATGCAGATTCCCAACAAAAAGGAGTGGAATAAGTTGTGTATGTTCCAATATTGAAAAGGCACAGTAGATACATTAGCACAACCATCTAATGATTAACAGTGCCAACATCGCATCCTCTTTAATGATCCAGCAGTGGTAGCCCAAAAGAAGAGCCAGATGTGAGATACTACCCATCGTTGCCTCTTCGCAACTATGTCAGCCTCCTCCAAGCCACTTTTTTTTAATTCATGAAGAGCCACCTGAGTTTTTCATTCTTGAAGAGCTACCAAAATTAATTCTATAGGCGGTGTTTTGTCAGAGATTTTCTTTTCTCGGGCCTTGCATGGACACACTTGTCTAATTTCAGTTTGTTTGTAATTAATAAATATTTCCAAAGTATATTAGGGCAACTGACGTAGTTGTTAGTTAAATACTGCTAGAATTTTCACTATCAAGGGTTGGATATTGTTAGCCCCTGCATTGTAAGAACTGCTATATTGGAGCACTATAATTTTGGAGCTGGAAAACAATAATCAAAGATTTTTTACAGGATTCTTGAGCTGTGTCAAAATGGTGATGTGATACGTCTCTATTTCAAATGTTTCTGTTGCTTTCCCTGCTATGCATCTGTTCATCTAATTGTAAATCAGAAATTTTAGATTTAGATTTGCTGTCGAAGCACCTTAATTATGTCTACATTTTAAATCTAAATGTTTTCTGCTGAATTCTGATTAAATAATTCTTAACTGCTCTTTAGTCACTATTAAACCTCAATCTTTCTTTCACCTCATAATTCATACAACTCTTAATATCCATTTAGCACAGTTAACTTGCCCTATGATGCTCTTGAATGTTGATGTGCCATTCCAGCCTTTGACTCCATATCCCAATGGAATAGTCCATGTAGACCTGCTCATCCAACCACCCAATCAATAAAAAAAACAACCCTCTTTATTTCTATAAGTAGCCTAATATCAACACTTATAATTATCAAGCTAAATCATAAGACAGAGAGAGGCCTCTCCGAGTCTAGGAGGGCTAGGTCCTGGACTCCAACGTGGTTTGATGTGGTCCTCTATCATTTTTTCTTTCCAATATTGCAAACTATGGAGGGTTAACACTTTGGATTTCACATACACGGCCTAGAAATTAGTTGGTGAATTCAATATTGTATACTTTAGAAGGTAACTCCTATTCCAATTTTTATTATTATGTAATTTCAGTCCCCATAGGTGAGATGTGTTACCCATTTCACTTGAATTTATTCATTTTCTTCTCAAAGGACTTTTATATTATCATGGTTCCCATATTTACAAAACATAGAACCTAGAAGTTCAAAACTAGCACAAAAATGAACTTAAGGATAAAATGATTAACGAAATCAATTGTTTCCTTGGAAGAGTGTCTCTCTTTCCACCTCTAGAAGAGCATCACTCTACTCCAAAACTACCTCCTCTATTTTCATCCCCATTCCTATTACTCCGACATTGGATTGTATCGAAGGAATTGACAATGGCATATTTCGGAATACCGAAAATGCCTTCTTCAATCCTAATAGCAACCTAATTATGCTCATCGGTCATTAAAATCTAACAAGTGCAGTCCTCTTCAGAGATTTGCATCCCCTTTCTAACGTCTCTGAGTGGATTTAGATATCCGTCATCTACATATTCTTATTGAGAAGCAATGTTTCTCCACTCATAGAAACGATTAAAAATTCTTGCATTGGAGTGAGTGACGAGATGATCTTCCCAAATCTTCTATTCCTTCAGTGTACCTTTACACCTTTAGAGGCAATTGCTAATAATATTTTTAATGTAGTTGTGCTAGTATATATATATTTTATTAAATTTACTCTTATCGAAATTGTAAAAAGCATATGCCTTTTTAACTTAGATTTTAACTCTCACAAATATGTCGTCATTATTTAGAATATAAAATTTTCAATAAGATAATGCTAACAATAACATTATACACAGATAAGGCGATGTAGTCGCAATATCCATCCAAAATTTAGAACAAATGACAATGTCTCGTATTAAGATGCAATGTGAAAGGTAAATAAGTGTGTATGCATCCAGTGAACATGGTTGAAAACTTGCAACCTAACATTGCCTCACCTTCACCTTCATTTTACTGAAATTTTTGTAGCTTTTCTAAAAATTCAACCAAAGGAAATTTCGATGTACCTTGTTGAGGATTCAATTTTCATTAAAATAACACTTGTACAAGACATGGAATGGTGGAATGATGAGCTCAAAGGAATTTTCCCCTACAACCTTGGTGATGGTGTATGACCCACATTCGAGTGAGTGAAATTGCGGTGGGGACCAACGAGACACTCCTTCTGCAAATGTAGCCAAACTTTGCGCCCACCTGGAACTTGTGTGGCACCTGATGTTGATCATGTTGTTGCTTGTACTTAGCATTGACTTTGTCCAATATGTCATGGACCTATGAGCGGATGTACTGAATGCGCTCAATGAAGTTGTTAGCCCTATCAGCTTCAGGCTCGACATGAACGAAATTTTCCTGAGTAGCTGCAAATGGTATAACCACATCAATGGGACATAATTGTTGGAATCCCAACCCCACTTGAAAGGGGTTGTGGCCAGTTGAGATATGGAGAGCTTTGTTGTAGCTATGTTGGACATAGGGGAGGCTTTCATCCCATGTGCATGGATGCTTCGAGTTGTACATGCACAAAATGTGTATGATCATCCTGTTGATGAACTCTGTTTGTTCATCAGTTTGGGGGTGGAAAACTGTGAACTTAGTGACCTTGGTATCCAACATCAACCAGATACTTGAACAAAATGTACTTAGGACCTGTTGTCCCGATCTGAGATATTGGAATGTGGGATCCCAAAGTGTACCCACATTCATTCAAAGAAGAGGTTAGAAATGGATTCTGCTATAATACTCTTCTTGCATTTCGCTAGAATGACCATCGTAGAGAATCTGTCGACGACCACAAAAATGTAGTCATTGTCATGCTTACTAGAAGGAGGGCTTGACATGTAATCCATGGAGATGGATTCCCAAGGTCGACTAGGAGTAGGTAGAGGAGTAAACAAGCCTTGCTTCTTGATGGTCGGTTTGGAAATGGCGCACACAGTGCAAGATCTGATGTATTTCCCAACATCATGTAGAAGGTTCAGCTACTAAAAATACGTATGCAACACTGCCACTATTTTCTCTACCCCAAAATGTCCAGTGAGCTGATTGTAGTGCGCCTCCAAAATCATCTTGGTATGCTTTCTTGAAGGAACACAGAGGTGTCCCAGGTGGAATAAGATTGCATCTTGGAGGTGAAAATTTAGAACTTTCTTACCTTCCAGGAGCATCTAGTATATTTTGTCGAATTCTAGATCGCTCTTGTAAAGATGCAGCAAAACCCGAAGTCGCGTGCAAAAAAAAGTCAAGCACAATGGTCAGCGCCATGATTGACGGTCGACTGAGGCAGTTTGCAAAATTATTGGTGTTTCCCTTCTTGTACTTAATGTTTAATGGAAATATTGTAGGTATGTGGACCATTTCTGATGGCGATCGTTCTGCAACTTCCCTTGTGTTTGTATGAACTACAGGGGTCGGAGGTCTGTTTGGATGACCGTTTCCTTCCCCATAATGTAATTCTTCCAATGTCGGTAGACCTGCACAATAGAACACATCTCTTTGTCATAGGTGGGATACTTTTGGATTGCGTCTAAAAGTGTCTCATTGTGATATGCCATGGGATTCCCCTGTTGAGTAAGAACTGCACCAATAGCATAGTCAGAGGCATCTGTCTCGATCTCAAATGGTTGTTGCAGGTCTGGTAAGGTGAGAATTGGTGTAGAGTAGAGGCGATGCTTCAAGTTGGAAAACACCTTCTATTGGGATTCATACCAAAATAAATTTTCTTTTGTTCCTCCCTTAGTGACTTGACTCAAAGGCCAAGTGATATGAGAGAACCCCAACACGAACAAGCAGTAGAAATTGGCAAGACCCAGAAATATGCGTAGCTCTATTGGAGTGGTTAGGGTTGGCCAATCCTAAATGACTTGTATCTTGGCTGGGTCCACATGCACACCTCGCTCATCAATGATGTACCCCATCTATTGTACGTGGGTCATACCAAAAGTGAATTTCTCCAAATTGGTACGCAACTTGTGTTTCCGTAGGGTTTGGAGGACCTGTCGAATATGGTGGAGGTGCTCTTCCCAACTCTTTCTGAATATAAGGATGTCATCCAAATACACCACCATGAATGAGTTGGTGAAGGGTCGGAATATATCGGCCATCAACCTCATGAAGGTTTTGGGGGAATTCTTTAGCTTGAAAAGGCATGACCAGGCATTTGAAAAGACCCTCCTTGGATTTGAAGGCAGTCTTCCACATATCAAAGGGTTCGATTGGTACCTGGTGATAGCTGGACTTCAAGTCAATCTTGCTGAAATATTTGGCCCCCTTGAGCTAGTCCAAAATGTCATCAATCTGTGGGATTGGATACCTATTGTGGACAGTGATCTTGTTCGATGCTCGATAGTCAATACAAAGTCTCCAGGTCCCATCCCTCTTCTGTAGCAACATGATCGGGCTCCCAGAGGGTGATGAACTTGGCCCAATGTGTCATTTTTGCAGCAATTTCTAAACATGCCTCTTGATTTCATCGTTCTCCATAACATAGCATCAATATATTGGTCCATTGGATAGCAGTGCACCTGAGGTCATATCAATGGAGTGTTTGAACTGTCAATGTAGAGGTACCCTTTTGGGTGAGGTGAATATGTCCCTGCACTCTGCCACAACCTTGTCCATCGATTGTTGTTGTGTAGAGGAGCCCTTTCTGGAGGCCGTGGCCACAATATTTTTCTTGCCCCGAGGGTGAATCATAAGGAAAACAAATTTCCAGGTTTGCGAAATGATCTTAATACATTGTTTCATTGTGATAAAAGAGATGTCGATAGGTGGTGCTACCTTCAATATCTTGTATAACTTATTTCCCGAAGTAATAATAACAGTGCGAGGCCTAGACTCATAGAAAGCATGCCACTTCCACAAGTATGGTTGGCCTAATAGTACATGAAAAAATTCAAAAGGAGAAACGTCACAAAATACCTCATATGTGAAGGGTTTGATGATATAGGGAAGGCGAAAATACTGGACGACGCAGAGATCTCATCCTTCGCGAGGCCACCTGATGGTGTATGAGTGCGAGTGTACTGTGGTTGGTAGGCCCAACTGCTTCCTTACCTCTACTGAAATGAGGTTATTTGGCTCCCACTATCGACATTGAACTGCAACATAAAGCCCTTCACCCACATCTGTGAGTGGAAGAGGTTCTCCCCCTCCTATGGATCTTCAAGCTTGTCCTTCTAGATCTTGATGGTGGAAATAGTGGCACTAGGATCCGCATCAATAATTTGCTTCTCTTTGGCATTCCCCTTGTCGGGTTCTGACTCAGAGTTAGAACATGCATCTGATTCTGAAGCCTTCAGCTCGGTCACTAGTGACTACTTGGTCTGACACTCACTTGTGTTGTGAGTGGGGATCTTATGGAACTCACACCATTTTCCCATGTCCTTCTTTGTCTTCATGGTGTTGTTCTTCGCTTGCAGCTTCGACGAGTTGTCTTGGGTCACCCCGCCTTGGATTTGTCCTTTGTTTTGCATTTTGGGGGCACCTTTCCGTTGCTTTAGTTTCACATATCCAAAGTCTCGCTTCTTCTATTTAAATTGCTACTTGATCTTGACAATGTATTGATAGTCAACGCCGAGCGAGGAGATGTCCAACAAATCCATCTTGTCCTGGATGTACTTGTGTATACAACCATGGTACTTGAGTACCAAATGTCACTGAGAATCCTTGATACCTAACTTCGTGCGAAGGGTATAAAAAAAATTGTGAATTCTGGCACATCTTCGTCCCTTCCTTGCCGCAACGTGGTCCACTTTATGTATTTATCCTCATAGCTCCTGACAGGGTAATTCTGTTCCTTGATGGTGTCCCGGAAATAATTGCAATTGCGTGCGGCTAAAAATATTGAGGGTGCACTCTCGTCCCTCTTCTCACAGTGGGTTTCCCACCAGTCCTTGTCGGGGGGGGGCTTTGAGGAGTGCACAATGTCTTCTCGGTTGGAAAAATCATGAACCAAAAAATATCCTTCTAGCAGATTTAACCATTTATCTACAACATCCGCATCTATTTGACCTTCAAATATGTGGATGTCAAAGTTAACTTGTACCTTAAAGGGAGTGGTGCTTCCAGAGTGGTTGCTGGAATAAGATGTGTCACCTGTGGGTAGCCACCGAAATATTTGGGAAAATTTGTCCATCATCGCATTCCTCTGTCACTCGAGGGCTTCTTAAGTAATATTTTTAAAGGATCTTCTGTTCCCTCGTCTTTATTTTCTCTCACCATGGGAGGTCGTCGCAGTTTGCGAGGATGGTCTTGCAAAGGTTCAACTAGTTCGATCCCTAACTCCTTATACCCTGTTCTCGTTGGGGACATGCAAAGAAAAACAAAGAAATAACAGACCACTTTGATACCAGTGATCCAAACTTAAACATGAATGCAAAAAAATACAAATATAACCACAAATATAGAGATGCAAAAAATAACACTTCATTTCATTAATATCAAATAACTGAAATATTCTAACATAAATAATGGAAATAAACTAGGTCAGGCGATGGTGGCTTATCTCTGAGAAGAGATGTGGCAATTACATGCCTCTGAATTGTGTTATAATGAGACCCGAGGGCCTATTTATGATCGAGAAACAATGGAAAACCATAAACATCCAAAAAACTAACCCTAGGAGATGAAGCGCCAAAACTATGGGCCTTTGGGGTAAATTGGTACATCAACTTCCTGGGGTTGTAACTTTGGCATACTATCTCCGTTTGACGTGCACGATATCTTGCTAGAAATATCTATCCGAGGACTAGAAATTCAAATTGCAAACATCAATCAAAGACGAAAGTTTTCCCATCTTCCAAAAAACGTTGTTTAGGGCCTCAAAATGGCTCCAAAAGTTCAAGACCCGAAAAACTGCCCAAAATACTAACTAGTGCTACAATTAAGGAAACTGAAGAAATAATGGTACAATGGTGGGGGTCCAAGTGGAATAGGCGGGTGGCCACCAAAGAGAGTAGGAAACCCTTCAAATGGATTAAAACAGAAGATCACAAAACATCTTTTTCTAGCCCTATCATACTTTTACAATTTTATGAGAGAACATCTTGTTCTAGAAGTATTCCACATATGACGGGGATTTTCATGCTATAGTTCTGGGCTTGAAAATTTGGTTAATGCCCAAGGAATACGTCTTGTATGCTGACAGCCATGCTTTGTAATTTATTAATAACCAGCCAAAATTGAACCAAATACATACTACATGGGTAGAATTTTTGCATAATTTTACTTTTGTGATTAAGCATATGAGAAGTTCATCAAATAAGGAAGTTGATGCTTTAAGTAGAATCAACTTGATGCTACAAGAATTAAAGCTAATGTTTTGGGAATTGACGAATTAAGAGAAATGTACAAGAATGATAAAAATTTCAAGGAAGCATATGTAGCCTATGAAAACCCAACCAATATGAATAGAACATAGTGGTCAAGCAATATGATTTTGGATGGCTTACTATTCAAAGATAGTCGATTTTGCATATTGAAATGCTCCATCAGAGACAATTTAATAAACGAAAAACACAGTGGCACATTGTGAGGACACTTTGGAGTTTGCAAAACTTCTACTTTGTTAAATTCCTTTTATTTCTTGCTAGGTATGTGAGCTAATGTGAAGGGATCTATTGAGAAATGAAAAATGTGCCAATATATGAAAGGAAGGAGCCATAACATAGGACCATACTATCCATTTCCAATTCCAACTAGTTAATGGGATTCAGATAGTATGAATTTTTTTTTGGGATCACCTCGAACCTAAAAGGGAAATGACTTCATCTATTTTGCTATAGACAACTTTTCAAAAACGAATCATTTTATTTCTTGTTTCAAGGTTAGTGATTCAATAAATATAGCCAATATGAACATCGAGGATGAAAATCACTTCCTCTTAGAGTGCCCCGCGTACAACCACATTAGATCTCAATTTCATAATCTTTGTTGCAATACTGACCTTCCTAGCCTTTTAAGATGTCAAAATTATAGTGAGCTTGGGAGGCTTCTATCCAAGCTTTTTGAGCATAGGAATAAAATCTTAAATCAAACTAAATAGTTCGTTTCTTTAGGTCCGATAGACCAAAGATTGGTCTCAGTGGACGTTAACCATCATCATCATCATCAATATTTAATGTTTAATTATTGTTAATTAAAAATCATTATAATCATTTTAAAATAATTATTGTTATTACTAATTATTATTAATTAATATTATTACTATTATAATTAAATATATTAAATATTAAATAACAATTAATACAAATTAATAATTATTATTAATTATAATATTTTTATTATTATATATTTATTAATAGTAGATACAAATCTTAACTCTGTTTTTGTTTGGCTAAGAGCTAGTCTTCCTCATAAATAGGTTAAACGCCCAAGACCTAGAAGCATATGACAAGAGTAAGAATCAATGTGCATTTCCTCATAGGAGAGTGAAATTAAATAGATGTCTTTGATTTAACAACTAAATTATAATAAATTTTTCCACTATATAAAAAGAAAATACAAATGAAACTTTCATAAAATATTAAGCACTTTATATTTTTTATATTAAATATTTTTAATGTAGTTGTATTAGTATATATATTTTATTAAATTTAGTACTATGGCTATTTTACAATGCATTTACATTTTTAAATTAGATTTTAACTCTCACAAATATATGTCGTCATTATTTAGAATAAAATGAGAATGTCTCGTATTAAGATGCAATTGTGAAAGGTAAATAATTGAACAAGGTTGAAAACTTGCCACACCTTCATTTTTGAAATTTTGGTAGCTTTGTTAACAAGCTAAACAAAGGAAATTTCGATGTACCTTCTCGATACCACCTAAGCTAAATTTTCATTAAAATAACGTATGGAAATTGATGACCTGGATTCCTACTGAGTGGAATTTTCATTAAAGTAACGTGCAATTTTAAGTTCTAAAGTAGGGTTAAGCATGTCCATAGACTCATGGTTAGGTTCCAAAGTAAGGCAAAGCATGTCCATAGATTCATGTTTGGGAAGAAAATGCTCACCCATGTCCATAGACTCATGGTTAGGTTCGAAAGTAAGGCAAAGCATGATGATGTGGACTCATGTTTGGGAAGAAAATCAAGGATGACTCAAAATGATGTGGACTCATGTTTGGACTCATGTTTGGGAAGAAAATCAAGGATGTGGACTCATGTTTGGACTCATGTTTGGGAAGAAAATGATTGATGTTTGGGAAGAAAATCAATGATTGATGTTTGGGAAGAAAATCAATGTCTATGTCAATGTCTATGGACTCATGTTTGGGAAGAAAATCAATGTCTATGTCTATGGGAAGAAGAGATCGAGATCGTGTCTCCTATTCTTTAGTTGGAAGTTGCTGTTTGTCCTATTCCTGAGTTGGAGTCAGGGATGGAATTTGACAGGTATTTTGCTGTTTGTCCCATTCCTGAGTTGGAGTCAAATATTATCTAAGTTCTTTTGCGATAAATGTCAGAAACTGATTAAGATATTCGTTTTCCATCCTCTTAATAAATTTTTCATCATTTAAAAAATTGAAGTGATGACGTATGTAAATTGATGACGAGGGAATTCCGTATGCGCACCATGTCAATAAAGGCGCACCATGGTTAGGTTCCAAAGTAAGGCGATAGACAGTTCAGCTTTCCATTCAATTCAATTCATTTCCTTTTTCGTTTTAGTTCAAGGATCGCCTTACTGAACTCCTCAAGAGCTTCTACCGAGGTAATCTGATATTCTTCCAGCTTTCCATTCAATTCAATTCATTTCCTTTTTCGTTTTACTTCAAGGATCGCCTTACTGAACTCCTCAAGAGCTTCTACCGAGGTAATCTGATATTCTTCTGATAGTAAACATGATACCTTATCTCTATTGCTTTCCAATATTAATAGGTTAAATTACATAACACAAAAATCAATGTACATTGTCAATAACTTTTTGTGCTTACACTAAGATCAATGCATATTGTTAATCCAATCACTTTAAAATTAATGTACCGTCATATATCCAATTACATCAAATCATAAATCAACATATACATTGAAATCAATGCATTTAATGCAAGCAATCAAATACTATTAGAAAATAACTTCTACATTGAAATCAATGCACCTAATGCAAGCAATCAAATAAGATTAGAAAGCAACATCTACACTGAAATCAATGCATTTACTCAAAGCAATCAAATAGGATTAGAAATCGCCATCTACACTGAAATCAATGCATTTAGTGCAAACAATCAAATAGGATTAGAAATCATCTACATTGAAATCAATGCATCTAGAGAAAGAAATCAAATATAATTATAAATCGACGTCTAAATTGAAATCAACACATCGAGTGCAAGAAATCAAATAGTATTAGAAATCACCACCTACACTAAAATCAATGCATCTAGTGCAAGTAATCAAATATCATTAGAAATAAATATCTACACTAAAATTGATGCATCTAGTGCAAATAATCAAATAGGATTATAAATCACCATCTCCACTTAAATCAATCCATCTAGTGCAAGAAATATTCTTCCCTCTCTCCACCCTCCACCCATATCTATATCCCCTTCCATCTATTATTTTTTGCCTCTCTATCTCACCCCCCTAAACACAAATGCTCTCGCACTCCATATATATCATTCTCTTTGTCAATCACCCCCTCTCCCCATCTCTCTCTTCTTCCCTCTCTTCACCTTCCATCTATATCTCTATCTTCCCCTTCTCTCCCTCTCCCCTGATAATATCTCTCTTTCCTCTTTTTTTCCTCTCTCCTCTCTCTCCATCTTCCTTATCACTCACTCTCTCTCTCTAGAAACCAACATCTATACTGAAATCAATGCATTTACTCAAAAAAATCAAATAGGATTAGAAATCACCATCTACACTGAAATCAATGCATGTAGTGCAAACAATCAAATATGATTAGAAATCATCTACATTGAAATCAATTCATCTAGTGAAATTAATCAAATATAATTATAAATCGACATCTAAATTGAAATCAACACATTCAGTGCAAGAAATCAAATTGTATTAGAAATCACCACCTACACTGAAATCAATGCATCTAGTGTAAGCAATCAAATATATTAGAAATAAATATCTACACTAAAAATGATGCATCTAGTGCAAATAATCAAATAGGATTAGAAATCATCATCTCCACTTATATCAATCCATCTAGTGCGAGAAATATTCCTCCCTCTCTCCACCCTCCATCCATATCTATATCCCCCTCCATATATTCTTTTTTGTCTCTCTATCTCACCCCCCTAAACACACACGCTCTCGCACTCCATATATATCAATCTCTTTGTCAATCACCCCCTCTCCCCATCTTTCTCTTCTTCCCTCTCTTCACCTTCCATCTATATAATTCGGATTTATGCAGGAACTCAATAGAATAAACACATAACCATAAATACAGAGATGCAGCTGAAATAACACTTCATTTCATTAATATCAAAGAACTGAAATTTGCTGACAGACAGAATGGAAATAAAACTAGCTAGGGCGCTGGTAGCTATCTCTGAGAAGAGATGTGTCGGCTACAGGCCTCTGAACTGAGTTACAATGAGGCTTGAGGGCCTATTTATTATTTAGAAACAATGGGAAATCTTAAACAGCCAAAACCCTAACCCTAGGAGATGAAGTGCCAAAACTATGGGCCCCGTTTGGGTAAATTGTTGTTTCAACTTCCCAGGGGCGTAACTTTGGCATACAATCTCTGTTTGACGTGTACCATACCTCGTTAGAAAGATCTATCCGAGTAATAAAAATTTTAAATGAGCAACATCAGTCCATGAACCCATGTTGCTCTCCATTTTCCCAAAAAACATCGTTTAGGGCCTCAAAATGGCTTCAGAAGTTCAGGACCCGAAAAACTTCTAAAAATAGTAAGTTGTGCCAAAACTGAAAAACTGAAAGAGACAATGGTGGGGCCCCAAGTGGAATAGGCGGGTGACCACCAATATCCACCTGGATCACTATATCTCTATCTTCCCCTTCTCTCCCTCTCCCCCACTAATATCCCTCTTTCCTCCTTTTGTCCTCTCTCCCTCTCTCTCCATCTTCTTTATCACTCACTCTCTATCTCTCTAGAAACCAACATCTACACTGAAATCAATGCATTTACTCAAAGAAATCAAATAGGATTAGAAATCGCCATCTACACTGAAATCAATGCATTTAGTGCAAACAATCAAATAGGGCTAGAAATCATCTACATTGAAATCAATTCATCTAGTGCAAGTAATCAAATATAATTATAAATCAACACCTACATTGAAATCAATAAATTCAGTGCAAGCAATCAAATTGTATTAGAAATCACCACCTACACTGAAATCAATGCATCTAGTGCAAGTAATCAAATATCATTAGAAATAAATATCTACACTAAAATCGATGCATATAGTGAAAATAATCAAATAGGATTGTAAATCACCATCTCCACTTATATCAATCCATCTAGTGTGAGAAATATTCTTCCCTCTCTCCACCCTCCATCCAAATCTATATTCCCCTCCATCTCTTCT
This sequence comes from Pinus albicaulis, assembly GCA_034641835.2. Lineage (NCBI taxonomy): Eukaryota > Viridiplantae > Streptophyta > Pinopsida > Pinales > Pinaceae > Pinus > Pinus albicaulis. The sequence goes on along the minus strand of CM076577.1, from coordinate 1,176,447,389 downwards.
TTTCTGTCTCTCTATCTCATCCCCCTAAACACACACGCTATCACACTCCATATATATCAATCTCTTTGTCAATCCCCTCCTCTCGCCATCTCTCTCTTCTTCCCTCTCTTCACCTTCTATCTATATCTCTATCTTCCCCTTCTCTCCCTCTCCCCCGCTAATATCTCTCTTTCCTCCTTTTGTCCTCTCTCCCTCTCTCTCCATCTTCCTTATTACTCACTCTCTCTCTCTCTCTCTCCACATTTCTCTCTCTATGTCTTTCTTCTTACCTCCCTCTCCCTCCCCCTCCAAGTCCATCTCTCTTTCCCTCCCTCTCTCCACTCTCTCACATCCTCTCTCTTTTTTCCTCTCTTTCCCTTTCTCTCCCATCTCTCTCTCGCTCTCTCTCTCTCTCTCTTCACCCACCAACTATGTTACTATATCCCTCCCTTTCTCCTTATATCTCCTTCTCCCCCCACTTATCTCCATCTCTCCTTATTTGTCTCTTTATCTCAGCCCCAAACATACACACACTCTCTCTGTCTCTCCCTTGTCACTCCTTCTCTCTCTCCACTTCTCACTCTCTATATTTCTTATTTCCTACATCTCTCCCCCTCCAACTCCATCTCTCTATAGATCCCCCTCTCCTCCTCTCTCTCAAGTCCTCTCTCGCGTCCTTCCTCTTTATCTCCCTCTCCTAACTCCCTCTCTCTTCCCTGATCTCTCTCTCTCTCTCTCTTCCCTCCATCACCCTCTCTTCCCCCATCACCCTCCTCCTCTCTCTCATCCTTCTTCTCTCTCCCTTTCTCTCCTACCTCCCTCTCTCTTTTCCCTCAATCCTCCCTCTTCCCCCATCTCTCTCTCTCTCTCTCTCTAATCCTCTCTCTTCCCCCATCTCCCTTTCTTTCTCTCTCTCTTTCCACCACTCTCTCTCTCCAAATACATTACTATATCCCTCCCTCTCTCCTTCTCTCTTTTTCTCTCCCCACTTCTTTCTATACATCTTACTTTGTCTCTTTATGTCACCCCTAAATATACACATTTGCTCTCCATCTCTCCCTTATCACTTTCTTTCTCTCTCCACTTCTCTCTGTCTCTCTCTCTTTCTTCTTAGTTATGTAAACTAATGAACATAAATATTAGTAAATATAAAGCAGATAATGGAGTGAATATGAAAAGAGGTTTTATTTACTTACCATACCTCTCGTTTATTTATATTTTTATTTATTTACCATACCTCTTCTATTTACTATGGTATTTGGCCCATAGGCTTGTTATATAATTAGATTTTTATATATAATTCTATTTGATATATTGTTATTTAGTTACCTTACCTCTTTATACCTCTTTTATATTTATTTATTTACCATACCTCTTTATACCTATTTTATATATATATATATATATATTTATTATACCTCTTTATACTTCTTTTATATTTATTTATTTATGTTAAACACCATGTTAAACACACACATGGTATATGAGAAAGATAAACACACACACACAAGAGACTCAACACACAATGAAGGATAAGCGTGAGGCTTTCTTATTTTTTCTATTATACATGATGTACATTTATAGTGCAATGGTGTGACTCTTGGTTTCACATTCCAAGGTCATTTGGAATCCATTGTGACTTTTCGCATTCCACACCTACCCATGTAGGATTAGGTGTTCCAACATCCACCCTTAATTCGAAGGGGTATGTGTGAGTCCAAGAAGAGAGTTGTAATACAAATCTGCAAAGTATGCATGGCAGCACTTGGGCTGAATCAACTCTCTGAAATGTTGGAAAAAGAGGTGGTTTAAGGATGACCACCAACACTGGAACGCAATACTTGTTGCAGTTCCCGGAACTCTTCCAAAACTGGCAAGAAGTTGAAAGCTTCTGCTAGAGGAATTGTCCCTCATAAAAAAGGGAGACCTTCAACCTAAAAGAAGGGAGGTCTACAACCTGTGATGGTCTTAGGATTACCAACAACACTGGAATGCTTGAAGCATTTCCTGAAACTCAACCAAAGCTGGCAAGAAGTTGAAGGCTTCTGCTAGAGGAAGTGTTCTTCATATATGAAAGGGAGACCTTCAACCTAAAAGAAGGGAGGTCTACTACTTGTGATGGTTTTAGGTTGTCCACCAACCAAAGATGATGGTTTAAGGTTGTCCACCAACCGAAGGCATGCTCATGGGCATCCATGTCTCTGGCTACATCTCTAATGACGGGTGTGGCTCGATCCTTGAAGCCCCGCCTGTGTCTGCAGCTACAACTCGATTACATAAGATGAGAGGTGTAGTTTTCACTCGCCGATCTGACGTCGAAGCTTTTACATGACCACCATTTTCCCCCCTGTCAGGGACAAGGTGAGATGATGGCGAAAACTCAACTGCAAGTTTGTTCAATATCCGTGAACATGTTCTGACATGTGACTTAAACATCTTCTTGGCTGGTGATGCCCATTGCCAAGAAGTGATCCATCCAAGATGAATCTTTGTTCTTGCAGGAGGCTTTTTTCTGAAGCATCTATCTGAAGAATGGGTGTGCCGACCACAGTGCTTGCATGGATGAAGATCAAAACAATGATCTTTCATATGGCCAACTCGATCACAGTGTTGGCATTTCACAATATGTTGTTGTTGTTGTGGAGCAGGATCTAGAACAGCTGCAGGTGAACTGTCATACAGGAATCTGGCACTCTTAAATATGATGGGATTGGTGTAGTCCGGAATATGAAAGATCACATCCTTGTCATATCCAAGACCAGTTCGGTGCTTGTTGTGGACAAGCTCTTCCCAAGGTTTGATGATGGGCTTGGGAAGTGCAGGTTGAACTACTGTTGCATCTGCATGTAAATCTGCTCTTGTACAAGGAACTGAATGTGGATCAACTGCAACTTTATTTTCTTTCTTCTGATGAGAGTCTTTCACAATATTCTGAACAGAAATAGGTTCAGAATGGTGACTCTTTTGCTGAAGTTCGTCTTACTGAAGCTGAGTTTCCAACTGCAAAAACTCAATCTTTTCTTGTGCATTTTGCAAACAACTTTGAATGTTACAAAGAGCATTCTTGCTCATTTTTACCATATCATGAACATTTGAATGAATGAGGTTATTCAACAACTCTAATGCCTCATTTATTTTAGCCATTTTCAACAACTTAGGCTCAAAAAATGAAAGTGTGTCGGCTTCAACCGAAAATGCACTCGTTTACAATGTGATTCAACTTAATTTCAAGAAATACAAATGTCTCAAAGGAATTCTCAAAGTACAAAATCTGATGATTACAACTATGAAGAAGCAATACAATGTCAGTTCAATACAATATGCAGCAAAAATGTGCAGCAAAACACTTGTGCAAGAGGCCTCAACAAAGAGCTGTTTTTCACCAATAACAACTCATCTTCACATGTCTATCTCTTTTAGAAAAATTCACCCTTCTATCACCACTTTTCTATTATGTAGAAAATCCATCTGCTCACATATGCCATTTCCTCATTTTCTTCAATTGCTGCTATTTACTTTCTCTCTTTGTTATATGCTTCCTCTTTTCCTCTCTCTCTGTTGTTTTTTTTTTTTTTAATTAATTAAAAAATGGGGAGAGGGATTGTAATAGAAATGGGAGGGGATTTTATTAACAAAAGGAAAAAGGGATTAAAATTAGGAAGGGGAGGGGAGAGGGACAACTAAGGGAATTTTTTATTATTTTATTATTTATTTATTTTTAAATTTTTTTTTTCAAATTTAAAAATTAAAAAAAAAACTAAACTAAAAGGGTAGGGTATTATAAAGGGGGGGAGGGGGGTATTGTATGGGGGTTTATGATAAAAGTTAATTAAAAAAAACGAGGTCTGGATAGGAGTGGGGGGAGGAAGGCTTATCAAATGGGAGAGGGCCGTGGGAGCATAGGTGGAGGTGCATTGTCCATAAGCGGAGTGAGGCGGGTTAGGAGAATGGAAGGGGGCTCGAGCGATAAGTATGGCAAGGGTAGAGTGGTGAGGTGAGGGCGCAGTGCAGTGAGGGGGTGGGAGAGCAGGTGTGAGGGGGTATGGTGGCGTGAGGGGAGGGCCGCAGGGTGAGTGTGCAGTGAGGGGGAGAGGGTAAGGGTTATGCTATGCGGGTGGGGTGTGGAGTTTTCAGGTTTAGGGGGAGGGGCCGAAAGGCCGTGGGGTCGGGTGTAGGGGTTCAGGTTAGGGAGCGGCAAGGTAATGGTAGATAGAGAGCCGAGTAGCGTAGCCGCGTTGGGAGTATGGGGTCGTAGGTGCAGGGGAGAGCTTATGTGAGGGGGTGGGGAGTTGGTGCGATAGAAAATGCAGGTTGAGGGTGTGTGCAGAGTTGCAGGGGCCGAGGGTTGTAGGTTATATATATATATATATATATATTATTTTTTATTTTATTTTATTTTTATTTTTATTTTTTATTTTTTATTTTATTTTTTTTCCAAACAACAGAGAGCAGTAAAAGTGCAGAATTTTTTTTTCTTCTTCCAGGAAATGCAGGAATTTTACAGATGTACATCAGATTACACAGTAGAGGTTGGTATAATTTTGCAATGAAACATAGGTAGAAAACTCAGATTTTCCAGAGAATTGCAGAGATTGCAGAAATGAGGAAATTTTCAGGAGAAATTCCACAAATGTACAACAGAATTTTCAGAAACTTTCAATAAAAAAATAAGAAATCTTTACTTAAAAAACTCAGAAATTTTCTTCAGAAACCCACTTTAAATAATATTCCAGCAGCTCTTCAAAATGCAAAAATTTAAAAGTGGGCAGCAGAAATGGTATGGAAATTCAGAATGAAAACCTGCAGAAATCTCTGAGTGCTGCGGAATGCACAGTGCTGCTCTTCTTCAAAACCAATACCTGAATGCTCCCAATTTCTGAATGCTACTCTTCTCAAAACAAATTCTTGAATGCGGCAAAATGTCTGTTGTAGAAATTCTCTAAATGCTGCAAAAATACTAAGAAGTTTTGCAGATATGCACAGGCCATAAACACAAATGGCTCACTCAAACTTGAGCTGGTTATGAACTTCTTAGCTCCGATACCATGTTAAACACCATGTTAAACACACACATGGTGTATGAGAAAGATAAACACACACACACAAGAGACTCAACACACAATGAAGGATAAGCATGATGCTTTCTTATTTTTTCCATTATACATGATGTACATTTATAGTACAATGGTGTGACTATCGGTTTCACATTCCAAGGTCATTTGGACTCCATTGTTACTTTTCACATTCCACACCTACCCATGTAGGATTAGGTGTTCCAACAATTTACCATACTTATTTTATAAATATGGTATTTGGCCCATGGTATAAATATTAATTTGTCCCATGGTATTCGTCCCATAGGATTCATCTAAATAAAACCTCTTTTTAAAGTTTTTTTAAATATAAAGAGGTTTATGGAGTAAATGTAAAAAGAATTTTTATTTATTTACCATATATCTAGTTTATATATATTTTTATTTATTTACCATAGCTTTGGAGTAAGTATAAAAATAGGTTTTATTTATTTACCATACCTCATGTTTATTTTACTTTATTTTTATTTAAATTTTAAAATATTGCAACTATGATGGAGAAATATTTATGTCTTTAAATATTTTAATTTATCCATAGAATATGGGTTTTCTTTTTAATGATTCATTTTACAAATATTTAATTAAAAGAAATATTAAAATATTTTGGATTTTGATTGTTTGTGTTGAATTAACTTTCTTCCTTTGATTTAGGAAATGGTATTGGCTTTAGTAAAGAGTAAAGATGTTTAAAATTTTACTTAATTTGGAAATTCAATGTGGTAAATTTTTTTGTTAAAGGTAAATTTATGATCCATTCAAATTCAACGTATATAATTTACTATCCATTCAAATTATATAAATAATACATAGTTGTATTTTAATAGCTAATCTCAGCCCATTAATAAGTTAAAAAAGTTATATATAATCTAAATATTCAAGTTATATAAAATTCAAGATTAGGTTAATGCTTTGGCTCACATTAAAAAAAATAAAATTTATTATTTTTTGAGAACGTGACATACTTGATATCAAGGTCATACTGGGCTGTAGATTACGCCTCTCGACGCAATTATAAATCGACATCTAAATTGAAATCAACAAATTCAGTGCAAGCAATCAAATTGTATTAGAAATCACCACCTACACTGAAATCAATGCATCTAGTGCAAGTAATCAATAATCATTAGAAATAAATATCTACACTAAAATCGATGCATATAGTGAAAATAATCAAATAGGATTTTAAATCACCATCTCCACTATCAATCCATCTAGTGTGAGAAATATTCTTCCCTCTCTCCACCCTCCATCCATATCTATATCCCCCTCCATCTCTTATTTTCTGTCTCTCTATCTCATCCCCCTAAACACACATGCTCTCACACTCCCTATATATCAATCTCTTTGTCAATCCCCTCCTCTCCCCATATCTCTCTTCTTCCCTCTCTTCACCTTCCATCTATATCTCTATCTTCCCCTTCTCTCCCTCTCCCCCGCTAATATCTCTCTTTCCTCCTTTTTTCCTCTCTCCCTCTCTCTCCATCTTCCTTATCACTCACTCACTCACTCACTCACTCTCTCTCTCTCTCTCCACATTTCTCTCTCTATGTCTTTCTTCTTACCTCCCTCTCCCTGCCCCTCCAAGTCCATCTCTCTTTCCCTCCCTCTCTCCACTCTCTCACATCCTCTCTCTTTTTTCCTCTCTTTCCCTTTCTCTCCCATCTCTCTCTCCCTATCTTCACCCACCAACTATGTTACTATATCCCTCCCTTTCTCCTTATATCTCCTTCTCCCCCCCTTATCTCCATCTCTCCTTATTTGTATCTTTATCTCAGCCCCAAACATACATGCTCTCTCTCTGTCTCTCCCTTGTCACTCCTTCTCTTTCTCCACTTCTCACTCTCTATATTTCTTATTTCCTACATCTCTCCCTCTCCAACTCCATTTCTCTATAGATCCCTCTCTCCTCTCTCTCAAGTCCTCTCTCTTGTCCTTCCTCTTTATCTCTCTCTCCTAACTCCCTCTCTCTTCCCTGATCTCTCTCTCTCTCTCTTCCCTCCAATAATCTCTCTTCCCCCATCACTCTCCTCCTCTCTCTCATCCTTCCTCTCTCTCCCTTTCTCTCCTACCTCCCTCTCTCTTTTCCCTCCAATCCTCACTCTTCCCCCATCTCTCTCTCTCTCTCTCTCTCTAATCCTCTCTCTTCCCCCATCTCCCTTTCTTTCTCTCTCTCTTCCCACCCCTCTCTCTCTCCAACTACATTACTATATCCCTCCCTCTCTCCTTCTCTCTTCTTCTCTCCCCCCTTCTTTCCATACATCTTACTTTGTCTCTTTATGTCACCCCTAAATATACACACTCGCTCTCCATCTCTCCCTTATCACTTTCTTTCTCTCTCCACTTCTCTTTGTCTCTCTCTCTTTATTCTTAGTTATGTAAACTAATGAACATAAATATTAGTAAATATAAAGAAAATTATGAAGTAAATATGAAAAGAGGTTTTATTTACTCACCATACCTCTCGTTTATTTATATTTATATTTATTTACCATACCTCTTTTATTTACTATGGTATTTGGCCCATAGGCTTGTTATATAATTAGATTTTTATATATAATCTTATTTGTTATATTGTTATTTATTTACCTTACCTCTTTATAACTCTTTTATATTTATTTATTTACCATACCTCTTTATACCTATTTTATATTTATTTATTTATTATACCTCTTTATACTTCTTTTATATTTATTTATTTACCATACTTATTTTATAAATATTAATTTGTCCCATGGTATTCATCCCATAGGCTTCATCTAAATAAAACCTCTTTTTAATTTTTTTTTAAATATAAAAAGGTTTATGGAGTAAACATAATTTTATTTATTTATTTATTTACCATATATCTAGTTTATATATATTTTTATTTATTTACCATAGCTGGAGTAAGTATAAAAATAGGTTTTATTTATCTACCTTACCTCATGTTTATTTTACTTTATTTTTATTTAAATTTTAAAATATTGCAACTTTGATGGAGAAATATTTATGTCTTTAAATATTTTAATTTATCCATAGAATATGGGTTTTCTTTTTAATGATTCATTTTACATATATTTAATTAAAAGAAATATTAAAAGAATTTGGATTTTGATTGTTTGTGTTGAATTAACTCTCTTCCGTTGATTTAGGGAATGGTATTGACTTTAGTAAAGAGTAAATATGTTTAAAATTTTACTTAATTTGGAAATTCAATGTGGTAAATTTTTTTGTTAAAGGTAAATTTATGATCCATTCAAATTCAGCGTATATAATTACTATCCATTCAAATTATATAAATAATACATAATTGTATTTTAATAGTTAATCTCAACCCATTAATAAGTTAAAAAAATTATATATAATCTAAATATTCAAGTTATATAAAATTCAAGATTAGGTTAATGCTTTGGCTCACATTAAAAAAAGTAAAATTTATTATTTTTTGAGAACCTGACATCAATGTCATAATGGGCTGTAGATTGGGCCTCTCGGTGCAATAAAATAAATTTGATCATGCTTATGTATAACACTTAATTTTACTATATAAAAAAGTTATAATTTTTTTGTTATGAAAATTGTTGAAATCATTTTATAAAAAGTTTTTTTCATTTATGTTGATAGGCAATTTTTATGGAAGATTATTATATTTATTTATATTTTAATCTAAATCTTTATTTAATGGTCATAAATGAAAGATATTGATATATTTTGGTTATCTCCTATTCTAGCTATCAATATTTACCTTTTTACATTTACCTAATACAATAATGAAATCACCACATAAATGATCAAATAACAACTATCACCATGTGAATCAACCCATTAATTTTTGAAGGTAAAAATAATAATTAAGATATATCAATCATATTTATTAATATAATTTGTTAGTTCCTCATATTTAAATTATTTTTAGCTATAAAATAAATTTATTTGTATTTTAAATTAATTAAACATTAATGATTAAAAAATAATCATTTATATACAATTTTAAAAATTTTCATTAACCCATAAGAAAAAGGAATATTAACATTCATATATCAAAACACTAAGCTTCAAACAAACTTGGAAAAAACATGTACATTCTTTTTTCATATTTACCATTAGATGGAATCTCAATATATTAGTTAGTAATTTTCTTTCCTTTTTTTTAACAAAACATATAATTTTATACCTTTATGTGAATAAAATGTTTTGTGAAATCTAGGATGATATTAAAATGTAAAAGTGTAGTTTAATTGTCTCATATTTTGATTTTTTGAGTAAATTTTGTGGTTAATAGATTTGCTGGATTGTAAATTCTAGTTATACATTCCACACAATTTAAGTGCTCCAAATATTTTTTAGGGCATTCAATCCTTTTATGCATTCAAAAAATATATATAAATAATGGAAAATTACAATTTTGCCAAAAAATAATTGTCATCAGATTTTGACAAAAAGACCAAAATATAGAACAATTAATCTACACCAAATATTAAGAGACAAACCCATATATATACCTACTTTCCACCATAAAAATCACAACTTGGGCTTAGGCACCATATCCATAAGACCTATGAGAGGGTAATAATATTAATGGCTCTCATGACACCTTGAGCTCCTCATATAGAAGCTAATTAAGGGAATGTCCTCCAACAAAGAAGGGTCCAATCACTACAAATAAAACACCAATTAATAAAAAATTTAACAAACACATTTGTTCTTGTTATTTTTTTAGTGGAGGTGAATAGGCAATGAAAAGTTTTTAGAGTATTCTGAGCACATAAACCTTTGAATTCTTGACAACTACATTTTCATAACACTTCTCGCTCTCTTGATAGTTATACATCCTCCCACTCTCAATTTTTGTAAAATACATACATTGAAAAAGATGCAACATGGTAAGGAAAACATATAATTTTCCTTATGCTTGTTATTAAGTAAAACACACATAATTTTCCTTACGCTTGTTATTAAATACAAAAGACATGTACATCATGTTACCAGACATGCTAGTTTTAGGGTTAATATGAAACCTAAATTTTGCTAAAATTAGAATTTAAAAAGAAGAGGCATTCATTTGTACAATACCATCCACACTACATTAGGCTAACATTTGAGATAAAAAATGTTAATGCACTAAATAAAGTAGCTACATTGATTCTAGTGATACAATGTGTAGTGTAATAAGTTTTAAAATTATTGTTGTGCAATATGCACTAAACATACCAACCAATGCTCTAGTGTGTTCTAAATAGACCATTGAATTGATGTATATTTATACAGGGAGCATTGCATCAAGGTCCCATTAAATTATTTTATTTTGAAAATAGATTTTGAAGTGTACCAAACATAGCTACACATTGGTGCATAACACACACATATGTAACAAGGTAAGTTAAAATATTTTATAGAGGAAAACATGATATTTTAAAGAGGAAAACATGTTAGTAGTGTGCCCTATAGCTATCAATGCATCAATGCATTGCAATATGGGGCACATTGGAGTAGGGTTAAAAAAATAACAACAACCAAATTATTATTTCAATTTTCCTTTAGTTCTTCACACATGTTCAAGCTTCAATATTGTCTAAAAATATAATAATGAAGGAGGAAAACATAACATAATCCTATAACATGATGTTAGAAGATCCACAATGTCCATTTATTAAAATTTTTATTTTTTTATTTTTAAAAGGTTTAGATACTATGCATTCAATCTTATTAATATTAGTTTATATCCCATGATCCAAAGCAATGCTAGAATATATATATATATATATTGGTAAAATGTATGTTTTATCTTTAGTTCCAATAGTATATCTTAGATTATGTAATCCAGAACATAAACCGTATTAATTAATCTAATTTTGAGTTTTTATTGATAACATTCAATAGTTACTATATATGTTAGTCATTTTATATGTCCCATAAGATCTTCTTAATCATATGTCATATATACAAATGCAATGACTTCTCATAGTCATGGAATTTAATTTCAGGTTCCAAAGATTTTATTGTGAGTGCTCCATGCAATTTCAAACCAAGATTCAATATTTAATAAGTCATTTGTGTGTTATGTTAATTTTGTTTTTACTTCTGATATATATGTGAAATTTTTTAACGTAATTTTGTTATTGAAGGGTAATTTTTTAATTAAAATATTATTGGTGAAGGGTAAATTTATTATAAGAAAATTACTTTTGAAGGGAAAAATTTTAAAGATAACGTTTCTTGATAGTAAGCATAAGGACCCAAAACGTCAAAAAAAATTTATATGACGGCTAAATAGAAATCCAAATTCCAACCCTAGTTGGAGTTGTTGAGTTTATTACATAAGTACATTTTTTTATGAAATTCAATGATCCTATGTGAGTATACTATTATATGGTAATGTATTGTGGAGATATTGCATCATCAATAATAAATATTTTAATAAAAACATATAAGAGAGTGGGAGAGTGTACATTGTTTGCTTAATGATTAAAATATTATATTGAGTGATGTATTTAATTGTAATTGTGTTTGTTCATTTAATTAATATGATATGATAAGATGGTACAATTACAATTTTCCATATATCTAGCATTGTCGAAGTTTCATGTAATGATTATAGATGGAGACATCATAAATTGTGCAGGGAAGTGTTATAGTACTAACCTCAATATGGAGGAGTATTTGTTGGACAAATATCCCATAATTGCAATACAAATGGGTGGTGTTGATGTTGTATTAGGAGTCTAATGGTTACAATCATCAAGAACAATGATCTTTAATTTTAAACATCTCTTCATGTGATTTACCTTAAAAGGAAAGGAAATTGAGCTTAGCGATATCCAAGGGAAACCTTGTAAAGTGATAAGCTCTAACAATATGAGAAACTACTCAAAAAGGGGCACTAGGGAGTAATGGCGCAATTATGTTCACTAAATCTTCAAACGTCAATATCATCTATGTTAAGGTATCTCCATAAAGCTATCAATAATCATCCCAAGATATTTAGATTAATGCTTAATGGTCTTTCACCTAATCAATATCATGACCATGCTATTCATTTGTAGTTAGGAATTGTACCAAAAATAAACAAAGAAGGGAAATTCATACTACAAGTAGAAACAATCATTGAAACAAGGATTAGTAACCTAGTAACCTAGCAATTATGGAGTATATCATTAAAAAAAACTACCAATAGAAGAGATAACATGGGAATATGACTTATTCTTGTAGAATCACTAGCAATTAGTCAAGTGTTGAGGAGAAGTTTGTTTGAAGTGGAGGGGCATGTTAAACATTATATAAGGCCCATATTTCCCCTAAAACCTCTTATTAGTCGCTACATATGGAGTTATTGCATTTCTATTTATATATCCTTACACTAGTACAAAATGACTAACTAGTTACTAAAAAAATGACTAAAATTTTCATATAAACGACTATTTTTCGGTCGGTGACCAATAGTAGCTAATTTACAGTATCTTATAACGGGACTAACTTTTAGTCGTTTTTAACTTAGTAATTAATTGGTTGTGTCAACTTTATTGTCTAGTAGTATATTTAGTCATTAATTTCCACAATTAATGACCAAATATACAACAAAATATATTACTAAATGATCACCAGAGAAAACCAATTAATGACCAAATAAATATGACCAAAATGTTGGCCGTGTTATAAGATACTGTAAATTAGCTACTAATAGTCATATATATGTAAATTTTAGTCATCATTTGAAACCAATTAGTGACCAAAGAAATATGACTAAATTTTGGTCGTGTTATAAGATACTGTAAATTAGCTACTAGTAGTAGTATATATGCAAAATTTAGTCATCGTTTGAAACCATTTAATGACCAAATAAATATGACTAAATTTTGGTCATGTTATAAGATACTATAAATTAGCTACTAATAGTCACATATATGCAAAATTTAGTCGTCACTTGTAATAAAAAAATTATCATTTTCAGTTGTCATTTATATTTTTTTGGTAGTGTCACATTCATTATATAAATGACTACTTTAGTAGTTTATATAATTTCATTTACTTTCATTAACAATCATTATAAGCAACAAATTTAGTCGTATATTCATTTTATTTGTGTTCATCATTAATAAACATAAACTATTAATTTAGTAGTTTTAGATTGATTTTATTTGTTCATTATTAATCAACATAAATTAATTAGTATGATTTTGCAACTAAATTAAAACAAATGGCATACAGTGTACATGTTCATCTAATATGAAAATGAAAAGTTACATATCTTAATCACAATACTAAATAATATTAAGTGCAACTATAAATAATTTCAACCACATAAATTATATTATATAAAAGATCAAGTATTACAATTTATGAGTTTCCAACTTAATATTGGTTGCAGTACAATTTACACATGAAATATTGTTTCATCACTTCAAACCATTATCATTGTGTTGCCAATGCATTGCAGGTGAATTCACCAACTCTAAAGACTTGACCATCAATCTTTATGTCTGTCTCTTATGCAGGATATTGGCTCTACAAGTATCACTAGACCAATTCTCTTCTCTCTCTCTTTAATTTTCATTTTGTCACTTTAGTGTTATTGTTCTCCTCTTTTTTCAATTCCTGCTTCTTACCATCAACACTTAGTTCCTTTTCTAAAGAAGAAGAAGAAGAATAAGAAGATACAATGCAGAGTATAATACATTAAATAAACTAAAGTAGACTATAAAGGATTTATACGATATATACCTCAACATCAACAATATTGGCAATGTCATTTTTCCACATAAAATCAAGAAGCTCAGACTAGTTTTCTTCAATTGGGCAATAGTGGCTTCTATGTGGCCAAATGACATTTATAAAAATAAAAAATAAAATGTCACCATAGAAAATTGCACCTTAGTAAAATCAATATTCAACATTCAAGAAAATTTTAGGCAAAATCATGCGAACTAAGTTACATGCTAAATATATCAAGTTGTAGATTACTTATACAATGTGGGAGTGCAAACAAAAATCCTAGAAAATGCCAATGCTAAGTCTAGAATAAAATGAAATAAGTAAAACGTATACAATAATAGGATAGCCTTGTATACATGTATATAATCGAATAATGTATAACACTAAGTGAATAAGTCCAAGGCTAGAGGTCGATGATGTTAAGAATGCTCAATTATGATGATCATTTCTTCATATAAGAACTACTATTTGGGTCGATTATCACATATGAATAAGCCAACTAGTCTATATCAAATTATTAGTTTTTTGCTTATATTTATGGATCACTACAATATAAGTGGATAACTTGCAAATATAATTCCCTTCCCATTGTGTTCCTCACCTATGGTACAATATATTAGTTGTGAATTGGAGCAACTTTACAACATCGAAAATATGTAGAAATCACCACTAGTAATTCCCCAAAAATGATTATTTTGGAATGTAACTTTCAAATTCCAGTTGCTATATGATTCTCTAATGGAAAATCCACACTGAATTCCAACACCAAACTTCCAATTTGAGGGAAAACATGTGGCCATACTCAATCACTCAAACTTAAAACATCAGTGATCATTATAATGAAAAGATAAAATAAAAGTAGTTTTGATATGTTTTGCAGATTTACATGAAAAGCACCAATAGTTTTCCCATATTTACCATACTTGTAATTTCCATGATATAACACATTGATTTATCTTTCACAACAAATACTTGATTCAATACAAACAATAATTTAACATATTACAACAATACCAAAAATGTTTGATCCTCAATTAGTTCAAAATAGTTAGCACAAAAACTTCAAGAAAGAGCAACAAATATAAATAAAAAAAACTTCAATTAATAATCAATAAAAAAGGATAAGATTTTTGTTGAAGCTTCATAAACAACTACAAATATTGGCATTCCACTGCAACTAGTGGTGTTGTTCAAAGAGAAATACTACCTAGAGAATTCATCTTCCAAATTCTTTTCTCTATCCATGAAGCTTTTTTCTATCCTCAAAACATAATTCACATTCAATCTTTTAGGTTTTCGAAGCTTCCCAAAGGCCTTGCCAAATGAAGCAGTGAATTTCATTGATTTTCATAAAATGCTTCTAGTACTAAAAAAATATAGTTTGATGATGTGATAGACAGTTCAAGCAAGTAAAATATTGTGTACAATATTTCTTAGAAGACTTCATGCTAAAAGGAAAACTTACAAATTTAAGATAGAGAAAATAGCTTAATAGAGATTGTCAATATTACAAAATAATAGATTGGATATAAAACTACAGGTAGAACTAACAAAAACCTATTTTTAATACAGTTGATTGATTATTCTAAGTGAAGCCAACTAGATACATACAAATTTCATTTTCAAATTTATTTCCCATATATTTATTGGAGGTGGAAGCTAACTTGCATGCATCTCCAAAGGTTGTTTTAGCAAGAGTATATGTTTCATTCTCATATTCCACACTTTATTTTCCATGAACAATCGCAACAGGTATTGGAGGAATTAGTTGCTACATCAGTTTAGTTGTCAGTTTTAACCGTCTCTTTACTCAAGGTATTGATCCTTCCCCTTCTTCTTGGTTACCAATATCATCTTTCTCCTATAGCCAACATAGGAATGATTTGGGTTTAGGAAGAAGAAAGATATTCATATGATGTATTCAAATTTGAAATTATGCATTTCTATTATTCAACTACTAGTAAAATAGTGATAGGAAGACCTCAAATATAACCAATTTTTTTTTTTTAAAGTGGTTTTTTGTAGATGCCCATGCTAGCACAACACCATTGAAAATAAATGGTCAAAATTAATTTAATTTTTTTCCCCTAGCATGAATATTGACTTAGTATTCATAAAGAAACATAACAAATTTCAAACTACAAGGAATAAACAAAAATAATACCATTGATATAAATTCACAGAATACTGACAGCAAAAAAAGAAGTGAATTTGCTTGGTAGTAGCTCAAAACCTTGTAGTGGGAAGATGCCCTCAACCTTGAGTAATATATACATGCCAGGGAATGAGTTGTGACACTTGTTTCTTATGTTTAATAGGAATAATTTCAACTGGAGCTCTAATGTTTACTTTAGATAAATAGTATTGGTGTTGATATGAAATGTGGCCCTCCATCATTAACAATGACACAACTATTGGGGTTCGCACAGTTATTTCAGATTCCACATCTTTCATGTCTGACTGACTAGTGTGGCTGGTAATTATTAGTGCTAATCCTGAGCCAGGGAACAAATAATCAATATTTATCCCCGAATGAACTTGTTGAGAGTTTAAAGTTCCATACCTTCTGTTGGCTGCTAGTTTTGTAGATTTTTCCTACAGTTATCTTCCTTATTTTGCCTCATAACCATAACCAATTGGGAGTATCTTTACCCCTTTTTCCTATCTTTTTACCCTAACTTGTGTTGTTTCACCTTTCTTTTGCTACTTTTCCAATTCACCAATTATTATGATATATCATACCTTTTTATGACTAATTGATGGTGAATGTTTGGAGAAGATCGATGGTCTTTCTGTTGTCTTTTCAGATGTCATTTATAGCACCAAAGGTCCCAAGAACGAAGTTCATAGGAGCAGTTAGGAGGGTGTTGTTACAACAAAGCGATGCGGTTACACCTCGCTGTTACACTATGCTGTTACAGACTTGTTGGTGAATTGCTGATACAGTTGTACCGTTGAATGATCTCATCAATAATTTTTGTTGATTTTTCCTCTGGTCGTTACACTACATATGTGATTCCATTACGATAGCTGTAGAAGTTGTTTAGCATTGTATTTTTTGGATAACAGCTTAAGGGCAGTTTTGATTGTAATATTTTATTTTCTAGTCAGAACTTTATTAGGAAGTGGTTATAACTATATGTGTTATATTTTGATCAGCATGAGAATCATAAGATTCTTATGACTGATCTATCCCTATATTTTCTGATGTAACCACTATATAGTTCTCACCCCTATAGGTCGAGAGGTTAGTGAAGAACATCATTATTTTGGCTTTATAATTGTGTTCAGATTAATAAATATTATCATGTTATTGCTGTTACATGCATTATTCTATTTACTTTCCCTTAAGTTCTTCCTCAACCTATGCCCTGCTAGGGAGGAAGGGCCCTCCTTCTTAGCAGGGATTGCAGTGATTAAAGTAGTTGTGTGTGTGTAATTGTATTTCAGTTTATGTATCAATAGAGTGATGTTGTTGTTTTTCAACTGAGAATATATCTGCTTCGATTTCAATACTTTATATGTTGTTACACATATGATGCTAGAGACACCAGCTGGGTACTTGTTGTGTGGCGAGCTAGACAGATCAATTGAAGTGTGATTTCAATCTTGTAGATCCTTTTATTTCTACATGAGTGATTTATTTCCAACATTTACTTCAACAACGATTTCTTTTCTTTGGAATTGCTTCTGATTGGTGTATCGGCACAGACAATCCAACTTTCATTGGAATAAACATACATCCCTAGATTGATAATTAAATGTGTGTTGTTCAGTCATTTAACAGTGATTTATATAGCCCAACTCCTTCCAAATTGTTAAGTCCCTATATTAATAGTGTAGTTCCTTATTATATTAGTGTAGCCCCCCTTATTGTTATTGTTGTACCCCTGTAACCCCCATATTGTTATTATTGTGCCCTTAAATTATTATTGTTAGTTCGGCTAGGGTTACATTGTGGCCCCATGGTCTCCTATATATAGAAAGGAGGTTTTGTCATTTGTATCATCCAATAATTGTTCATTTATGTAATGTATTTGAGGTTTACCACTCAAAGTGGCTGATTTCTAAGGCATTGATCTCTCTTTTCTTCTATTTTTGGAGCTGGTTTCACAACATTTGGTATCAGAGCTTTGGATTCTAGGGTTTCGCTGCACCAAACAGGTCATCGTGGAATTTTCTCTATAACTTTTTTTCTACGAAGTTTCAGAAGATGAAATTTTTAGAGCACGAAGCTAAAATCCTGAGGAACATCATCACAAACGTTCAAAGCTTGGTCTATAATAGTTTCGGAGATATGATCTGTGGAAGTTAGGTCTTTTTTAGGCTCCCAAATTTCATCTCAAAGAGGTGATCATGGGAAAATCTTCATAACTCTCTCTCTGAGCATTGGATTAGAATTCTGTAAAAATTTACTAGAATTACACGTACTATAGTTTCCTGTCTATAAATTTTAGAGCCAAAGGAGAAAACAGTGACATTTGGTAAGTCGTACAAGTTCGCTCTACTGAACCAATCCATAATTAGGTCATTGTGGGAGATTGGACATAACTTTGTCTTGAAGAATCCAAATCAGGTTAGACCTATGGTATTTGAAAGAGAATTCAGAGGGATAACTTAGGGCCAAATTTTAGATATTGAAGATCTGAAATCACAGAGATAATTCAGTTTTAATATCAAGCTCCTCAAAAGCAAGAAAAAGGTGTGTATTTGGTTTTTAAAATTGCATAACGTTTGTTTCCAAAAGAAGTTTGAAGTGATTCCAAGGGAATATTTTATAATTTTTATCAGTATTGGGTTCTATAATGCCTCCAAAAAATAATTCCATACCCATTAAGCCCTCAAAAATCTATATGATGACGCATGAAGAGGAAGAATTGGAGTATGAGATATCAAAATTACGATACCAAGTGCAACAAGTTTCGATCTTACGAAGAGCAACCGAAGATGACATAGATGGTTTAAAAGAAGAAATGGATGCTAATTTGGATGGTTTGAAGGACCAAATAATATCTAATATGGATGATAAATTAGTGGAAGATCAAATCGAGCATCAACAACAAATTCTCCAACTCTCAAAGGATAACCTAACTTTGGTGTAGAATCTAATGAAACAACAAGAAGATCAACATCACATCGAAAGAAGTTATGAAGCAGTCACAGAAACAAGAACTCGAAAAGTTCGATCAATTTCAGAGTATCTCAGCAATTGGAATAACTTTCCTGTAGAAGATTCCACATGAGAGGATGAGAATTTTATACAGAAGCATCAAGAAATAATCAAGCGTTGAGGACAACAGTTGTTTGAAGGAGAGGGGCATGTTAAGTCCCTATATTAATAGTGTAGTCCCTTATTATGTTAGTGTAGCCCCCCTTATTGTTATTTTTGTACCCCTGTAACCCCCATATTGTTATTATTGTGCCCTTACATTATTATTGTTGGGTCGGCTAGGGTTACATTGTGGCCCCACTAGGATTACATTGTGGCCCCATAGACTCCTATATATAGAAAGGAGGTTTTGTCATTTGTATCATCCAAGAATTGTTCATTTATGTAATGTATTGGAGGTTTCCCCCTCGAAGTGGCTGATTTCTAAGGCGTTGATCTCTCTTTTCTTCTATTTTTGAAGTTGGTTTCACAACACAAACTATCCCAAAATCTTATACATGGTAGAAACTTGCAAGGCTAAGAGTATCTCACTAGTAGGAGGCCAAAAATACATTAATTTGGAATTCAAAATTTTCTGATTGAAATGATTTATATCACCCACTCCTGAAGACAACTAAAGAATTTTAATAATTGATTCGACTAAAAGGTCAAGTTGAGCAGATGAGAGAGACTTGCGTCTTAATTTCCCTTTCTATAGTATAATATTAATCATGTAGCATAGCTTTTACACTTTCTTCAATGCAATGATTCTTTCATTCTGCAACTCCATTTTATTTAGGATTATATGGGACTATCAACTCCCTCTTAATCGAAAATTCCTTACAGAAGGCTATAATTTACTTGGATGTGTATTCTCTTCGATTATCATACCTTAATATATTCATTCTTCTTTCTGTAAGGTTCTCTAATTTAGATTTGAATTCTTGAAATTTGGTAAATACTTCATCCTTGAATTTCATTATGTAAACCCAAGTAATCGAAGGCAGACCTAATTCAAACATATGGTTGACGAGGAACTGGATATGGATAACTAGTTTAATAAGCAGGGTATATCTATGTTTAGTTGGCTGAAGTGTGGTAGAAATAATGATAATGATGGATTCTCTAGAACTTCTAGAAGTAATGGGGTCTCTACAAGAGGTATCCAAGGATAAGGTGACTTTTTGAACAGAACAGGGTCTAAATCCTCTGGTATCCAAGCACTAAAGATCAGTGATGAGGAAGATAATTCTAAAGATAAAGATGAAGATGGTGAATTTTATTCAATGAAGCATGTGGAGTACAAGCAACCAATGTTGAGTCATGTTGAAAAAGAAGATCCAAAAAAAAGTAGTATGAAGGTTACTATGGATGCTAATTATTTGAGCCAATCAATATTTGAAAGACACAATATCTCACCATTGACATTCAAGGCAATCATCATAGTGGGATATGAGTGTATGACCATAGTGCAAGAAGAAACCCTTCCATCTATTCTCAAAGGCAAGGATGTGTTGGCCAAGGCTAAAACTTGCACCGACAAGACAATAGTGTTTATGTTTCCTGCTATTAAGGTGATAGTGAAGTCACCATTCCTCCAAGATCATAAAAGGTCACCAATTCTTGTTCTTGGCATTTTTCCCACTAGGGAATTTACAAGTCAAGTTGTTGTTGAGGCCAATGTTTTGTTTAAATTCCATTGTAATATTGGTGTAGAAGTAGTTAGTGGGGGCACTAAAATACCAAGAGAAAAAAAATGGCTATAAAAAAATCCTTTCCAAATATTAGTGGCCACTCTTGGAAGGCTTTGGGACCATATAGATAATACCCTAGTTGTATCAAGTCATTTAATGGGTGTGAAAGTGCCCTTACTTTGATGAAGTAAACCATTTTATAGATATGGGGTTCCACAGGGATATTGATAAGATAATTGTTGGTGTGCCTAAAGAGAGGCAAACACCTATTTTAATCTACAGTTCTGGAAGAGGTTCACAAAGTTTCCCGGATTTATTTAAAATAGGATAACGAGTTTATTAATACAGTTGAAGAGTGTAGTGAGGAAACTCACTCAAAGGTTTTTCATTCATCAATTATTGCTTCACATGAGACTAATTTTGACATTGCTTATGTTGTTATTAAAGAGCAACATATTTAGGGCTTGAAATTTCAAAGGATAGGCATAGATCCTTGGATTCATATGCATGATAGATTTGATTTTTCTGTGATATGAATCCAACCATATATGTACAAGGAAATGGCTACAACAACATTGCAAGAAATAAGGAGTGTTAATTGTTCAAAGCAGCTTTTGCAATGTTAACCCCAACAACATGTTCAGTCACAACAACTTAATTGTGTATTATAACACATTTTTCAACAATCCAAGAGGTGTTCAATTCAAGGAAATTATGGCATAAAAATATAGTCAAGTTTATTGGTGCTTGCACATGGCCACCATATTTGTGCATAGTAACAAAGTTTATGTCTAGTGGTGATTTAGTTGCATATATTCAACACTATGGAAGGTTTTAAAAATTTGTTCTGAGACAAATAATGATACAACTTGCTGTTGGACTAAAAGTTCTGTGGGAAAAAAATATTATACAGAGGGACTCAAAGCCACATAATTCTCCTTTCAAAAAATGACAAGAATGTGGTACTAAGAATTTCAGAATCCAGGACCCTGCAACCCCAGATAATAGTAGAAAAATTATGTGGTTCACCTCTGTAGATAACACTTGAGATTATTGAATTTCGGAAGAGTGATGGTCATGAAAGAAGTCATGAAGGTTGTCGATCTGAAGATGGCTAGGAGAACGAAACCTCTTCATCTCCATAAAAATTCCCCAACAAAGGATTTTAACAAAATAAGTAGTAATAGAAGGCATATCCACTTCAAATGTTTGGTTGAAGTGGAACTGGATATGGATAACTAGTTTAATAAGAGGGGTATATCTATGTTTGGTTAGTTGAAGTGTGGTAGAAATAATGATAATGATAGATTCTCTAGAACTTCTAGAGGTAATGGGGTCTATGCAAGAGGAAGCAAAGGAGAAGGTGACTTGTTTAAAAAAAGAGGCTCTAAATCCTATGGTATCCAAGCACTGAAGATTAGCGATGAAGAAGATGAGTCTAAAGATGAAGATGAAGATGATGAATTTGATTCAGTGAAGCTTGTGGGGCACAAGCAGTCAATGCTGAGTCTTGTTGAAAAATCAGATTCAAAAACAAGTAGTGTGAAGGTTATTGGGGATAATAACTATTTGAGCCAATCGAGATTTGACTAGCACAATATCTCACCATTGACACTCAAGGCAACCAACACAATGGGATATGAGCGTATGGCCATTGTGCAAGAAACAACTCTTCCATCTATTCTAAAAGGAAAGGATGTGTTGGTCAAGGCTAAAGCTTTCACCAGCAAGACAATAGCATTTATGTTAGTCACCATTCCTCCAAGATCATAAAATTCCGCCTATTTTTGTTCTTGTCATTTTTACCACTAGGGAACTTGAAAGTCAAGTTGTTGTCAAGGCCAAGGTTTTGTTTTATTTTCATGAAAATATTGGTGTACAAGTAGTGATAGAGGGTACTAAATTACCAAGAGAACAAAAATGGCTACAAAAAAATCCTTGCCAAATATTAATGGCCACTCCTAGAAGGCTTTGGGACCATATAGAGAATACCCCAACTATCTCAAGTCGTTTCATGGGTGTGAAAGTGCTTGTACTTTGATCAAGTATACCATTTTTTTGATATGGGGTTCCATAGGGATATTGATAAGATGATTGTTGGTGTACCTAAAGAGAGGCAGACACCTATTTTAAGCTACATTTCCAGAAGAGGTTCATAATGTTTCCCAGATTTCTTTAAAACATGATGATGAGTTTATTAATAAAATTGAAGAGGGAAACGAGGAAACTTACTCAAAGGTTTGTTAGTGGCATAAATTATTGCATCACATGAAACCAAAGTATAATAAATAATATAACAACCACCTTTATTATAATAAAGTATAATAATAAATTATAATAATATACTTTTATTATAATAATTTGCAATCTTTAGCCAAACAAATTTAAGCCACAAGTTGAAAGAAATCAAAATTTGAATAGAAAATTCGTAAGTTTACACGCCACAGGCACATTAAAGTCAAAACTATGTGATATCTCAAAGGTTCAAGTTCCTTGTAAAATAGTCCTAATAAGATCACTCAAATTATTGAAGAAAAGTCACCAGTACATTTGGTTGATGGTCTGCACTAGAAGAAAGTACAAGGAAAAAGGAGAACAGAGAGGAGGGCTCAAAGATAACATGTATATAAATGGCAGATGGAAGAAGAGAGGGTCAAGGAATCCAATCATTACCTGAAAGGAGGCTACCCATATTAGATGGTTGGAAGGATCTCTAACTTAGAATCAAGGAGAGTACAAAAGTGCTCAACCAGATGATGGATTTCATGTCCCTGCCACAACACTTTGTAAATCTCCCAAGTAGTAACCGAACATGGTAGTGCCAAAATTCCTTCTATGTCAGCTCGAGGAACTAACCCTATTACTTAAGCATCAATGTTAGCAAACTCCTCTTTCATCCAAAAATGTCTACTTAAAGTATAGATGATGTTGGCAATTGACCTTTTGATGGAAATATGAATATAAAAAGGCTTGAAAATTGAATTTGGAATTTATAAATATATATTGAATCTCCATGGTTTTTCAACCCATAGAAAATCTCATTTGATAGATCGAAGATGAAAAGTTGCGCCTTGTTATGATGGAAATGTTTTTGCTAGCGGAAAAGACACCGAGGAATAATTTTCATCCTCAATTAGGAAGAATGTAGATGAATATTGTGGAAGAAGTTCCACCTATCAATGTAGAAATTTAATACAAAATATGTATTTCCTAGATTCTCCTGATATAACAATTATATGCCACTGTTAAATATAGAATCGCTTCTACAAAATCTTTGTAGAATTTAAAACACAATCGCCAATAGAAATATCATGAAGAAAGATCAATCACACATAACACAGATAATTTACCGGGAAAGAATAAAGCTAAAAACCCCACTATCATATATTATGTATATATCATGGATCATGAAACAAACTCATACAAAGATCCACTCCAAGAGCTCTCAGTACATCATACAATTTTCTCACACTGTCATACAAAAATTGGCAAGTTCCTTAGCCAATTTACTGCCTCCAGACAACCTGCCTCTAGTGTGCAATCCCAATTGATAGAAATCCATGAATGAATGGAATCCTGCTTTCCTTGACTGCGCAATCCTCATGGGCACATCCATTGTGTGTGTGGTCACATGTGTGCAACCACTAATGTCACAACTGATAGTAAAACTGTCCCTTTCACCTACATCTCAACTGGGTCTCCACTGGATCTTACATGCATGTAGTTAACAATAGTAAACCTTCAGTTGCATGTGAGGCCACTGATTTTGAATTAATTAATAATTAATTCACTTGATCTCTCACTAGTGTATCTTCAGTTACAACTAGCACAATTGAGTTTAACTCACTTAAATGAGTTAAACTACTTTACAACTTTCACAACTACACTTCCAAGTCTGTTACAACTTCGAATCACTTAGTTACAACTAAGTCCACTTTCTTGTCCCATTAACCAACCACTCAACTCAAAATTCCTATAGCTAACTGATTTGCCACTTCAGTTAACTATTTCCAAGTGCTCATTGAGAATAGATTATTGTTTATTGTCCAACTAATATTAAGGGATAATAATAGACGACATGCATCTATAAATAGACATGCAATCTATAAATAGAACTTGCACATACATCTATAAATAGACCTCATCTATAAATATAATTTTCTCATGCATATATAAATAGACATCCACCTAAAAATAGCCTGAGGCTCCATCCTAGTGTAGGTGCATAATTTTCACTAGGATTTTCTTGTTGAATCTCAACACTCCCTCTCAACAAGAAAGGGTCCCTCTCAACAAGAAAGGGATTATCCTTCACCCTGATCCTATCTGTATGGTATTCGAATTTTCTCCTGGTGAGCACCTTCGTCAGAATATTTGCATCCCGATCTTCTGTAGGAATGTATTGAATCAAGATGATCTTCCTCTACACACAATCTCTGATATGATGATACTAGATATCTATATGATTAGATCTATCATGAAAAACAATATTAATCGAGAGTTTAATGCAACTCTGATTACCACAATGAATCACTGTCGGATCTAAATGAGAACCAAACAAACCAACCAAGATCTTTCTCATCTAGATAGCCTCACATGCAGCTTGACTCGTTGCCATGTATTCCGCTTCCATTTAACTAAGTGCCATGGATCTCTGCTTCCTATTGTACCAAGAAAAAACTGTAGATCCAATGCTAAAGATCCCCCCTGATGTGCTCTTTCTGTTTGATGGGCTGCCTACCCAATATGCATCCGTGAAGCCATGCAACTTCACCTCATCTGTCTGCCTGTACCATAAACCATACTCATATGTGCCCCTTAGGTATCTCAGGACATGCTTTCCCGCCATCCAAAAGAGCTTGGTAGGCTTAACCATCGCTTGAATCAGCTGGTTAACCACATAGAAAATGTCTGGTCTCGTGTTCACTAGATACATTAGCGAACCCACTAACTGTCGATAGACAGTAGCATCCACTACCTCGCCAAAAGTGGCATCCTCTTTCCTCCAGTTTCATGGAAGAGGAGTATCCATGGGTTTGCAACCCTCCATGTGAAACTTACCCAGTATCTCCCTTGCATACTTGCCTTGAGACACAAAAATTTCACCATCTCACTGGCATATTTCCAATCCAAGGAAATAATGAAGGAGGTCCATATCCTTCATTTTGAACTTCTTTGCAAGGTCCTCCTTGCATGAGTGTATCAACTGCTCATCACTAGTCAATATTAAATCATCAACATAAAGAAAAATTATTAAAAGCTTACCCTCGACCACAATTTGCTATAGGTTTCCATCTGCTTCAATTTTGGTGAAGCCCAATCTGGTGAAATAACTGTCTATCTAAGTGTACCAAGCACAGGGTGCTTGCTTCAACCCATACAATGCTCTTTTGAGTTGGCACACATGTGACTCACTGCTAAAGATCTCAAATCCTTCAGGCTTCTCTATGTACACCTCTTCCTCAATGATCCCATTGAGAAACACAATTTTCACATCCATCTAATGAATGTGCCAGCCCATCTGCGCTAAGAGAGAAAGGATGGTCCTTATGGAAGAATACCTTGCGACGTGTGCAAAGGTTTCTTCATAATCTATCCCCTCGATTTGTGAGAAGCCCCGGGCCACAAATCTGGCCTTGTATTTCTCAACACTCCCATCAGCAACTTGCTTTACCTTTTAGATCCATGTCGAACCTACCACTGATTTATCAACCAGCCTTGGAACAATTTCCCAAGCACTGTTTTTGAAAATGGAGTCATACTCCTCCACCATTGCATCTACCCATGTGGGCTCCTGCACTGCTTCCTGAAAGGAAGATGGCTCAGTGTTGTGAATTTTCTCATGAGAGCCATGTATTTAGTAAATCGATGAAGAGACTGTATTTGTCAGTGCTGTGAAGTAGGGGCTCTTAGATTCTGTGTAGCATCAAGTCTTGGCCTATCAGCTTCTTTGGTACGCCTTCTTCCAGGTTGATGTTTGGCTCTGCGTGAGTGGAATCCTTCAATCCATGAACCTCATCCTGTGGCTGATCCACATCTAGAGACTCATCTTTGGGAACCAACAGTTCCTCCTTTGCAGGCAAGTCTAGCTCCCTCTCAAGCAACAACCGCATGGCTTTCCCCTCATCGAATTTTATATCCCATCGCATAACAATCATCTTACTGTTAGGCAAATACACACGATAACTATGGGGTATTTCTGTGTAACCCACAAAAATCCCAACTTCAGCAGTCAGATCTAGCTTCTTCCTGGCGTTCTTGGTCACATGCACATAAATAGATGAGCCAAAAATATTAAAGCGCGAAACATCCGGTTTCTTACCAGTGAAAGATTCTTCAGGTGTACTCATGCCAAGCACTCTATGAGGACAATGGTTTTGCATATAAACCGTAGTGCTGAATGATTCTACCCACAAATGCATTGGTAGGCCCTGATCATGCAACATCGCTCCTGCTGCACCCACGATCGTTTTGTTCTTCCTCTCCACAACCCCATTTTGCTGTGGGTTATGAGGTGTTATGAGTTCTCTTCAAATTCCTTCTTTGCTACAGAAGTCTTTGAATTCATTATAGATGTATTCTCCATCATTATCGCTCCTCAGAGCCTTCACTTGCTTCCCAAATCTTTCTCCACCAATGCCTTAAACTCACAGAACATGGAGAATGTTTGATCCTTCTTCTGCATGAAGAAGATATAGCATTTGCGAGAAAAGTCATCAACAAAAATAAAATAGTACTTATGTTTTGCTATTGAAACAACTGAGAATGGTCCACACACGTCTGTGTGAACTCTCTCCAGGATCACCGAAGCATGGTTCTCCTTTTCATGAAAGGTGGAATTTACATACTTCCCCATGGTGCAACCCTTGCACTGATCTAACTGAGCAAGTGTTCCCATTGGAAGTCCAATAGATATTTGTTGCATGAATTTCAAGGCTCCATGATGGAGATGGCCTAATCGTCTGTGCCATAATTCGCCCTCATCCCGGGTCACCACTTTTTCTGCCTTGCCCATCATGGCAGCGCAATCATATACCTCCAGATTGTAGAGATTCTTAACTAGAATCCCTACCCTCTTGGCTTGAACTGTTTTTTTATGTCATACGAAAGATTTTCCATCGATGAAAACAAAGTCATAGCCTCTATCCTCCAACATTGCAACTCAGACCAAGTTTTTCTTCAGACCTGGAACATGCATAACATCTTTCAATTGAAATGGTTTAACTGATGCCCTCTGAAAGGTAATGGTATTTCCCATTGTCGCCCATCTCTATATGCATCTGGAGATCTTTCTCCTCCAAGTCACTGAAAAGCTCCTTATCTCCCTTGATGTGGAAGGAAGTGCCACTATCCAAATACCACCGATCCCAATGCACTTGAAACCATGCATGTGATCAAAGAGAAGTCAAGTTCAAATTGCAAGTCAAGGGCCTCACTAGCTGCAGCTCCAACAACCTTCTTGTTCTTCTTCTATAGAAAGTTAGTAGCAATATGCCCATGTTCGTGACAGTGAAAACACTTCACCTTGGTCATTTCCAGCTTCTTGCCTTTAGAATCAGATTTAGAATGGAATTTATTCCCCTTCCCCTTCTTCGCCTTGGCAGCCAAAGCATAATCCTCTTCATCATCATGCTTTGATGAAGAGCAATCTCTGGTGTTCCGCCTGAAATCCTTCTGCACTAGATCCAACCACAATCGTTCCCAATCCAGAATTTTTTGTTGTCCGTTGACAGAGTCTTCATAACTATGCCAACTCTTAGGAAGTCCCAAGAGAGCCAAGCTCACCAAGTCATCATTAGCAACAGTTATTCCCACACTCCCCAATTCATCCCGACATTGGAAAAAATTCATGAGATACTTTGGAATGTTGTCGCTCTTTTCCATCTTGATCTTCCTGAGTTTATCTTTGAGCCCTAATTTCCTATGGTCGCTGCTACTTTGGAAAATATCCATCAAAGCCTTCCACATAGCATATGGTGTGGCTTTCCCATGAAGGCTTGAGAAAATGTGGTCTCATACTCCTTCCAACAGAATCCTCCTCGCCTTTGCCGAAGTGAGCTTAGGAACATCATTGCCAATGAATTCATTCAAGCCATTATCGTCGAGCACTGCCTCCATCCTATCCTTCCAAGAAATGTAGTTTGAGTTGCCCTCGAGTGCATACTCTAACCTCAAGACATTGAAAGCCATTTCTATGTTAACTAAGTTGTAGCACCAAGAAAGTCTTTCTACAAATTCAAATTCTTTCCACCAACAAACTAAAATCCTGCTTCACAATTGAAATCTCTTGTGATCTGATACCATGTAGAAATTTAATAAAAATTATGTATTTCTTGGATTCTCCTAATCTAACAATTATATTCCACTGTTAAATACATAATTGCTTCTACAAAATATTTTCGGAATTTAAATCACAATCGCCAATAGCAATATCATGAAGAAAGATCAATTACACATAGCACAGATAATTTACCAGGAAATCATAAATCTAAAAACCCCACTATCATATATTATGTATATATCATGGATCATGAAACAATCTCATACAAATCTCAAATCCTAGAGCTCTCAGTACATCATACAATTGTCTTGCACTGTCATGCAAAAATTGGCAAGTCCCTTAGCCAATTTATTGCCTCCAGACAACCTGCCTCTACTGCGCAATCCCAACTGATAGAAATCCCTGAATGAATTGAGTCCTGCTTGCCTTGACTGCGCAATCCTCATGGGCACATCCAATGTGTGTGTGACAACTGATATTCAAACTGTCTCTTTCACCTACATCTCAACTTGGTCTCCACTGGATCTGACATGCACGTAGTTAACAATAGTGAATCTTCAGTTGCATGTGAGGCCACTGATTGTGAATTAATTAATAGTTAATTCACTTGATCTCTCACTAGTGTATATTCAATTACAACTAGAAAAACTGAGTTTAACTCACTTAACTGATTTAAAATACTTTACAACTTTCATAACTACACTTCCAACTCTGTTACAACTTTGAATCACTCAGTTACAACTAAGTCCACTTGCATGTCCCACCAACCGACCACTCAACTCGAAATTCCTATAGATAATTTATTTTCCACTTCAGTTAAATATTTCCAAGTTCTCATTGAGAATAGATTATTGTTTATTTTCCAACTAATATTAAGGGATAATAATAGCCGACATGCATCTATAAATATACATCAAATCTATAAATTTAACTTGCACATACATCTATAAATAGACTTCATCTATAAATATAATTTTCTCATGCATCTATAAATAGATATCCACCTAAAAATAGCTTGAGGCTCCATCGTAGTGTACCTGCATAATTTTCACTAGGATCTTCTTGTTGAATCTCAACAATCAAGGTATGAATGTGAGTTAAGAATCCAATGGTAGAGTCTTATCCAATGGCAGAGTCTTAGGAAAAACTCCAAGCAGAAAGATGATGATTATGTAGTTGAATGTTCAAGGGTGTCAGTGTGTCAATGTGGGCTTTGGTAAGGGAATAAGATTTATAAAAATTGGCTTCATTATGCAGGGATGAGCTTAACATCTTAAAAAAAAAAATGAGCCTAAGAATCAAATATGGGAACATTTTGTGAAGTCTAGGAATAATTACGTTTTCTTGTTTTCAGAACTTAAACATAAACATGTAACAATCACCCACAATTTTCAAAATCATGGTATATAGAATGCATGTTATTTTCGTGGTAAGAAAAGGTAGTTTTTATATTAACTGAGCCTAGGTTGGGTAAAAATACACACGAAAAATTTGAGGGGAAGTTTTCTACATGATTTTTGGAATAGATTTCCCCACTAGCTACTCGAGACATTCCAATATAAACAATATCATTCACACAAAATAGACTGCTGATAGAATAAAGTTTGCTCAGAAAAAGAGGTGTAAATTCTAACTATAAAACAAGAGAGGGGATGAGTAATATGATGGCTCCTATTATTTTTGAGACAGGGGAATAGTTGTAGGAGGGAGGGGATGAGTTTGAAATATCCATCGGTAGGTCTCAGTCTGAGAGGGCACTTAGAGGAAAATTGCATGTTATTTGGGTTCCTTCATTATGGTTTTGTCATTGAATATCAGGGGCTTGGGTGCAGCCCATAAAGTCTGTGCACTCAAGGAGTTAGTTTGGTTACACAAAACCTCTATCATTTTCCTTCAAGAGACTATATGCTATCGTGAAAAGACATGGGCAACTCTTTTGTCTTTATGTCCTAATTGGTTTGTATGTCCATTAGATTCCCATGGACATTTTGGCAGTATTGGTACTATTTCGAATCCTGAACATTTCACATTTCAGGCATTCTATATTGATGTGGGTATCATTTTGACAGGTGATCAATTTGGGTCTACAGAATGGATGCGTTTTATCAACTTGGAAGGTAGGAAATATTTTTGGGGGCAACTAGTAGCTTTAGGGGTCCTGGGGTTGGATTCTATTATTGTTTCTGGAGATATTAACCATTTGTTGGGTAAACAAGATATTTGGGTGGTCAATGCATATGTAGATCCATTGATGGATTAATTTGTTGATTTCATGAAAGGTCGTGACCTATGTGACATCGTCCTGATGCCTCTGGCTCCGATGTGGAGGAATGATCATACCGAGGTGACTAGCATTTCAAAATGTCTAGAGCATTTCTTGATTAACAATTCATTGATTTGAATAATGGAAGAGGTAACCTCATCGGTCTTCTTTTCCTTTATTTAAAACCATCATCCTATTGGGATGTCATTGGAGGGTTGGGGGAAAAAAGGTCATTTCCCCTTCAAGTTTAATTGGACCTAGCTTTGTGATAAACAATTTAATGCTCTGGTGATGGAATTATGGAAGAGGTTGGTTCTCGACTATATTTGGGGGCATATGGGGAGAATTATTACTAAACTCTGGATGCTAAAAAAGGAAGCCCGCACATGGACCAAATTTAAGAAAGAGGAAGCATATAATGCCCTTTTCGACATTGATATTAATCTAGGATATTATCACAACCTCGATGATCCTATGTTCTTGCCAGATTCATATAAGAGGAGGATTATTGAGTTGGAGGGGAGGAAAAACAACATTCTAGTGTCACAGAAGGCTGAAAGAAGGTTGAAAAGTAGGGCTCTGTGGGGGACAGCAGGGGATAGAAACACGAAGTATTTCCATGTGTGCACAAATAACATGAAACAACATAATTGTATAAGGGGTATTGTAGGGTTGGAGGTGCAATAATTATTTGATCAGGAACAGTTTGAGTAGGAGGCGTATAGTCATTGCAAGAGCTTTTGGAGGGCCACAAATGATTTTGGTGTCTGGGGACATATCATTAGGGATAAATATATGAAGGGAAATTTTCTCATGACATGGTCAAAGTTGATGGAAAATAGCACTATAGGAGCATGATACATTTGGGAGTGTATGTGGAAAAATCATCAATGGTTATTGGGATTTTCAAGATGGTCTATTGGGGATGGACAGAGGGAAGAGATTAGAATAGAAACCTTGTTGGGTTTCGATGGATATCATATTTTTTCGATCGACATCATCACCACTTTACATGATAAGGGTATTTACAATCTCATTCACATAGCTTGTAGGCACATGCAACTCAAAGAACACCCATCTTGGCAAAAGGCTATAGATATTGGAATGAAAGATATGTTGGCATTAGAATGGGAAGCCTTTATTTTGTACCTGTATGTGTCGTGTATAAATATTGGAGTCAAAGAAGATCAGTTACAGTGGGACGATATACTGAATAATGGAAGTCTGATTGTTAAAGATATTTATAATCGTCTTCCATTGACTGGTCAACATTTATGCTATAAAACTTGGTTCTCAGTTGCGTGGGGATGGGGGGAACCAACATATTTACTTTGTTTTGGGTTATTGGCCACTCACCATCGTATTATTACCTGGTACATTGTATAGGGTAGAGGGTTCCTCGGCCTGGGTTTTTCTCATTGTGCAGGAGTGAAGAGGAGAAGGTAGAACATTTTTTCATTGCACCTTTGCCAAGGAAGTGTGGAAAGGGGTGTAGAACATCCTTAAACTTAATAATATCAGAATAAAAATAATAATGGAGAATTGGTTTAAGGCTTTCTGCACATTTCGTACTCTCCCATCCCATGTCATATGGGCCATATGGCGATGTCAAAATATGTGGTTGTTTGAAGGTAAGAGCCCAGATGTCTGGGAGGTGATCCTGAAGTATATTTCATACTTTTCAGAGATAGGACCCAAAAAGTGTGTGGTAAAGATGAGGAAGGGTGTCCTCAAGAACAATATGGGGACATCATAGTATGTATTTCGATGGGGCCAGTCAATAGCGGAGGTGCAGGTGTGGGGTAGTCATTTTTCTGGAGCCAGAGAGATGCTATCACTTCTGGTGGCAGGGTGGATTGGGGACTAATAATAGAGAAGAGATCATCAAATTTTGGGGTGGCCTCACATTTTTTAAGTGGTTGGGATTGAGTGATATAAGTGTGTTTAGGGACACAAAATGTATAATTGACTGGGTTAAGTATTATACTCTCTTCAATCCTCATATATTGACAAAATAGATGAGGCATTTCAAGTCTTTGGAGACTTCCTTTCAACATATGTCATATACTCACATATATAGAGAACTGAAACATATAGGAGACCTTCTATCACAAAGGGGAATCGACTCTAACATGGGTAAGTATCACTTTGCAGCATTTTCACAAGGCAGAGTTATGAATTCAGGGAGCATCAACATCAACTAGAACCCGTCTAGAGGGTGTAATTAAATGAATTTTAGAAAGATAGAAATAAAGGATAGTCATAAATAGTATTTATTTTTTGTTTGAGAATGAAATGATAAAACCTTTCTAGACATCAACTGTATAAAAGTTTTCAATGGTTAATATAGGATATAGTTACAATATGTAATAGGAAAAGGGAAATAAACACACTCAGTAATAGTATTTCATGGAGCAAAACTATCGAAAACATCATAAAATATACTCTCTCTTTTTTTTTTAATGGAAAGAAATAAATTCTTTTTGTGTTTAGAAAAAATGTTATGCTTCATGAATATTCTATTCCTCATTCCTACATTGTTCACCTCTATATTCTATGTTTCTCACACATCCTTATTACACACAAAATTTGGCAAAGGATTATGATGGCTACAATTAAAAAATTTAACACTACTATGCATTCTATTATTTCCTCTCTCACCATTTATTTTAACTAAATAAGTTACATACCTTCCTTGGTAAACCAAAAATTCACCAATTCATTATGCCGCTATTACCCTTCTAACGAAGCACACAACCATAATTTAGCTAACTGAGCGCCTGGACCATGTGTGCAACCATCCATCAGTCAATATTGTTTCCCCATCCGCTAGCTTATCGAACCCCTCATTATCCACCAAGATGATCAAAATGAAAATTTAGAGAATATATTCAAGAGCCCATAATATATTCTGTGAGCTTTCTTCCTCCCTACCAACATCAATCAACGCGCCCCTCACCAGCTTACTTACAGACTGTGATAAAATACCATGGTCCAACTGAATAATTGTTACCTTCACTTTCTGTGACTGAACGAATGCAACACCATCAGAGATTTCCTCCTCCCTATCGACATCAATCAAGGCTAATCCCTGACTGGCGTGCATCCTCTATGTCTGCTGGCACACTAACGTCTATGTATGCAGCATGAATTACCTGTGTTATGTTGTTTTCCACCGTGTGATTCTCATTTCCTCCGCAACTAATTCTCATAAATCCTACATATCACAAAAAATATTTCATATCATTCTCTGCCATATAATTATCTATGGTCTTCATGGTGAACTCTGGGGGCAAAGTATCGATAGCTTCCTAGGATTTATTGGGGAGGATGTTGACGTCAGATCCCAGATCGAGGGGCTATAAATCCTCCCAGCATAATTTATATATCTATTATATTCCTGACTTGAATGGATCTATCTAGCACCTTCCCTTCCTAAGACTCTAATGGCTCTACCTCCCGGAGTACTTGATTCTTCGATCACATGGAATATCTCCCAGTGTTCTCCGAATTTTTTATTTCATATCTATGTGATTTTAGATCTAATGTGTGATTCTCGTTGTTGTCAAAGGTTTTTGGTTGTATTTCAAAATGAAACTGGGTAGTATGTAGATTTGCATTTAACCTTCAGTGATTCTCGTATCTGTTGAAAATTGTGGTGGAATCCCGCATCCTGTTTCTTGGGTGAAGTTGTCGAAAGCTAAGGGTTTTCACACCCCTGAAATCACCTGTGACATTGTATTTTATTGATCGGACTTATTTTCATTGTATAGAAAGAAATCTGAAGGTTTTAAGGAGAATACTGAAAAATATGAACAGTGGCATTAGACATAGCTATTGGTAGGGAAATTTATCGGCAGTTCCAGTTGAAGGACGATGCCATGCAAAGTAGCGAAACTGACATGAGAAGTAACAACTTCCAGAGTACTTTGTTTCTCTCTTGAAGTGACATAGGAATATCTCATGAACCATTTTGTTTCAATTCATCTGACAGGGATTCCTTTCCTTGTTCATGAATAATGCCCTCGGACTCAAATATCAATCACTTCAACCACGCAAAGTTTGTAACCAACAAGAAAGAAATGCACTTTACTCTACTCTATCTGAATATGAATTAGTTTAGTACCACCTGTTATGGACAAAACATTTCAATTATTACTTCTACCACATAAATTTGGCATATAATTCAACCATAGCCACACATGCATTCCCATAGAAATAAGTCAAAACAAAATACCAAAAAAATACCAATTGAAAACCATTGCACATCAACCCTAGTAGTCACTACAATTTCATATTCCCAACTGGCAGAATCCAACAGAATACCCAATTTAATTATATTATTTTAAGTTTCTTGAATTAAAAATCGAAGAAATGTAGTTATTGATTTAGCAATAACCAAAGACTACACAATAACTTAAAAACGAATAGAGAATAAAGCCCTAAGAAAAAAATCCACAAATCGAATCCGATCCGATCTATCCGCTCATCTGTAAGAAACCTTAATTACAATAACCCAGAGCCATGTACTAACAGCTGATGTTTCAGGTCTCTGGAATTCGAAGTCCTTTACATATTAGTAGGGAAAATTTGAGGGAAGATGAGGAATCTCAGAACTTAAAATACTTTTTTCCTCACTCAATTCAATTTAGCAGGAGAAGTAAATGTGTACAACAAAATGTTGAAATATTTTAGAGCGTTGTGATTCCTCTTTATCTAATTAACATGTTTTTTGAAATTGGCTTGAGCGGGAATACGATTTAAACACAATTCTTATGTTAATCTTGCTAATAGGAATTATAAACTTTTATAACTATAATTATTGTTATATATATTGTATACTGATGGTGTAATTTTTAAGTGCTATTTTTGGGGAGTTTTGGGGGGAATGAGAATAAAAAATATGTAGTCAAATCTTGAATTGTGTCGTTTAAACTAGTCTTCTGACTACATATTCAACACCCTCAAAAACACCTAGGACACTTGGATTATGAAGAGTTCACCTATAAAATTTGTGATTTCAATGAATCCCCTACATTCTAGACAAATTAGATTGGAAAATAAACTAGATTTTTTTCCAAAAAGTTGCACTTAAAGAATACTCTTTTTCTTACAAATGAAGACATTAAAGATGTTTAAAATTTTAAAAATTATAATTATTATAAATATGGAAAAATTATAGAAATAAATATTTATAATAAAAAATGAATAATGCAACCAGGGGGCTTAAAATAGATGGTGATGGGGTGTATTGTTATGGAACTCGGTGGGAAAAAATCCAAACATGTTAAGGGTTGGTGTGGCCTAGGTCCAGTGTGATCCCCAGGTGATTTTGATGGCTTAGATTCCCCTGGTTTGCAGTTTCCCAAGATAAAGGTTCCCAACCAGCCCCCATCCATCAGACCTACTTCCATAGTAGTTAAGTGGAAAAAAGGCGCCCCCCTCACAAACCCTTATTTATCACTATATAATGATTCCCCCACTATATTTTTCTAACGCATCTCATTGATCATTTGTGAGCATTTGGAAATTGCAAAGCCACATTGAAGAGAATTGATTTGAAGTGAAAATAACACTCTTTGTGAGTGTGTAATGGATTTTACATATACATTAGAGTTCTACATATCCCTACAATCTTGGAGGAGACTTGTGACATGATTGTTGTGCCCAAACAAAGGTGTGTCAAGAATATCCCAAACCCTCATTTTTTTTTTCTATTGAAATTACTGATTTTGTTTCCATAAATAAACAAAGATGGGTTTTGTATTTGTATATTTGTTTTCATTGTTCGATATTATCATTATCATGTCCCCTGGGAATGTGAAAGACCTTAAGTAACCATTGTGAAGAGATTTATGGAAAAAATATTACAAATACTGTAAAAAGGAAAATCAAGGAAGAGGGGCTTTGTCAAGTGAAAGAACACTTAGCTAGCATTTAAGGGAAAGTTACACCGTTCCCTGATGTTTCCCATATATTAGAAAAGAAATAATAGCCTACGTTGAAGAATATTTAGCAGAAAAGTCTAGGAAATAAGAGATTGAAGCTGAGATGGGGAGAAGGAAAGAGATTTCATCTGCAGAAAACAAAAGTTTTAAAGGAAAATTTTGGTTGATGAGTCAGAGACCTCATCCATGCCCATTTATAATCGTTGAGATTCAAAAAACGTTGAGCAACAACAACCTTGTTCATAGGAATGTAGACATAAGTTCCATTGATTTATTCAATCATGAGCCCATGTATAGCAAAAATGAGCAACCATCATACATTACAAATTAAGAAGTAGATGTTGTCAAATTGAGTCAAAGTCAAGCGATTGAAGATTTGACAAGGAAACATGGGGGTATTTAAGGTAAGAACTTCAGTTTGGTTGAGAAATTTGATAGGTTGGGGAAATATTTACTGGAAATGAATCATCTTATTCAGATATGGGATATAAATTGCATTAGGAATTTTTTCACACCATGTATAGGACTTAAGGAATGTACCATGGTTAGGGGAAGTAAACAAAGGCATTAGGCCTTACAATAAGCTTGTTAGTGTCAAGGGAAATGAGCTAGACTTAAAAACCACCTAAATATTTTTTAATGAATCTTTGGTCTTAAGTTGGGATATGGGCACCATATGATTATTTCTCATCACATATCAGAGTTAGTGTCTATGTTATTGTTAGGATAGGAAAACAATTACCTTAGTCCCTAAATTAATCTTTCTCATGCTCAATTTCCACGAACAAGACCTCTAGCTGGGAATATGGGCATTTAGTATGTTTTTCACAACAAGAATAGGTCCCATGGCATTTACAATGGCCAAAGAAGGACATTAAAGAAGAGAGAATTAAGTCTTAAATGATCAGTGGCCATTAAAAAAGTTTCAAACCACCACATAAATTATATTCTCTAAGGGATATTCATTGGCCTCTAGAAGGGATGTGTCTACCATTCAAAGGTTTTTCACACTATGATTGGGTCTTGGAGCCTCATCATTAGACCTTGATGAAATTAGGAGGCTTCCAAAACACATATGATGCTTAGAGGTGTAGGCTTGGTCAAAATAGGAATGTCATAAGGGGCTTATGCCTTATTTGAATCTTTAATGATTAAGCTTTGGAAGTAGTTCTCAAAGAACAAAAAATAACCTCTATAAGAGATCTTAGGAATCTATGGGGTATATTTAGTGTCATTAGTATGTTTTACATAGTAAGAATGGGTCTTAGGCTTGTACCATTGCAAGGGGATGAAAAAATTGGCCTCAATCCCAAAATGAAACTTATTTGTTTCACATTGCATGAAAAAGACTATAAAGAAAAATATAAATCATCTTTGAGGGTTTTTAGGCCTCCATCTAGGATAAGGGTTCCATTATGAGGTTTTCCACATCATATATGGGAGTTAGGTCTTATATCTTGGCCAAGGAATGAAAAAGGGCCTTATGCTTAAAACAAGTTTTTCTTATATTTAATGTCCATGAACAGAATATTAGAATGGATATATGGAAACAACTACTATTTTTTACATAATAAGGATGGGTTTTATGGCATCTACGATGGATATATGGAAGGAAAACCGGATCCTTAGTCCCTAAACAAAACTTCTTTAGTTCAAGGGACATGAATAAGGCCTTAAACAGGCACACATATCCTATCTAAGATATATCTAGCCTTTACGTGTGATATGGGTGCTATTTGAAGGTTTTATGTGACATATTTGGGTATTGGGGCCTTTAAGTTTGGCCTTAATATCATTAGGAGTATTTTTGGACCATGTATGGCGCTTGGGGCCTTAACCATTGCCAAGGAAGGATCATTAGGTGCTTGGGTCATATTTGAATATTCCCATGATCAATCTTCTTGAACAAGTGTTCTAATTACTACAAGAAATATCTCTAGGGGATATTTGGCCTATGGGGGATCTTTGTCACTGTGGGTATGGTTTACATGGTAACAATGGGTCTTGAGGAATGTAATTTCTTGAGGGAAAGAGAAAATAAGGCCTTAGGCCCTAAATAATCTTCTTGAGTTCAACGAACATGAATTAACCCCCAAAGAACCACATAGATACCCTCAAAGGGATATTTAGATTTCAACTTGGATATGGGAGCCATAGCATATTATTCTACATAATTAAAGATCCATGAGAATTGTTACTATGTATGGTTTTCTAGTAATAGTGTGTTCACATTCTAAGTATGTGAATGCATTATTAGAATTCGTGAACATTTTTGTGATGCATGTATCTATAGAATAATATTGCTTTAGAGTAAACTTCTAGATATATATCAATTGACCATGTATAAATCAACATACTTTGAATTCAAATTAATGAAATCATTCTCTATGAATCTAGTGCAATAATCAACCATGGTATGTAAAAATGCCACAAAAAACCCATAACAAATAGTGTGTCCACAATTAAAAATTACTAACATAAATGACTAATTCATATACTTGTTGTACATGTTATTTGGTCATATTTTTATTCTTGGAATATAATAGTCATTTACGTTAATCATTTTTAATTTTGTCACTTATTATTTAGTCATATATTTTAATCATAGACTAAATTAGTCATTTAAGTTAGTCGTTTTCAGTTTAGTCACTTATTATCTAGTCGTATATTTTATTCCTAGACTAAGTTAGTCATTTAATTTAGTAGTTTTTAGTTTAGTCACTTATTAACTAGTCGTATATTTTATTCCTGGACTAAATTATTTGTTTAAGTTAGTCATTTTTAGTTCAGTCACTTAAAATTGCTCAAATTTAGTAGTAACTCACTTGAAATAATTGCGGTGACCAAATTTTTTAGTCACCTAGTCACTAATTCCATTATTTTCTACTAGTGTTATGTAGGCAAGAACCCCTCATGTTCCCATTTTATTATATTTTCACCCCTTGTCTCCTATATATACACTAAAGAGACCTAGTCTTAGAATCATCAAATATTGTCTTATGTACATTGTATTAATTGTAAAAGGAAGATTCCTTCCTAAAGAGTATTATAATTATTGGTTTCTTATCATTTTTAAGGCACAAGGATCATAACAATTCTCATGCCCATAGATTTGAATAATCAGGTGGAAAGAAACTCAAACTTGGATGAGAAGGTTGTATGTGCATCAATGAAGAAGGGGGTGAATTTGAGTATCCTTTAACAACATTAAGAGAAGGAATTTACCAGAATATTCCATATAAAGATACAAGTCAAGAAGATGGAAATTAATGCTCTATTCGACTCAATACCATAGGAAAATCTAATAGTAATAAAAATGGTTAAGAAACTAGGATTAGAGACTTATGACCATCCTATCCCATATCAATTGGGTTGGGTCAACAAGGAGGCAAACATAAAGGTATAAAAAAAAAAGCACGATCAAATTTTCTATTAATGTTGATTTTATTGATGAAGTAGAATTGGATGTAGTTCCATGTGATGTATGTGGGGTTGTGTTTGGGAATCCCTACATGTACAAGCGAGATGTGATCTTCATGAAGAAATCCAACTAATATCACCTCGTCAAGAATGAAAAATCCTTCATCATCAATGTGAAAAAGGGAAATCCAAATATCTTGCTAGTCAATTCCAACCAAGCTAAAAAGTTGATGAATTATAAAAAGAAATATGTTTTGTCATTTTTAAGAGAAAATGAGTTTTTAGAATAGTTCATGAGAGCTAAGTTATTCCTGAAGGGGTGACTAAGGAATAAAGAAAAATGGAATATTTTCTATAGGAATACATGGGTGTGTTTGAGGATCCTAAAGGGCTACTACCCAAGAGGGAAGTGGAGCACGAGATCCAACTATTGCTAGATTCCTTGTTACAAAAAACTAGGCTTTATAGAAAGTCCAATATAGAGGCAAACAAGATGAAGAAGCGGTTGCAACAACTACTAGAACAAGGTGTTACTCGACCATGTGCTTCACCATTTGGATCACCCATCATCATTGTGCCAAAGAAGGATGGGACTTAGGAAATGTGTATTTATTACAAGGCATTAAAATAAATAACACTCAAGAACATGACCCCCCTGTGCAAGTGTTGTTGATGCAGAAAACACCCTCTAAAATTTTTCTTACACTTGAATTTAGGAGCATACTAAGGATCTTGCAATTTGTCATTCTATGGTCACTTCATGGTCATCTAATGTTTTGTAAAATTTTGATTCTTCTTCTAAGTTTTAAGATCACTTGCTTATGCATGCTTAGTTTTCGAAGAAATCACAAGTGTTTTGATGCAAGCTTACATAGGCACTTTTCATCTCTTAAAGATAAGGCTTGCACAATCACTTGTGACAGTGATTGTGTAATCTATAAGAACAGTGTACTGTGCAACACATGTGGATAGTTAGTGCCCACTCTCTATTGGCAGTCTCCCTCACTTTTATTGCAATTGTATTTCTATTTTGGTGAGCTTTCTTAGTTGTCGCTATGGTGTACCTTTTTTTGCAAGTATTGCTTTCACACTCATGCCTATTTTTTTAATCTTTATTTCACTTTTAAAAGTTTCATTTTCATGTTATATTTGCTCTAGAATGTGTCATTTGCACTTTTATCTCACTTTCCAAAGTGTTGTGTTTTAGCATGGGAATTTTTGTACATCGCAAAAAGTGGAGTTATGGTTCATTTAAAGGGGAAATTTTGGTTTCAATGGCTCCCATTTATCAATAGACATGTACTAGATCCATTTCCAAAGTATTATGCATTTTCATACTAGTGTCGTCACTATCTTCGTAAAGTGTATCTAAAGTGTTGCATCTAGTCAAAGGGAGTCAATTGTACATTCTCGAAGGATAGTTTTGATGCATTGTCCTACAATACTATGTTCTATCAATCATAAAGACATGAATTAGACATATTCCCCAAGTATTGAGAATTGTTTCACTAGTGGTTTTATTGTCATTACAAAGTGTATATTAAGTATCACACTTGGAGGAGAGTATTATTTTGTTGTCACATTAAAGGGACCATGTTATTTATGAGTGTTGAGTGTTCTATTTTATGTCGTTTGTTGTTCTCAGCGTGTGATCATGTTATATTCTTACTTTGGTTTCATATTTGCTTCACTGATCCCATACTTACTCAAATTTTGGAAAGCCTTATGACTGACCAACCTTGACCTCACTTAGTGTACATTACACAAAAGAAAGCCTCGTGCTAATCCCTTACCTCCTATAAATACAAACTACACAATTTCTCCCTATAGGAACTACACATTGCGCAGTCAAAATGCTCAAGGATTTCCTCTTGACCTCCACAACTGCATAGTTTTTCACTCCAACCAGTATCCTTCTACACATTACGTAGTGGAAAGCAACAAGTTGTCTCCCTACCTTCCTGAGTTGTGCAATTGCACAATCCCTGACCTCTCTCTCTTCTTAAATATGCATTTTGTAGTCTTAGTGGTCAAGCTTGCCCCACTGAGCTCCTCAACTGCACAATATTCCTACCTAGGCCTCTAGAACTGTTCATGGCATAGTTATAAGCCTCAGTCCTCCTCTCACGATCTCCGAAACTATGTTAGGTCCCTATATCACTAGTATATTCCTTATTATTGTTAGTGTAAACCCCTTATTTTTATTATTGTACCCTTGTAACCCTCATTTTGTTATTATTGTGCCCTTAAATTATTATTTTTAGGTCGGCTAGGATTACATTGTGGCCCACTAGGATTACATTATGGCCCCATGGACTCCTATATATAGAAAGGAGGTTTTGTAAATTGTATCATCAAAGAATTGTTCATTTATGTAATGTATTGGAGGTTTCCCCCTCGAATTGGTTCATTTATAAGGCATTGATATCTCTTTTCTTCTATTTTTGGAGCTGGTTACACAACATTTGGTATCAGAGCTTTGGATTCTAGGGTTTCGCTGCTCCAAACAGGTCATCGTGGCATTTTCGCTATAAAGTTTTTTCTACGAAGTTTCAGAAGCTGAAATTTTTAGGGTACGAAGCCGAAATCCTGAGGAATACTTTCTAGAAATTTCAGAGCTTGGTTAGCAATATTTTCGGAGATATGATCTGTGGAAGTTAGGTCTTTTTTCAGGCTCCTAAACAGGGCATCGTGGAATTTTCGCTATAAATTTTTTTATACGAAGGTTCAGAATCTGAAATTCATATGGTGCGAAGCGGAAATCCTGAGGAAAGTCTTCAAAAAATTTCAGATCTTGGTTCGCAATAGTTTTGGAGATATGATCTGTGGAAGGTAGTGCTTTTTCAAGCTCCTGAATTTCATCTCAAAGAGTTGATCGTGGGAAAATTTCAATAACTCTTTCTCTGGGCATCGGATTGGAGTGCCGTAAAAAGTGGTCATAATTACACAGAATTTAGTTTCTTTGCTATCAATTTCAGAGACAAAGGACGAAAAAGTGACACGTGGAAATTCATACAATTTTACTCTACTGAACCAGTCCATAATTAGGTCATTGTGGGAGATTGGACACAACTTTGTCTTGGAGAATCCAAATCAGGTCAGACCCGTGGCATTCAAAAGAGAATTCAGAGGGCTACTTTAGTACTGAATTTGAAATATTGAAGATCTTCAATAACAGATATAATACAATTTCAATATCGAGCTCCTCAAAGCAAGTAAAAGGTGTGTATTTGTTTTCCGAATTGCATAAGTCTTGTTTGAAGAATCAAGTTGAATTGATTGCAAGGGCATATTGTAGAAAATATATCAATATTGGATTCTAAAATGGCCCCTAAAAATAATTTAACACCAATTAAGCCTTTAGAAGGCT
Source organism: Pinus albicaulis (assembly GCA_034641835.2). Classification (NCBI taxonomy): domain Eukaryota; kingdom Viridiplantae; phylum Streptophyta; class Pinopsida; order Pinales; family Pinaceae; genus Pinus; species Pinus albicaulis. The sequence goes on along the minus strand of CM076577.1, from coordinate 1,176,403,504 downwards.
CTACTATGACTCATGAAGACGAAGAATGGCAGCATGACATATCAAAATTACAAGAGCAAGTGCAACAAATTTCACTCTCGCAAAGAACAACAAAAAATGAAATGGAATTTTTGAATAAAGGCATGGAAAATAATATGGATGGTTTGAAGAAAGGCATGGAAGCTAATATGAATGGTTTGGAAGCTAAGATGGATGGCATGGAAGTGGGCATGGAAGCTAAGATGGATGACATGGAAGCTAAGATCGATGAAAAAATGAAAGACAACATGGAAAACATGAAGAAGGAACTAAAAGTAGACATTGAAGGTTTGGAAAAGTTGATACAATAAATGTTTCCTAATGGTGAAAAGATAGTAGAGGAAACTCATGATGAGAACAAAATAAATGTTAATCGTGATTTCATAAACTCTATTGTTGGAGGGAAGAACCACCATATTCCAAAAATGGATATGAGGAAGTTTGATGGAAAGGATCCTGTAACATGGATACTACAGATGGAGCAATATTTTAATCTCCATAACGTGCAAAACACACAAAAGGTACGCATTGCAACTTTACATTTAGAACAAAATACATTTGTATGGTATCAATGGCTTTGCTCCCGTAAAATTTTTTTCACTTGGTCAATTTTTACGGAGGAAATGATAGCACATTATGAGGATACAAAGAGCAACACCTTCTTTAGCCAATTGATAAATCTCAAACAAAAGGGTTTAGTGGGGCAGCACATTGAGGACTTCTAGAAATTGAATATAAGGGTAACTGATATTCCAGAGGAACAAAGGATTGATCTCTTCATATGTACTCTAAAGGATAACATCCAATATGAAGTTCATGTTTTGGAGCCTGATGCATTGGAGAAGGCATTCAGGTTGGCAAGAAAAGTTGAATGTAAAATTATGGCGACGAGGAAGCCTACCACTCAATTCTATAAAGAAGGAAGTGTTGCTATGCCTAGATTTCCACAACCTACAAGGTTGACACCACAACAATTGGAAGAAAAAAAGAGAAAAAGGGCTTTGCTATAGTTGTGATAGCAAATACACTAAAGGTCATAAGTGTGCTGAGAAGAAATTATTTTACATAGATTGTGAAGAGGAAGAAGAAAATGAACAAGAGGAGGATATACACCAGGAACCAACCCTAGAAGAGGAAGAAATGAATCCGACCATATCGTGTAATGCACTGGCAGGAATTACCACTCCTCAAACTCTCAAGATAGAAGGACAAATCAAGAAGAAAAAGGTAATAGTGTTGATTGATTCAGGTAGCACCCATAATTTTAATCATTGTAAGGTAGCCAAGGAATTAAATTGTTTCCTATACCCAGCACCAGAATGTCAAGTGATGGTTGCAAATGGAGGAACTATAAATTGCTCTGGAAAATGCCATAATATTAAGCTAACCATGGGGGAATATGTATTGACTAGTCCAATGATTTCCATTCCTATGGGAGGTGCTGATGTTGTACTAGGAGTACAATGGTTACAATCTTTGGGGACGGTAGCTTTTAATTTTCAAGAAATTTTCTTGAATTTTTTTTCAGAAGGAAAGGAAGTGGAATTACGAGGTATGGCAGGGAAGCTAGGAAGGATAATAAGCTCTAATGTCATGACAAAGCTTCTAAAGAAAGAACAACGAGGCGTAATTGCACAATTATGCTCACTAGAAGTTCCAACATCAAAATCATCTATTCCTGCAGATCTCCAACAAGTCTTGGACAATCATTCCAAGGTGTTTGAAAATCCCAAAGGAATCCCACCTATTCGTGATCATGATCATGCTTATATTCATTTGATGCCAGGAAGTTTTCCTCCAAACATTAGGCCTTATAGATATCCTTATGTCCAAAAGAGCGAAATTGAACGTATGATTGCAGAAATGTTAGAGGCGGGTATAATTCAACCTAGTCAAAGTTCTTTCTCTGCTCCTGTAGTATTGGTACACAAGAAGGATGGATCGTGGCGAATGTGTCTGGATTATAGGGAGCTCAATAAGCTCACCATTAAAGATAAATTTCCCATTCCTGTGATTGATGAATTATTAGATGAATTACATGGAGCAATTTATTTTACCAAGTTAGATCTTCGTTCAGGATATCATCAAATTAGAATGAAGACTGAAGATATTCCGAAAACAACATTTCGAACTCACGAGGGTCATTATGAATTTTTGGTCATGCCTTTTGGCCTTACCAATGCACCTTCTACATTTCAAGGGTTGATGAATTCCATTTTCAAACCCTTCCTTAGAAAATTTGTGCTAGTATTTTTTGATGATATACTAATCTACAATAGGTCTTGGAAGGATCATGTTGAACATGTTGACGGGGTGCTCAAACTATTGCAGGAGAAACAATTATATGCAAAAAATCCAAATGTTTCTTTGGAGTACAAGAGGTGGAATATCTGGGTCATATTGTATCTCACGAGGGTGTTAAAGTAGACCCTAACAAAATTAAAGCCATTAAGGAATGGAAAGTCCCCACAACCATAAAGAAGTTGCAAGGATTTCTCGAGTTAACAGGGTATTATCGCAAGTTTGTTAAGAATTATGGGAGAATAGCAGCACCTCTAACAACATTATTGAAGAAAGATGCATTTTCATGGACTCCTGAAGCAACTAAGGCCTTTGAACGTCTTAAAGAGGCAATGTGCCTAACACCGGTCTTAGCTACACCAGACTTTACAAAAACGTTTATTGTGGAATGTGATGCCTCAGGAAATGGAATTGGTGCAGTTTTAATGCAGGAAGGAAGACCCATTGCTTTTGAAAGTCGTCCAATCAAAGGAAAGTATTTAGAGAAACCTATTTATGAGAAGGAAATGTTAGCAATACTGCATGCACTAAAGAAATGGCGAACTTACCTAATGGGAAGACACTTCAAGGTAAAAACTGATCATGATAGTCTTAAACACTTTTTGGAACAAAGACTATCTTCAGAAGAGCGACAAAAATGGGTCACAAAGATGTTGGGTTATGACTTTGAAATAATCTACAAAAAAGGAAAGCTTAATGTTGTTGCAGATGCACTCTCAAGAAAGAATGAAGAGGTGGAAGCATTGCTTTGTGCCATTTCTATTATCCAACCAGACTGGATAACCGAAGCAAGAGATGAATGGAAGAAGGAAAAGATGTATGGACACTCATTCAAAAGTTGCAGAAAGATCCTAGTACGTATGATACATTTAGTTGGAAAAATGATTCCTTATGGTACAAAGATCGCTTATATCTTTGTAAGAATTCCCAACTAAAACAAAAGATTCTTCTGGAATTGCACACTTCTCCTTTAGGAGGACACTCGGGATTTTTAAAACTTACCACAGGGTGAAGAAAGAATTTTTTGGGATGGCCTTAAATCTGATATTCAAAATTTTGTGACAGAATGTTTGGTTTGCCAGCAGAACAAAGTTGAGACAATTAAGACCCCGGGACTTCTACAACCTTTATCCATTCCAAGTCAACGTTGGGAGGAGATTTCAATGGATTTTATCACAGGTTTACCTAAGTCCGAAGGAAAGAATGTCATCATGGTGATAGTTGATAGACTTACCAAGTATGCACACTTTTGTGCATTATCTCATCCATTTAAAGCAAGTACAGTTGCTACTACATTTGTGGACAGAATTCAAAAGCTACATGGAAGCCCAAGGGTTATTGTGAGCGACAGAGATCCCATTTTTATTGGAAATTTTTTGACGGAGTTATTTTCTTGTTTGGGTACTCAATTAGCTCATAGCTCATCTTATCATCCTCAATCTGATGGTCAAACTGAGATAGTAAATAAATGTTTGGAAGGATATCTTCGTTGTTTTGTATCTGATAAACAAACACAATGGGTGAAGTGGTTACCTCTCGCTGAATGGTGGTATAACACTTCCTTCCATACTGCAGCAAAAATGACCCCATTTATGGCACTTTATGGATATCATCCAGCATCCATCACATCATCTTTAAGGGAAAATTCGAAGGTTCAAGCAGTGGAAGATCACATCGAGCATCAGTAAGAAGTTCTCCAACTCTTAAAGGATAACCAGAATTTGGCACAAAATCGAATGAAACAACAGGCAGATCAACATCGCAGTAAGAGAAGTTTTGATGTAGGAGATTGGGTATTTTTACGGCTACAACCATACAAACAAATGTCCCTCAAGCAAGCTAAGAAGGATAATAAATTATCGCCAAAGTACTATGGTCCTTACAAGGTGTTACAAAATATTGGTACTATGGCATACAAATTGGAGCTTCCTGATTCTTCACGAGTGCATCCAGTTTTCCATGTTTCATGCTTAAAGAAGGTTATAGGTGAAAATCTTCCAGTTCAAACAATATTGCCAGAACTTGATGAGGAAGGAAAAATCATATTGGAACCTGAAGCAGTCACGGAAACAAGAACTCGACAGCTACGGAATCGATCAATTTCAGAGTATCTCATCAAGTGGAAGAACTTACCCACTGAAGATTCTACATGGGAGGATGAGAATTTTATACAGAAGCACCCAGAGCTACTCAAGTGTTGAGGACAATACTTTTTTGAAGGATAGGGGCATGTTAGGTCCCTATATTACTAGTATAGTCCCTTATTGTTGTTAGTGTAACCCCCTTATTGTTATTATTGTACTCTTGTAACCCCCATTTTGTTATTATTGTGCCCTTAAATTATTATTGTTAGGTCAGCTAGGATTACATTGTGGCCCACTAGGATTACATTATGGCCTCATGGACTCCTATATATAGAAAGGAGGTTTTGTAAATTGTATCATCCAAGAATTGTTCATTTATGTAATGTATTGGAGGTTGCCCCCTGGAAGTGGCTCATTTCTAGTGATGATATCACTACTGTACTTTTTTGGGCTAGGTTTCTGTGTTTTTCCTATACTCATATCTTGAGCCTTTATCTTAGTCTAGTACCCAGTTCTAGTTCATTTAGTGGATTTCATCAAGCATGCTAGACTGGGAGTTTTTCGGGTTGATGTCATATTGTCATGAGTGATCTCTAGTTGTAGATGTTATATCTTAGCATTATAGGTTGTTGATTGAAGAAAAGGTGAAGGTGACTATGCTAGAAGACACTCATGAAGCTGTAAAGAGAAGTTGATCATAGAGCAAGAAAATGAAAGGGCACTAGATTGTGATGGGAGTTGGATGATCAAGAACATAGTAAAGACTCCATATGATTTAGGCACTAGGACGGTGAATATGAAGAACAAATCATACCTATCAAGAATATTAAATACAAAGCAACAAGAAGAACAACTTTTCATTTCCATCTCATTATGAAGTCCATGTCATCATTGTCAAATTGTGACTTGTAACAGTGGCATCACAATGTCATGTGTGTCCATGTGTCTTTCCACATCATTTATGGATGCAATGTTGTAATTATCAAAAGGAAAGGACATAATGTAATGTGTGGAAGTATAAGAGTCATATGTGGAATACTAAATGTCACATTTTCGTATATGGACAAAAGGGTCTTTAGGAAAATTCAAAAATTCATATAGAAGTCCAAAGGTCACAATAGAAGTCTAAGAGTCATGAGGGAAGCTCAAGAGTCATGGGGATATGAAAGGTCATTCCTCTTGTTATAAATACACCCTCATAACTCAAGCAAAGGGGATTTTGGAGGCTTACCCTTAGGAGAGCTAGCCTTAACTTCTCTAGCTTAGCATAGGAGAGAATATCATTATTTGGATAAGCAAGAAGTGACTTAATGTTCCACTATTTGAACTAGTGGCTCGTCATTGTAACTGTATACTTGGATCTTTAACCTAATAATCATAAGCTCGATGATCCAACACATTTTCATGCATGTATTGTGAATGTAGTAAAACTGTTCTTTATATGTTTGCAGTATATGTTTTGTTCATATGTACTAAGGAAATTAAACTATTTCATTGGATTTGGTACTTATCTTGTTGAATGCGTGTTGTATTTGATTTAACAATCATTGTGTCTATGTGAAATACTTCACTATATAAATAAAAATATCTTCATGCTATCGTGTGTATCTCTTAGGTTAGTAATATTAATTCCTTATAGAGGCTCACTCCTCTCTCTCCTCTCATGAAAGTATCCTTTTACACATTGCAATTGGTGTTTCACAGTGTCTAATTTCTTGCTGATTTACAAGGTTATGTGCATAATCTCTTATGTTATTCATTGCAGTTGAGGAAAAACCTTAAGTTATGGTGGTCAGGCTGATACTCCAGAAGGGTCTCTTACTCCAAACAATGTGAGATATAATTGGGACTTCGAATTGGGGAGACCCCCTTAGTTAATGGATTTCTAGCACTATCAACAATTAGCACTAGAAGGAGGGCCAAATAAAAAATTGCACCAATTGAGTCTGTTTTGAATCTCTTATCTTAAATGGCTCATTTCCTAGTCACACTCCCAGGTTGTTTTTCCAATAAATCCTATGGTAAACTTTCAATCCCTGATGAGTCTCTTCATAACTTGTCTCAATTAAAATTTGATGGTGAGGGTGAAATATCCATGGCTAAGAAAATCTCTAATTTTCTCTATTCTTGTGAATTTATGTTTTTCTTATAATTTTCTTCCTCACCCCTTAAGGTTGAGTTAAATGATGGTGTCGCGACTTTCCACCTTCTTCCATCCATTCATTTGATCAATTCCTCAAGGAGCTTTAACAAGAATTCAAATTGGTTTGATTATCGATATGTTTTTAAGATAATCAATCAACTAAGAATGAAGCCTAATGAATCAACTAAGGTTTTTGCTAATATATTCTTTCACTTATATTATTAATTTCTTGAAGAAGATATGGATTGGGATTTCTTTAAGAAAAAGTTTGAGCGTTTGGTTCATATCTCTTTACATGGCTAGTCTGATCCCCCTGATGATTTTTATCTTCTAATTTTTCAAAAACATGATGCACCACTAATTTCAGAGGAGGAACCTACTATTCCTTTCATTCCTTGTTGTCCTCCCTTTTTTGAGCCTTGTGTTGAACTTATTTAAATAAGAAAATTTTAAAATCAGATTTTTGATCCATCTCTTAAATATTCATACACTTCCCATGATTTGGATCCAATGTAAGAAACCTTGGAATAGTTCATGGAGCCTAGGGTGAACACTAATCCTCCCATTCTTCAAGATGATATTGGTAATCTTAACCTCAATATTGGATTTGGTTCCATTGAAAGTACTACTTCTTCACACATGTCATCTTCTATCATCCACATGTTGTGACTCTTTGTACCTTGATTTACCTAATCAATACTCCCCACAAACTAGTTCTTCAGACTCTCTTTATTTTCAAGTTGTTGGTTCAAATTGCGATCAAGTAAAAATAAATAATTTACACAGGTAGAGGAGAAGAAAGATGAAGATACTTTTGATCTCTCTTCCCTCTTTCAAAACCCTCTATTTCAAGATGTCGCTCCTTCATTCGTGGATGATTTTCAATAAACTAATCTCAGTAGTCAATCGATTGAAGTTAATTTTATTAATCAAGCTATAGTATTGTAAAAACATCATTCTAATGAAGATCACTCTGTTGATGTATATGATGATGAATTCCCAAGTGCACCAACTGATATTTTGATTTCTGAGAAGATTTGATTTGAAAAAATTATATCTAGAATCTGTTTCAATCGAAGAAGATGTTCTTATGGAAAATTCCTCTTCATCTCAGTATATCTTGTGCCCTACAATTTGTAATACATTAACTTGTGAAAAATATACTCCATTCTCTTCAAGTTTGTCATCTAATGAGTTGGATTTTGAATTGATGCAAGATAGTGAGGTTATCCATTATTAAAAAGGAAACAATCAAGTCATTGAGTATCCATTCCATTCCTTATCATTTCCTATCTTGCATGAATAAAATTCTTTTGTTTGGGTTATTCATGAGATTGATCCAATCTATGCATCCTTAGTTGTTCAATTAGAAGAATCTTTTGAATTGACTAATATAGTTGTTGAAGTTGCAAAGTTTTATCAAGAAAATTAAAACTAGTAGGTATCCTCACACCATGATCTGATTCAATATTCAAATTGTGATTTTACAATCCTTGAAAGTTTTGAGACTTTTGAGGAAGTAGTGGCATAGAACTATGAAGTTGATCATCTTAAATATTATCTTTGGCCGAAGGAATCATGCCTATCAGATATATTTGAGAATAGTCAACTTCTAATTTTTCTTATGAATGTTATATTGTTAATATTATTCTTCATCACACCTGAAATCCTCTTGAGTGCTATTGATTGCAAGATTTATTTGGTGAATCAAATTCCTTTTCACTCATTGTATCCTCACTAGTTTCATGTGTTTTTTATACTAGCATTCATTTTCACCTCTTTTGACGATCATGATGTTAGTGCACTTTGTAATGAGGTACAAGGAAATAGTTTATCATATTTATCATGCAAGGGAGATGATTCAATTGTTCAAAAAATTTGTAAAGTTGTTCAAACATATCTGTATTTGTTATTTACTAACAAAGAATCTCATGCTGTAATCGGTCCATCTGATCATAATGCTTATTTTAGTAATTTTCATTCAACTTATCATTTCCCATAATCGGTCTTCTGACTGTTGCTAACTACTGCACATGTCTACTAGAATCTCTAGGCTGCTGTCATCTGCACCTGTGCACTCTGCACTGCTTCCAACTCTAATGTATGCTCCAGTATCCAACACCTGTCACTCTGATTTCTGTCCTCCTGACATATGAATACATCAATCTAACCAACCCTTCCTGCTACTACTGTGTTGTGGGATCCTCGTAGCCACGTTTGATCTATGAGACACACCACCTCAATGATCCCTACACAAATTTATTCTTGGGATTATATCTGCACATCGCCCCACCTCACTCCTGGAGGTATAGCTACATGTACTTCCTCTACCCATCTGGCTCGAAATTCCCCCCTCCTGGAGGTCTCTGTTAGCTTCACCTTGTAGATCCATCGAGATCCAACCACTGACTTCACCACTAGTCTTGGGATGACTTCCCATGCACTTTTTATGTTAATGGAGTCATACTCCTCAACCATGGCATCAAACCATGTTGGTTGCTGCATTGCTTCCTCAAAAGAGGATGGTTCTGTCACAATACACTTGCTCATAAGAGCCATGTATTTGGTGTACCTGTCTGGGGACGTTCTCTATCTGCATTGTGATGTAGGTGATCGTACATGCTCTATCTCATCTAGCATCAATATGGCAGTCTCTTTGGTGCGCTTCCTACCATTTCTGGTGGATGGTTCTGCATGAGTGGTTTCTGCCAGTCCATGATCCTCATCTTGTGGCTGCTCCACATCTTGAGGTTCATCCTTTGGAACTAAAAGTTCCTCATCTGCATGCAAATCAAGCTCCCTCTCAAGGGATAATCACATGGTTGTCTCCTCATCAAGTCTAACATCTCTCCTGACAAATGCCATCCTGTTAGCTGACAAATACACTAGATAGTTGTGGGGAGTATCAATGTACCCCAAAAATATCCAAACCTCTAATGTTGATTCTAGCTTCTTCCTGGCATATTTGGTCACATGGCAATAGACAGATGAGCCAAAAAATTTAAAATATGAAACATCCAGTTTCTTACCTGAAAAATCCTCCTTTGGTGTACTCATGCCAAGTATCCGATGAGGACTCTAGTTCTACACAAATACCATTGTGTTGCATGCCTCTGCCCACAGATGAAACTGTAGGCCCTGATCATGTAACATAGCTCGTTCTTCTCCCACAATTGATCTATTACTTTTTTCTGCAATCCCATTCTGTTGTGGGTTATGAGGTGCAATCAATTCTCTCTGAATTCCTTCTTTGGCACAGAGGTTCTTGAATTCATTAGAGATATACTCACCACCATTGTTGCTTCTTAGAGCCTTCACCTTCTTCCTTGTATCTTTCTCTACTAGTGATTTAAACTCACAAAACTTGGAGAAGACCTAATCTTTCTTCTGTAGAAATAAGATCCAACACTTTCTAGAAAAATCATCAACAAAAATCACATAATACCTGTGCTTTTCTATGTAAGGTGTAGATAATGGTCCACACACATCTGAGTGAAATCTCTCAAGGATTGTCACTGCTTGGTTCTACTTCCCATGAAAAGTGGCTTTAGTATACTTCCCCATGGTACATCCCTTATATGTGTCTATCTGCGTGAGAGTACCCTTTGGAAGACCTGTAGAAATCTGTTGCATGATCCTCAAAGCACTATGGTGTAGATGGCCCAATCTCCTGTGCCATAACTCACTTGTATCCTGGCTCACCACCTTCCTTGATTTACTGCTCAATGCTGCACAACCATATACATCAATTTTGTAGATGTTCTTCAGATGAACCCCAATCTTCTTTACCTGTCTTGTGGCTTTGTGACAAAGGAATGCCTTTCCTTCACTGAAAACCACATCATATCCAAGATCCTCCAACATAGCAACTGAAACTAAATTATCTTTCAAGCTTGGTACATGCATGACATCTTTTAGTAAGAAAGGTTTACCTTACTGTCTCTGGAAAGTAACTATACCAATCTCGGTAGTGCTATACCTCCTGTCATCACCTATCTCGATGTGCATCTGAATATCCTTCTCCTCCAAGCTACTAAAGAGTTCTTTGTTTCACGTCATGTGGAAAGATGCTCCACTATCTAGGTACCACATAGATCCCATCATATTTGGCACCATGCAAGCGATAATAGAGAAATCCAACTCAAGCTGTGAGGCCAAAGCTTCACCCACTGCAGCTTTTGGAGCCTTCTTGTTGTTCTTCTTCCTTTTTATTTTCCTAATATTGTCCTTGAGTGCCAAATTTCTATGGTCACTACTGCTTTGAAGCAGGTCTGTCCAAGCCTTCCACATAGCATATGGAGTTTCCTTTCCATGGATACTCGAGAAATATGATCTCTAACTCCCTCTAATAAGATCCTTCTTGCCTTTGCTACCTTCTTCTGCCATGCATCAAGAATTTGGGCATTTGCTGTTGTGGGCTTGGGAATATCATTATCTATGAATTCCTTTAACCCATTTTCCTCCAACACTACCTCCATATTGTCCTTCCACGCAATATAATTCGAACTTCCCTTGAGTGCATATTTGAGTCTCAAGCCATTGAAAGACATCTCGATCAACTTATAGCTCCAAAAAAAGTACTGGAAAATTTGAATATTGCTCAACACAAACTCAATTTCTTCTCCACTATTGTGATTCTTGGCACTCTAATACCATGTAGAAAATATATAACACAACTATAATACCATGTAGAAATTATATCAATGGACTCAATCCGATCATGCAATGTACTAAAACAAGATATTTAATCCTTCTACAAAATCTGCGGAATATAAATCACGATTTCTCAATCACATGAAAGTAAGAGAAAGAAGTAAATAAATACACAACACCATATATTCCTGGGGAAATCAACTACTCAAAACCCCTCCATATTTATTGCATAATCAACCAAGGAATCATGAAACAATACAACGTATTTGTGATCACCACCACATCATAAACTCTACCATTTGCTTCACACTGATATAGGAAAAATTGGACAAACACATAGCCAATTATCAGCCTACATTGCTTACGTAATCCCTAGATAATTAAACCCCTATTAAATAGGAAATTAAACCTTCATTGATTGCGCAATTCATCATGGGATTCCCATGGTTTTATAACTGCACCTGGGCATATTTCCTAAAATACAATTGATAGTTTACTAGAATTGAACCTTTGTCTCAAATGGGTATCCACCAGAATTAGCATGCATGCAGCTATATATAGCGAATCATCAGTTACTTGGTAGATCAATACTGGTGAATTAAATATATTTTAATTCACTTGATCTTTCACTAGCTCATCAAACAGTTAGAACTAGTTAAACTATTTTTAACTCAATTATTGTGAGTTAAATGATCCCACCCACACTATACTAGTGCTACAACTGCAACTGGACCCTATTAATAATACAATCACTCCACATTCCTATCCTTAGACCCTCAACTTGAAATTTTTGAGCTAACTAAGTCTATCACACTTAGTTAACTATTACAAGTTGTTATGAGATAAGATTAAAATTAATTTTTCAATTTATTTAAAAATTGGTTGCACACTAATGTGTGCCGCTAGGATCCATCACTGTGTGATATGTGATCCCACACCAGTGTTTGTGTTGTTTCTGGATGCCAATTTCAATGTTTCTTGTTGCAAATTCAACATTCAATATATTGTATAACTTATTTGCCAAAGTAATAATAAGAGTGCGAGGCCTAGACTCATACAGAGCATGCCACTTCCACAAGTATGGTTGGCCTAATAATACATGAAAAACTTCAAGAGGAGAAAAATCATACAATACCTCATATTTGAAGGGCTTGATGCTATAGGGAAGGTGACACTACTGGCTGATGCAGAGATCTTGTCCTTGGTGAAGCCACCTAATGGTGTACAAGTGTGAGTGTACTGTGGTCGGTAGGCCCAGCTGCTTCATTATCTCTGCTGAAATGAGGTTCTTTTGGCTCCCACTATAAACATTGAACTTCAACGGAGAACCCTTCACCCACATCTATGAGTGGAAGAGGCTCTCCCACTCCTACGGATCTTCGAGCTTGTCCTTATAGACCTTGATGGTGGAAACAATGGCACTGGGATCCGCATCAATAATTTGCTTCCCTTTGTCATTCCCCTTGTTGGGTTCTGAGTCAGAGTTAGAACATGCATCGGATTTTGAAGCCTTCAGCTCAACCACTAGTGACTACTTGGCCTGACACTCACTTGTGTTGTGAGTGGGGATCTTATGGAACTCACACCATTTTCCTGTTTCCTTCTTTATCTTCGTGATGTTGTTCTTTGCTTGTGGCTTCGACGGGTTGTCTTGGGTCACCCGCCTTGGCTTTGTCCTTCGTTCTGTGGTTTTGCGGTGCCTTTCCCTTGCTTCAGATTCACATATCCAAAGTCTCGCTTCTTTTGTTTAAATTTCTGCTCGATCTTGGCAGCGTATCAATAGAAAACACAGAGCGAGGAGATGTTGAGAAACTCCATCTCGTATTGGATGTACTTGTGTAGACAACCACAGTATTTGAGTACCAAATTTCTCTCAGAATCGTTGATACCTAATTTCGTGCGAAGGGTATGAAAATTATTTGTGAATTCTGGCACGTCTTGGTCCCTTCCATGCCGCAATGTGGTCTGCTTTATGTATTTATCCTCATAGCTCCCGACAGGGTAATACTGTTCCTCGATGGTGTCCCAGAAAGAATTCCAAGTGGGTGCGGCTAAAAATATTGAGGGTTAACTCTCGTCCCTCTTCTCACAGTAGGTTTCCCACGAGTCCTTGACATGGGGGGGACTTTGAGGAGTGCAAAAGTAATCTTTTCTTGGTTGGAAAAATCATGAACCGAAAAATATCCTTCTAGCAGATTTAACCATTTATCTACAACATTCGAATCTATCTGACCTTCAAATATGTGTATGTAAATGTTAAGTTGTACCTTAAAGGGAGTGGCACTTCCAGAGTGGTTGCTGAAAGAAGATGTGTTGCCTGTAGGTAGCCACTGAAATATTTTGGCAAAGTTGTCCATCATTACATTCCTCTGTCACACGAGGGCTTCTTCAAGCAATATTTTGAAGGATATCCTTCTCCCTCATCTTTCTTTTCTCCCACCATGGGAGGTCGTCATGGTTTGCAAGTATGGTGCTCCAAGTAAGCAAAGATTGAGTGCACTCCTCTTTGAGTTGCTTGGCTATCTTTGGAACTCAAATTTCTGGAGAGAATATTTGGGGTGATTGAGTCCACTTGACTCCAAGTAAACAAATATTGATAAAATACTTATAAAAGTGCTTAATAATTCATGATTTTCTTCACTCAACCTCATATTATGCACTCAGAGTATGTTAGCCTTAATCACCACCTATACTAGCATCATAAAACCAAATGATAATAAAAATGCAAGAAAAAGAGATCTAAGAAGGCAAAAAGGTGACCATTAACCCCTCCAAATATGTCTAATGATGGTGCTCATCATCAACCCCCCTACTAAATGATTTCTCATCTTCTGAGCCACTAATCCTCCTCCTGCATTTTCCTCAAGGCTTTGACAACCCCCCTAATTTCTCGAGGAAGAAGTGTTGGAGTTTCCCCAAGGGGGTAAAAAACATCATTATTTTCTGCATTCTCCCATTCTCTATCTTGTGCATCTGTGTCATTTTCATCATTCAGGCCCAACATCAAAGGTGGGCTGAGATTTACTCTCAACCATTGGATATTTCTGGCCTGCATGACCCTCTTGTATAATGGTGCCCTTTCCAATGCACCCCTCCGTATTTCTGGAGTATGGTACTTCCTGTTCTTGAGGTTGTGAGGGAGGTTGTTCCATCTCCTCTGGCTGGCCATAATGCACTCACCTTCTATCTTCCTAGAAACATCATCAAAGAGGCATATTACCTGTGTTTGAGTCTGAAGGTAGCTTTCAACCAGTGCAGGGTCCCTTTCAATCTCTTGACGGTTAAGGATGACTCCTCTTGGGCTGAACAATTATGGTCTGATATATAAGGGTTCTCGATTTCTTATTCCCATGACCCTCCATATCTCTTTTTCTCTAGTGTCCTCACTCACCATCCAAGATACAAGAGTCATCAACTGCATATCCCCCATTGTAGGATTAGGGTCCCAAATATCCAGATTTTTCAACACAAGTTTCTGCACGTAAAACTCTACCATCTTTGTCTAATCAACCATGTTAGCTTGCTTGTAAAAATTAATGAATTGCCTACAACCTTGGAAAGGTAGTGATCCATGGGAGGCTAGATTTTTGATTTGAAATAGAAGCAATTGCTCCTTGAGGTACACAACATATGAGTCAGAAGGGAATATGTGTTGAAGAGCTAATATGCATAAGTCTGCCATGGTGGCTACTTGCTCCCCTTTTTGCTGCAATTGCTCCTTCAGTGCTACATTCTCTGCCCATGCCTTCTGCAGCTACTCCTTCAAAACTATTTCTTCGATTCTTTCCTCCTCCCTTGGTGATTCTTTAATGATAAACGGGCTCGTGGGAGGAGTTTTTGGCTCTCTCTGACTCTTTTCATCTCTGAAATACATAGAGGTCTGCCTTTTTTTCTTTGTGCTCAGAGGAGCTATGGTGGCAACTACCTCTTTGTATTGAGGGGATGTGGTGTTGTGGTTTGAGTCTGTTTCTTTCCCATTTTCTACTATCTCTATGAATTCCATGGCCATCTCTTTTGTTTTTCCTTGGCCCTTTGTCTCTTCCTCTTCTTCTTCTTGTTCCTCTTCTGGTTCTTCTTCTGGCTCTTCTTCTTCTTCTGGTTCTTCCTCTCCTCTAAGGCTAGGAGTTGAATCCTGCCTTGTTTTGGTTGCTATAAAGCTTCCCTGCTCATATTTACGAGAGAGGACCAGGCCATGGGTAGGGTGACATTGTTATGTTGCTGCTGTTGCGCATTGTTCAAATATGCAGCCCGCTCTCGGTACTACTGTGTTGCATCTCCCTTTGGTCTCTTTCTTTAAAATATTCTCAATTTACTGGTTTGGATGAGATGATATCTCTTTTTATTAGATTGGAAAACTAATTTTGGAGCACTTATGTAACTCGGCTCAGCTCCAGTTTATGTTGTAGACAGTTGTTTTCTTCTCCCTATTAATTCATGATGGACTGCGTGTTTCCTCCCCTCGTTCTCCTCTATTCCACTTGATTTAAATTATTTTCTTTTGCATGCCCAGGTGGTATGAATTTGTAGTTCTCCCTAGTCATACTTCACAATGGTGGCCAAGCTAACTGGCCCCCTTTCTGCCCCTTAAACTCTAAGTCTGCAAATTTAATTATTTCTGGCTATTATGGATGCATAGCGAGGGGTGAGAAGCTATACCTGAGTTTACCTATCATTTACAAGGCGTTTGCAGGAGTTGGATTGAGGAGAGACAAGCCTTTTAGATGTTGCGTTCTTCACTATTTTCTATTCTCTGAGTGAGCACCTCGCTGAATGAGCAGCTCACTGAGTGAGCTACTGATGTTTCCTTGATGTTACTTCCCATTGTAGATGTTGCGCAGGGGGTGCTCCATATGCCATGGGTTGGCACTCTTGTCTTTTCTAGGGTCTACTTCATGAGCTCCTCCCTTTTTATCTTGCTATTCAAGAACATATGTCTGCACTGTAGGAATTCCCTGACATCTATAGCAGTCTGTGTCTTGCTCTCCTTGCTAGATTGTGCTCAGGAATGGAGGAATGTGGTGTATGGAGGTGATGGAGGATGTTATGAAAATGAATGGACTGAATAATGGGATGGATGGTAAAACAGAAGAAGGGAAAAGAATATGAATGCTTCCCTGTGTTTCCAAAAATCATTAATGACCTGCAAAATAGAAAACACACAAAACACAAAGATGCAAATGTATTTTCATTTTTATTTTTTTGAATGCAAGTGCGGCTGCCTGCATGGAGGTTTTCGACCCACATACTTGCCTTGGGCGCCTCAGAGAGGTTTTCACTCATGAATATTTATTCTCTTTTCTTCTTTATTCTCTTTTTTTTTTAGCAAGTGAGCTGCCTCCATCGAAGTTTTCAACCCACAAGCTTGCCTTGGGTGCCTCAGAGAGGTTTTCACCCATGAATATTTATTCTTTTCTTTCAAGAGGTGTGGGAATCTATGGAGTTTCCCATAAAATACACCTCTCTTCTTATTGAATTTACGAACTTTTCCCTTTAAAAAGGCTTCTTGTAAATTTTAAGTCTATGACCATTGAAAAGAAAGGGGATTCCTTCCTCATCTATGGTTCTGATTTGAACTGCGCCATTATCAAAACATTTTTCCACTGTGTAAGGTCCCAACCATCTTTTCATTAGCTTGCCTTTGAAATATTTAAACCTTGAATCATACAAAAATTCCCAATCTCCTTCTTGGAAGGTCTTTTCTTTGATGTTCTTGTCATGCCAGACCTTCCTTTGCAGCCGAACTACCTCCACGTGAAGAAGTGCTTGCATTTTGAACTCATCCTATCCATTTATTTGTAAAAACCTCTATTTTTGGGCATTTGATAGATCTAGATTTAATTCTGCTGCCATTCTTAAAGTATTGAACTCAAACTCAACTAAAAGTAGAGTCTTCTTACCATAGACTAGTTCATAGGGAGTGAATCCAGTTTTTGTCTTCCAAGTAGTGTTGTAGGCCCAAGTAGCTTCCACCAATCTATCTGCCCAATATTTTCTACTGCTGCTCACAACCTTGGTGAGAATGCTCTATAAATATTTGTTAGTTAATTCTACTTGGCCATTCGCCTGAGGGTGATAGGCAGTAAAAGTTCTATGCTGAATCTTGTGCTTCCTCAAAAGATTCTCAATGAGGTGACAAGTGAATTGTGCTCCCTGATCAATGACTATTTCTATGGGGTATCCAAACTTGTAAAACACATTCTCCCTCATAAATTCTGCTACTTTCTCCTCGGTTTCTACAATCACTGCTTTTGTTTCAACCCACTTTGTTAGGTAATCAGTGTAGACTATGATATACTTCTTTTGTCCGGATGGTAGATCGATAGGTCCAACAAAGTCCATGGCCCACTTGTTGAATGGCTCAAGAGCCACTTGAGGGTGCAAAGGAATCTCATCCCTTTGCATGGGTTTCCCCATCCTTTGGCACTAGTCACACATGCTAGTGTATCTTATGGAATTTTGGTGAAGGGTAGGCCAATAGTATCTTGCTTGCAAAAATTTGTAAGCAGTTCTTTTTGCAGCAAAGTGGCCTCCACATGGGATGTGATGACATGCAGAGAGGGTATCAAAAACTTCTTCCTCCCTCACACATCTCCTTAGGATTTGATCAGGGCCTAGCTTGAAAAGGTTTCCCCCAATTCATGTGAAAGGGGCGCCTTTTCTGATGATTTTGCTCCTCTCCTTAAATGAAATATTAGGAGGGAGTCTCCCAGCAGCCAAGTAGTTGGATATTTCAGCAAACCATGGTGAGAGTGTTGATATAGCAAAGAGATGCTCATCTGGCAGCTGGTCATCCACCATTCCTTCTTCACCTGCAGTGAGAGCGAACTTGGACAAAAAATATGCAACAACATTCTCTTTTCCAGGTTTATCAATAATAGTCAGATCAAATTGCTGCAAAAGTAACAACCATCTAATTATCCTAGCATTAAAATCTGGTTTATTCATTAAATAATTGATGGCTGAATGGTCAGTGTGAACAAAGGTCTGATATCTAGTTACATAATGCCTAAACTTGTTCAAAGAATGGACAATGGCTAACATCCCCTTCTCAGTAACAATATATTTCAGCTCGGCCTTGGATAAATTATTGCTAATGAAATAAATGGCATAAGGGATTTCATCCTCTAATTGTCCTAATGCTGCCCCTACAGCTTTTTCGGATGCATAAGTGTGGATGTGGAAAGGCAGAGTCAAATTGGGATCTTAGAGGATGGGGGCAGTAGTTAATTGTTCCTTAATGAGCTCAAAAGCCTCTTGACAAGGACTTGACCAAATAAACTCAGAATCCTTGGCCAATAATCCAAATAATGGCAAAGCTATCTTGCTGAAATCTTTGATGAACCTTCTATAGTAACCAACTAATCCTAGGAAACTCTTGACATATTTCTACTTTTGAGGAGCAGGTACCCTTTTGATGATGGTGATTTTGTTTGGGTCTACCTGTATTCTTGCTTGGGACATGGAGTGTCCTAACACAAACCCTGCTTTGTTTAGGAATTCAAACTTTTCTGGGCTCAAGGAGAGATGCATCTCAATGCACCTTCTTAGTACTTTACCAAAATTGGAGAGAGCTTACTGGAATTCATCCCCGTATGGTGTGAAATCATCCACGTAGATTTCGATAGAGTCATGGACTAACTCAGAAAAGATGCTCAGGATAGCTCTTTGGAAGGTATCTGGGGCATTGCACAACCTAAAGGGTAGGAATCTATAAGCAAAGGTACCCCAAGGGTAGGTGAAAGTAGTCTTATCTTGGTCTTCAGGGATGATTTGAATCTGATTGTACCCACTGAACCCATCTAAGAAGGAAAATAAATTCTTCCCCGCAAGGCCATCCAAGACTTGGTCTATAAAGGGAAAAGGGAAATGGTATTTCTTGGTGGCTTTGTTAAGTTCTTGATAATCAACAAAAATTCACCACTTCCCATTCTTCTTCAGGACTAGGAAAAGAGGAGATACCCACTCACTATAGGATATATGATATATGAACCCTGCATCCATTAGTTTATGCAACTCTTCTTTAACTATGTCCTTCAGAGCCGAGTACACCCTTCTTTGGGGTTGTCTCATAGGATTGCATCCCTCTTTGATGTAAATGTGATGTATGCATACTGAAGGATGCACCCCTTTCATATCCTTGTAATCCCAAGCAAATTCTTCAAGATTTTCTTTCAAAAGCTGGCATAGCTTCTTCTCTTCTTCATTCAAGAGGTTTGGGTTCATTTTCAAAGATCTAGATGGGCCAAAATTAATAGACTTGGTGGTTTTAGAGGTTGACTCAACTGAGTGAACTTCCATGCAAGGTTGGCTTTCAAACTCTTTGATGAATGTTTCGAGAGGAATGTTAGTGGAGGACTGGTTTTGAATGGTATGGTCGATGAGTTCATCTTCATCAAGGTGCCCCCCTCTAAGAATAGCATCTACAGTACACATCGGGGCAGTGTTATATAACTCATATTATTCATCCTCCACCTATATAGGGAGATCATGATCAATGGAAGGATGGGCTAGAGGATATAACACTAGTTGTTTAGACAAAGGCCCATTTTTGATAGTCATGTTTCCGGCCTGATAACTAATATAAGAATCTACGGTGGCTAACCAAGGTCTCCCTAAGATGAGAGGATAACCATTAAACTTGTCTTTTGGTTGCAGGACAAGGAAATTTGTAGAATACTCCCAAGAGTCAATGGTAACCATGAAATCCTCAAAAATTCCTTCCGGAGTTACTGTGGATCAATCTGCAAGTTGTAGAACTGTTGTGGTTTTCCTCAAAGTCCCTTGCAGATTAAGTTTCAACACAGTTTCCTTGGTCATAACGTTGATGGCAGCCTCTAGATCAATCAGAGTGTTGGGGACTATGACACCATTTATATGCACATCAACAACTGAACTCCTAGGGTCCACATACTTTGGAAATATCACCCTTCCCAGCATTAGGTTAGACAATTTTCCTACCACATTGATGGTGGGGGTATCTCTCTTTCTTCTCCTAGGTTTCTTGAAGAACTTTTCTTTGATGAGCCTATTGTAAATAGGGACATCCTTAATGGCCTGGAGAAGTGGTATCTTTATACACAAATTTTCCAATTCTCCTAGGAGTTCAGTCTCCTCTGGGGTGTACTGACTAGGGTGGATCAAGAGCTTAGGAAAAGGAGGTTGGTTGATCTGAGTGTTACATTCTTCCTTTTCCTCCTCAACCTATACAGGTGGAGATGGAGGATGGTTGTCTGGGAGTACTCTTCCCGACCTTAGATTAATCTCATGTATCTCCATAGCATAAGCTAGATAGGATGTTTCTCCACTGGGAGCTTGTTGTTCTAGTCTGTTGTTCAGGTTCTGATTGGGCTGTGCAGGTATTTGGGGTAGCCTAGGTGGAGCAACATGAGTAAACTGAGGTTGAGTTTGGGGTGGATGCATTAGAGCAAGTGGTTGATTTTTTTGAGGCCTCCACCCTTGGGATGGATTGTTCCATTGAGGTTGTTGTGGAACATACTACTAGAAAGGTTGGTTTACTGGATGAGGATGATATGAAGGGTTGTAAGGAAAAGTAGGAGGTGTAGACCAGGATGGAGGAGTGGGGGTGTACCAAGGTTGCACGGGTGCTGTTGAGCCCTAGAATTGTCTTCTCTTTTACAAACCTTCACTTCATTTCATCATTATTTTATTACTTCATAAGCCTAAAATCAATGAAGAATGATTAGGATTGCTTAAAGGTTACATGAAATTGATTAACATATTGTATTTTCATGATTTTTTCTATTTTAACAATTTTCTGCAAAATAGCTACAGAATACAGGCATTCCGTAGCTGATCGCGCATTTCGTAGTTGATCCCGCATTCCGCGGATATTTTATAGTTTGAGTGGGTTACAGGTGTCGTCTCAAATAAAGGCGCATATGGGCAAATTCCAGACTTCATCCACATCATTCCTTGCTCCCTACAAAGTCCGAGCACAATTCTACATGTGGTTATGCACGTGGGAAACCAAAACCAAGAGGTAGAGTTCTACCGGGACACAAACTCTACAACTGTCTGCAGCAAAGTACGCAACCTTCAATAAGAGTTTTAATTCGAATAGGAATGGGAAAGACAGTAATCCCTGCATTATCTCAAGTTCTGTTATGTAATTTAATTATAAATATGACTTGGGAGACCAAGCAATGCTAGTTAGTCTTTTGGTTTTTTCTGCTAGATTTCAGAACCGTGAATACTCTGTTTTCAGTCATTTTCTCCTTTAATGAAAGAAGCATCATTCTGCTGCATGAGCTGAGTCAATTTTGAGTTATATTGCATGCTACCAGGTGGTGGAGGGCCCCTACCTCCTGTGCAGCTCTGTTTTTATAATTTAGATAAGTATTTTAGCTCTGTTTTCACAGTTTAGATAAGTATTTACTTTCAGTCTTATGTTTATGTTTCAATTGCATTGAGTTATACAACCAGAATTGTTCTAATAAACTTTTCCAACATATTATTCATGATGAACAAGATGGAATGTGTAATTTCATAGAGTAATGGCATGTCAATTTCAATAGAATACTCCGGAGGTAGAATGCATGTGGTTCAGCTTTGTCCTTTCTTTTCAAGTATGATAATGGCTCTTTAGTTTAATACTGTTCATTGTAGATTAATAGCATCTTAGTTTAGTTCTAACTCATTGCTTTAACATTTCAAGTTTAGCTGTTGTCCATTGTAGCTTACTTTGTCTTAGCTGATAAATTCAATCTCACAGGCTTAATTATTTACAAAACTTCTTTTGTTCAAAATTCATACTCATACACAATTATCTGGACAAAAGATAGTATTATTATAAGGTCTGGAGTACTTTGCAGCTTCTTTATCATTTCACAAACAAGCCTCTTTCTCAAAGACTATTTTTGAAAGGAAATCTATAACTTTTGAGAAAGGTTTAATGGTGTTAAAACTGAGTTGCAGAACAGAATTAGAAACTAGTTTAGAGTAGAAACTTTACCTTGTTACAAATATTCTTTTCCACATATTTTCCAACAAATCTTTATTCATGGATGAGATGTTGTACATTGTAAGTTATCTATTTGATTAGTGATTTAGGAGAAAACTTCATTTCCACTTAGCTTGTTCATTTCTCAGGTTCATTTCAATTTCATGTTGTGAGTTTACAATAGAGTCATTATCAAGCTTTGTATTTGTTGGTTGCTAGTCATAGTTAGACTCTGTTTTGTTTCAAAATTTGCATTTATTTACCATCATATTTTAGGCTTCACTTTGTTTTGACCAATAGTTTCCCTTCATTTAGCACTTAGTTCTTTTCCTTTTCAAAATAAAACCATAAAACCAAAAACATCAGAAAACACTAAACACAACGAAGTAGGAAGAGGTTACTTAGGCACATATGGTGCACTTCACTTCAGCAGTTTACCAACCCTGGTTGACAATTAAATGAACTCAATTTAGGAGACTAGGTTGAGCACAAACAGGTGCACTCTGATTTTTGTGATAGTAGCAGTAAGGTGCACCTTGCATACCTTGTTGATATGGCCGAGGGCCTTTAGGCCTTCTCTGGTTGATGAGATAGAGTTGCTCTGGCATTGATTCCCAACCTTGATATACAACCTTAAGTCCAAGTAAGGAGGGACACTTGTCTGTGGAATGATTCTCTTCATAGACTAAGAAAACATCTATGACATTTAGTGGACATTCATTTCTTGGGTGATTCCAGGTACATCTAGGAAAAAATATGGCCAAGGATCTCTCTGCTTCCTATTGCTTCATTTTGACCTGCATTGTGTCCATTTGAAAAGTAAAGGTGTGCAACATGTCACTCTTGAAGTCCTCTAGCATGTTTCCAATCTTATGTTTGATGGAGGTGGAAGAGGAAGGGGTATTGGATGTACTATGGCTGGATCTGCCCTTCTGCCTAAATGCCCTAGAATGGTTCTGGAAGACATTTTGGATTGTCTCATAAGGAATTTGGTAGATATCTCCTCCTGATAGCATATTCAAGGTTTCTATCATCTCTTCTTTGATCCCTCGAAGAAGTACAAGTTTAAGTGATGCAGGATCAAGAGTACAGTTGGCTCTCTTATAGTTTAATTGAAACCTCTCCTCATAGTCCTCTAGGGATTCATCGGGCCCTAAATATCCAATCCTTAGTTTCCTTGGACCTACACTAGTCTTTGTACTTGTTGTTTAAGGTCTCTTCCATATGTGCCCAGGTAGTGATGTTTTCCCCAGGCAAACCCATGAACCAACGCAAGATTGCATCCTTGAGGGTGGATGGGAATAGCTTCAACTTATGATCATCATAGGTGTAGTCATAAGTCCTACAAATAACAAAAAATTCAAACATGAATGTGTCAGGGTCCTCAGAGGGAAGTCCATGGAAGTGTGGAAGAGTTGAGGGGCTAATGTTTTCATCTTAGTTTCCCCATCTGCCTCTCTTATGAGAAAGGCTCTCTGGATCCCAGCCATGGTTAAGATAGGTGAAGCAGGTCCCTTAGTTGAAACAAGGTCTTCTTATTCTTTCCCAATAGGATCCTCAAAGTATTCAGAAGGCTCTCCTATAGGGGGTTCAATCTCACTGCCATTGAAGAAGAGTGAAGGGTGGGTAGGAGGTGATGTGGGGGTTTTAGGTAAGATTTGTCTTTGAGTATTCCTAGTCCTACGAGGAATGTAATTAAATATTTTTGTAATTTTTTCAATATTTCTGAAATGACATGAAAAGAAAAGAAAGCAGAAAAGAATGCTAAAAATAAAATCAAATCATCTACTAGACACCTCCTCGGCAACAACGCTAAAAAGTGGTGAGCCCTAGTATTGCACCAAGGGTGCTGCAACTCCCAGGGGTTGCCCTAGTTTAATTTATCAACCTGGGGTTTGTACAAACTTGGATGTGACAGTGCTATATACACAGCAGATGAATTCTGCTCATGTCATCCTCTTCTTCTTTACGAAAGGGTGCTATTTCTTAAACTATGATAAGGACTAGAAAGTATATTGCTGGAAGGAAATGAAAGAAAGGAAACTAAACTAAATTGTTGGAAAGGAATGACAAGAATGAAACTGATTTAATTTGCAGAAAAGGAAATGAATGAAAAGAAACTAAACTATATTGCTGAAAGAAAATGACAAGAATGAAACTAATTTAATTTGCAGGAAAGAAATGACAGAAAGGAAACTAATTCTAAACCACACTTAACTTGTCTAAACGACTAAATGCACTCTATTTATCCTGTGGTCTATCTACCATGCTTCTACCCATGCAACTAAGATATCCATGACTTAATCCTAATTGAAAAAGTGTTGATTTTGCAGCTTGGAGGAAAGAAAAGGGCTAAAGAGGCTAATAAAGGGCTTAACACATGAAACATGGATTAGAAGTGGAAAGAGGGGGTTTAAACCTTATAAAAGCTTATAATATGGTGCAAATATGCTTTGGAGAGGAATAATTTGAAATATGCGATGGCGGAGATGCGATGGAGGAAAAATTTGCGATATGCGATATCGCAATCGCAATATCACAAAATTAAAGGGATAGAGGAAGTGTTGTTCGGGAGTGGGAGAGAAGTACGAAATGTGATGACAAGTGCGATTCAAAATGAAATAATACACAATGCGAGAATTGTGATAAGGATAGAATTGTGAAATGTGAAATGCAATGATTGCGAAATGAGAAAAGGTGATCATTCATATGATGTTGCAGTAGGACAAGTGGCATAGTGCTTTAATAATATTACAATCGGTAGAAAGGAGCGGTAATTGTTAACGAAGGCCAACAGGAATTGAAAATTGTGATAAAGTGATGGGCTTTTCAGAAAAGGGCAGAGTAAGGTTCTTTCAAAGGTTTTTGACATAGAAATGAGGAGCGATGGAGAAAGGAGGGAAAAAGGAATATCGAAATCAAGGTTTGGAAGCGGAAGCTGTTAACAAGGACCAAATGGGAAATGCGATTTCAAAAAGGAGCGATGGTAAGTCCAAAGGGAAAAAATGTGGTTTCTAATGATTTTTACTGTTTTTAATAAAAGAGCATCAAAGGGAAGTAGAAAGGGATATCAAATTCGGGCTTGGAATGAGAGAGCGTTAACAAAGATCACAAGTGATTTGATGGAGCGAGGTACGGCGAGCGGGAGTGTCGAGGAGAAAGGGTTGAGGTCTAATTCTAATGCTTTTCAAACATTTTGGGAATGAATATGGGCGATGGATGAAAAGAAGAGAAAAAGGAGGGAAATGGAGGCACAATAGCAGTGATTAGGCATGAAAATAGAGTTGGGAAATGAAGCAGGATGGCTTGATGATCTTCATGGGGATTTTGATGCTTATTCCTGCAAACAAAGCTACAGATTCCTGTACGAAAAATAGAGGAAACACGTGACAAAACAGTGAACAGAAAACATATTTTTGTCCTGTGGGAAGGTTCGCCCTCCTCGAGCTCTATTGACAGAGATGAGAAGGGGGTCTTGATCCACAACTTTTCTTCGTTTTTCTCCTCTATTATATCACTCACAAACAAATGAAAAACTATAACAGTACACTGAAAGAAAAAAGTAAGCAGCGATGAAACTATGAGAAGCAGAACTAATTGAATGACATAAATAAAACTAGCTTAATGGAAGAAAGGAAAAGATAATAAAAACAGAGAAGCTGAGGCACATGGATTGGGCCCTAACCCATGAGCCTAGCTCTCTAAAAATTAAATTAGTCGAATTAAATATTTCTGCTCATTTCATAAAAGAATAACCTCATACATCTCTGAAAGTTTGATCACTGAGTAAAATAATAAAAAGCTCAATAGCTTGCAACAAAGTTTCAACTAGAATCGAATAACTCTTCCTAGATCTAGCTCTACTCTATTTATTCTATAGGGAAACTACCAAAAACTCCCTAGAAAATAGTGATTGAGTCCACTTGACTCCAGGTAAACAAATATTGAGTGCACTCCTCTTTGAGTTGCTTGGCTGCCTTTTGAATTCGAATTGCTGGAGAGAATCCTTGGGGATTTAGAGAACACAAAGCAAATAAAACCACAAAGAAACTTATTTTATTAAAACAGAGAATCATTGTAGAAGCTACATTGTGGTGGAAAATTTGTCCTTTTACAAACTGAGGTTGTTATTTATAGTCTTTTTTGAGTTACAATACCATGTGTAGATACAATAGGTGGATACCATGGGTCAAAACCATGGGTCAAAAGCATGGGTAGATACCACTTACAATACCATGGGTAAATTCCATGTGTGGATACATACCTGGGTGGATTAATATCATGGATAGATGTCACTTACAATACCATGGGTGAATACATACAATGGATGGATGAATACTATGGGGCGATGACATTTACAATACCATGGGTAAATTCCATGGGTGGAAGGATAACATGGATAGATGAATACCATGGGTGGATGCCATTTTCCATTCGGATCAGGGATCCTTTGATGTTAGGCCCCTATATTACTAGTGCAGTCCCTTATTATGTTAGTATAGCCCCCCTTATTGTTATTGTTGTACCTTTGTAACCCCCATATTGTTATTATTTTTCCCTTACATTATTATTGTTAGGTCGGCTGGGATTACATTGTGGCTCCACTTGGATTACATTGTGGCCCCATGGACTCCTATATATAGAGAGGAGGTTTTGTCATTTGTATCATCCAAGAATTGTTCATTCATGTAATGTATTGGAGGTTTCCCCCTCGAAGTGGCTTATTTCTAAGGCATTGATATATCTTTTCTTCTCTTTTTGGAGTTGGTTTCACAACATTTGGTATGAGAGCTTTCGATTCTAGGGTTTCGCTGCCCCAGACAGGTCATCGTGGAATTTTCGCTATAACGTTTTTTCTACGAAGGTTCAGAAGCTGAAATTTTAGAGTGAAAAGCCGAAATCCTGAGGAACATCGTCGCAACATTTCAGAGCTTGGTTCGCAATATTTTCGGAGATATGATCTGTGGAATTTAGGTCTTTTTGTAGGCTCCTGAATTTAACCTAAACAGGTCATTGTGGCATTTTCGCTATAATTTTTTTTATACAAAGGTTCAGAAGCTGAAATTTTTAGGAAGTGAAGAAGCAATGAGGAAGATTGTCACACAATTTTAGAGCTTGGTTCACAACATTTTCAGAGATATGGTTTGTGGAAGTTAGGTCTTTTGCAGGCTCCCAAATTTCATCTCAAAGAGGTGATCGTGGGAAAATATTCATAACTCTCTCTCTGAGTATCGGATTGGAATTATGTAAAAAGTGGATGTAAGTACATGGAATGAAGATTTCTCTATATCAATTTTAGAGC
Source organism: Pinus albicaulis (assembly GCA_034641835.2). Classification (NCBI taxonomy): domain Eukaryota; kingdom Viridiplantae; phylum Streptophyta; class Pinopsida; order Pinales; family Pinaceae; genus Pinus; species Pinus albicaulis. The sequence continues at coordinate 1,176,376,043 of CM076577.1, read as the reverse complement.
CGAAGGAGGAAACAATGACACATGGCAGGTCGTACAATTTCGCTCTACTGAACTAGTCCATAATTAGGTCATCATAGGAGATTGGGCATAACTTTTTCTTGAAGAATCGAAATCAGGTCAGACTTATGGCATTTGAAATAAGCTTCAGAGGGCTACTATAGGGCCGAATTTCAGATATTGAGGATCCAAAATTGTATAGATAATTCAATTTCAATATAGATCTCTTCAAAAGAAAGAAAAATGTGTGTATTTGTTTTTTCGAATTGCATAAGTCTTGTGTGAAAAATCAGTTTGAAGTGATTCCAAGGGCATATTGAAGCACAGATATCAGTATTGGGTTATAAATGCCACCTAAAAATAATTCCATACCCATTAAGCCCTCAGAAAGCTATACTATGATGCCTAAAGAGGAAGAATTGTAGTATGATATATCAAAATTACGGTACCAAGTGCAACAAATTTTGATCTTACGAAGAGCAACCAAAGATGACATAGATGGTTTAAAAGCAGAAATGGAAGCTACATTGAATGGTTTGAAGGATAAAATAAAATCTAATATGGATAGTAAAGTAGTGGAAGATCACATCGAGCATCAACAACAAGTTCTCCAACTCTCAAAGGATAACCTAACTTTGGTGCAGAATTAAATGAAACAACAGGAAGATCAACATCACGTCGAAAGAAATTCTAAAGCAGTCACAGAAACAAGAAATCAACAAGCACGATCAATTTCAGAGTATCTCAACAAGTGGAATAACTTTCCTGTAGAATATGCCACATGGGAGGATGAGAATTTATACAGAAGCATCAAGAAATAATCAAGTGTTGACGACAACACTTGTTTGAAGGAGAGGGGCATGTTAGGTCCCTATATTACTAGTGTAGTCCCTTATTATGTTAGTATAGCCCCCTTATTGTTATTTTTGTACCCCTGTAACCCCCATATTATTATTATTTTTCCCTTAAATTATTATTGTTAGGTCGGCTAGGATTACATTTTGGCCCCATGGACTCCTATATATAGAGAGGAGTTTTTGTCATTTGTATCATCCAAGAATTGTTCATTCATGTAATGTATTTGAGGTTTCCCCCTCGAAGTGGCTTATTTCTAAGGCGTTGATATCTCGTTCCTTCTCTTTTTGGAGTTGGTTTCACAACACTTTGGCTGTCTTTGGAATTCGAATTGTTGGAGAGAATATTTGGGATCCTTTGGCTGCCTTTGGAATTTGAATTGTTGGAGAGAATATTTGGGATCCTTTGGCTTCCTTTGAGAGTTAAGGAGGGTGGAAAATCCTCCAATAATTTCTCCTTGTTGTCTCCTCTAAGTCTTTATGATAAAATCCTAATAAAAATGCTTAATAAATCATGATTTTCTACACTCAATCTCATATTAGGCACTCAGAGTATGTTAGCCATAATCACCACCTATACTAGCATCATAAAACCAAATAATAATAAAAATGCAAGAAAAAGAGATCTGATAAGGAAAAAAGGGGACCATTAACCCCTCCAAATATTTCTAATGATGGAGCTCATCAACAAGCACAAGGGTTTAACTATAGGGACCGCGATGGGTATGCAAGTAGGGTTTGTCACAATATTTTTGCAGAATTTCTTCAAGGAATTTTCTCTTTTTGTATTCATGGATGCTCTGATCATTTTTTCATGGTGAACAAATTAACAACATTTGTCACTTTGCAACATTTGGGGAAAATTTCGACAACTTATGGCATGAGACAAGGAGTGTGACAAAATATTGTATAACAAATGCCCCCTAAAGTATGAAAGCATAACGGGAAGTGATGGTCGAAATGATTTACAAGTTAAGGCAAGGACTTAGGAAACAATTATAAGGAGAACTACAAATAAAATATAGTACAATACATATGACATCTCTAATGTAAGTATGCCCAATAATACATCTTCGAATAAATGAACCCATGACATGGATGCAACCATCCAACTAGAAAGGATCAAATGTATGGACCCACGACATGGATGCTAGCATCCGTTTAGAAGGGATCATGTGTACAATCATGAATACTCCATGAATCATAGATTTATCAGATGAAATACAGGGTCTTCATCTCTATCCCGGCCCATCCAAAGTATGAATATAGCCATATGAATAAATGTGTCAAATTCGAGCATAGTAGATACCACCTGATTACCGGTTGATGATGTAAATTATTAACAGGTACGAGAGGAAACACCAATAATGAAGATGGCCCTCAAGGTACAACAAAAAAATCTACAAGTGTGAATAATGGAGTTGAATTCGAATACTCATGAAATCATTCGATCAAAGGACAATGATGTGAACCTATCGCCAAATGCTAAGAAATTATCATTGAGGAATGCAAGCTCCAAGGTACTAAAAGGAGTTTTCTAGATCATCTTTCTAGATAATGAGCTCGAGTCGACAGGACGAAATCCATCAAAGGATGGCCATAATGTTTCCCACATCATCGACATGAAACAAAGGATTTTTCAAAGTTGATGAGAGTGATTCAGGATAGTGGCAGAGAAGGTAAAATGAGGCACACGAGGTTTGAATTTGCATACGAGACTTCTCTTGAAAAAATCGGCGACACGACTCCAAAATTTGTCAGCATTTGAATCAAAATAGGATCAGAGGTCATGTTGATAATATATAATCAAATGAGAGGAAAACGGATCCCCCAAATCTAGGAAGGAAAGTGACAAAGTGAGGATGTCCCAAACCTGACCCAAGATAAAGATACGTTTCATATTCAAGAGCGACATGTTGCCTTTAATACAAAATACAAGATACGTTTACTTCAAGTTTTCCCCACTATTTCTAGCAAGTAACTCTTTGTTTTTTAATGCAAGATTGAAGAGGATACCATATGCTTAGAGTATAAGTTCACCCTTCGGATGAATCCATCCTAGTAAATTTAACAATCCTTAGGAATGAGTAACTCAATCTCAACATGGTGACAAGTCCCGTGTCATTTAAATTTTACGAGTCCAATGGAGGTGTAATTTGAGATCTTTTTCATGTTTAGGGAGTTTTAAAAAGAGGTGGAAAAGGAAAATCCAAATGTCCCTTTTTGTAAATAGTCCCATGAATCCAAAAAGGTAGAAAACAACATCCAAGAGAACCTCCTAGTCATTTTTTACTAAGGTATTCCATTTTCATAATTAGTATATCTCAGCCCGGAAAAGGGTTAAACTTATACTGAGTAGATATCTTTTCATTTAATTTAACAAGCTTGAAACGACAAGTGCTCGACAATATTTTCATATTTTGGGAATCTAGAAAGAGCTGAGAGAGGACTCCTCCTGGAGGAATGAGTGGTATAAAAGGTATCAACTGGTTTCAGTGATGTTGGAACTGCTCAAAACATGCAAAGGTCAAGAGGTTGGCTAAGAAGACCACTCATGAAAGTGGTTCCCTAGGAAAGGGTAAAAAAACAAAGTGAGAGAGTATGATTGGCCAAGAAAATGGTCACGATGGAATGAAAAAACAAAGGTTCATTTGGCAGAAGAGGCAGATAAAGGAGAAATCCCAAGTGGTGTATATGAATGGTTTCATTGTTTACACAAGCTTGAAACATGGGAAACTATGCTTGAGAACCCTTTAATATGGTTTCATTTTTACACAAGCTTGAAACAGAGACAAACTATGTTTGGAACAAGTTTGCATGCCCCCAGAATAATGACTTAATTCGAGGTACATTCCCCCTAGGCTTCATTTACGAGATCTACTAGTTACTAATAGTTACTAACATGTGGATGGAGTGAAGGTTCATTTACGAGATCAAGTGAAAGACTCAACTAGGAATTTACGAGATCTAATCAAAGACTTGAATTTAAAGGGGATTTGTTTCAATTTTTAACGAGCTTGACACGGGAAAATAACTATGCTCATAGGGACATATTTCATTTTTTACCAAGGTTGACGTAGTAAAATAACTATCCTCATTAAACCTTGTTTCATTTTTTAAGGAGCTTGGCACAAGACAAGGAACTATGCTCCGAACACCTTGTTTCATTTTTTTAAGGAGTTTGACACAAGACAAGGAACTATGCTCTGGGAGACCTTGTTTCATTTTTTAAGGAGCTTGAAACAAGACAAGGAACTCTGCTCCATACACCTTGTTCATGGCCCATAAGAGGTCATGGTTTTATGTGGAATTATGAATTACGGATAAAACATTCTTCCCTAAATGTGGTTTTATGCATTTAAAACAATAGGTTAAAGACTTTGCAGATACTTTTCCTAACAGTAAATAGACACACAGAACAGATCAAGAAACTTACTTGGAGTCCAAGTGCTTCGAATTCTCCTTCTGTCACTCTTGTTGTAGCTTCAAATCCAAGCTAGATCACCAAAATATTTCCTGTAAGAATGAACACTAAAAAACAAAGAGATAGCAATATACAGATGCCTATTTAGTTTATTCAGTTAAATCAATGAAATATGAACCATATACATCAGATAAGAATTCATAATATGAAAGACAAAATCTTATACAGATATATATGCGGGAAAGTAAACATCAATCTTTATTAATGGATAGAAGGGGAGGTTACAACCAGAGATTGGTTTGATGTCACCATCTCCAACATCATCCTAGCCTCATCACAATGAACATATTTCTAGAAGCATATCACTCAAATCAATTCCTCAATTGAAATTCCACCAGCATTTCTCTACTCAAATTATTCCTTTTCAAGCACTAAGATCTGTGCTCAATTTATAGATGAGCTGAAGGTACTTTCACAATCAATGACTTTCTAATAAAAGGCAAGACATGTTCCCAAGCTCAGAGATGTCAAATGGACACATGGATTTGAATTTTGACACATATGCACTCTTCTAGAAGGCACCAGCCATGTGGATATTCTAGAACAATGAGAATTTCGCTCCCAATTGACCAACGCACCCTCGAGTGTCGGGAAGTTCTTTTCAAATCACCCTTGAGTGGAGTTGCCTGCATATGAAACACACTTAGCCCCTTGAGATACTGCATTGGTGAGCTCATAGGTGATATAACATGTACTTCAAATCTTGGAAACCTTGCAATAGAAGTCATAGATTATTTTTTCTTGTTCTTTGTCTTAGGGCATGTAGCAACTGAAATGATAGGGGATGATAGACCCTATTCATTGGTTCTGGGGATGATGTCTAGTTTAACCAGGTCATTGGGAATGGTGCCCAAATTGACCTATAACACATGGCTTCCAAGAGGGTCTCATCAGATGGGAGAACAACACTATGGAAATCAGGGTATAATGCCCCTAGTACATGATGCACTATATCATTGAATATATCATCAGTGGACGTGGGCATGGAACAATTTTCCACATAATTAACCTCTGGCGGGGAAGTTATTACTTGAATATAAGGAAAATTAATGGAAGTTCATTGATTGGGAGTCAGATTAGGACCAATGAATGAAATCATTTTAATGGTCACAATTCTTCCTTCATGTGGGAAACACATCACATGAAAGAGAGAAGAGAAAAGTGCTCCAATGAAATAAATATATTCATGCCCAAGGAGTAAATTAAAATCCAAAGGGCCTTGGACAACCATCACATAAATGTAGATGATATTTCCTCCCAAACTAATAGGAAACCTAGGAAGGATCCCTAACAGTTGACTGGTTCCTCTACTAAAAGCCAACAAATTCTAGGTAACAGGCACAAGTTATGGAGAACCTAAATTTTTCCAAGTAGTTAAGGATAGAATACTAACAGATGCACCTTCATCTATGATTGTTCCAGGTACGACCACATTATAATCATGTACTGTGATCTCAAAAGGCACGTAAGAAGGAATATGATATCCTTCTAGTCGACTCCAATTGAAACAAGTGACTAGACTACTTGGGGGGGGGGGTGTCGTGGGAAAGGGAGAACTTCCCCCTTGTGTTATGAGAATGGGAGGGTTGAACTCCTGTACCATGGGAATGGGAGGATTTCCCTCCAATTCATGGGAATCTGAAGAAACAAAAAGAACCTGAGCGGTATGAAGTTCACTCTCTACAAGAAAGGTCTGATCAACTGAAGGCAGAATCAAGTAAACCATTTCCTGAACCAATGGTTGGTTAGGAGAAGAATTATGGGATTGAATTTCAGAGAGAGTGAGATTAAATAGAGATGAATTTTGACCAATCACTTGATCAACTAGTGTAGGATCAAAGAAAATATTTCGGTAGCCAGAAGTAAGACGGGGCTGAGAAGCTGTAATGTTCTCCAATACTTTGGAGGCTTCATTCATATAAGGACAAATGTGAATGCGATGATTGCCTTCACATAAATTACAGGGAAATTTGACTTTACCCTTTTTCCCATGGGAATTATTATCACTAGCTGAGGGTTTTTCACCAACATGATCTCCAGAGGCCGATGACAAAGTTCGATTTGAGTCGGTGGACCATACTTCTAATATCCTGGGAATTCCAGGACAATCCCTAAGAAGTTGGTCATTCTTACATAACTTGCAAGGGAATTTGAATTTGCAGGATTGAATGGAATATTTTTCAACATCAATTTCATGAGTAGCAATGGTTTCTTGGTTTCCCCCTTGCTTATTTTGCTTCTTCTTCTTCTTCTTCTTAGCTTTCTGGTTACTAGAATCAAGACTTTCACTAGGTGAAGAGGAAGAACAAGGTGAAGAAACAGGCGAAGAAGGCGAGGGGTCAACTTTAGGATCAACATGAGGTTGACACTATTCAGGTGGAGACGAACTTGGTTGAGAAGCATCTTTGACATTCAGAACCATGGGGTTAAAATATAACCAACTAGAAAACCAATGGTAAATCCCAGAAGGGACAACATTTCCATATAAGGAGCACCAATATATCCAAAAGAGGGAAAAGGACCAGGACTCCAATATGAGGGGATTCCTTGATTGATAAACTCAGGAACTATTTCCATTAGGCTCAACCTAATATCTACTAAGGATTCATTCACATGTAAGATGTTATTCCATGGGAAATTTATTTTAGAAATTAACAAAAAAAAAATAAAAAATGGGTAAGCTAGGGAAAAGGGTTTACCAAGCAACTGTGAACCGCAAAATACCTCCTAGCGAACCAAGAAGTAAAAAATATAATCTCCCTGAATGATGTGTTCAGTGTATCACGTTTACAAGGTGGTTGGCTCGGTTACCTATGGATGGATAGCAACCGAATGGGGAATCCAAAAATATATGCGACGATACTTGGGAGTGCAATCCGTAGTAGTGCTATCTAATATGTAACCGTTCGATGAGAGTGTTCCCATATACTTACCATGCGTGAAGCACCTTTGATATACCAAAAAGTACTAGAGAAGGGTCCTATACACTTTTGTACGTGGAACGGGATATCACCCCAGAGATACAACACTGGAAATCACCGAGAGCTCCTACGTTTAATGACACCATAACACGTCTCTAGCCTAGAACTCTAAATGTTTGTGTTAAGTTCCAAATGATCCTTAGGTTAATTGAGGTAAATTTTAATTTGATCTTGAATTACGTTTCAATTTCAAGGCTTAAAATCAATGTCACCTGAACACCTATGATGCAACTAGCATGAGAAAAGGATTATTTTTATTTCAATAAAACCTATCTAGTAGAGGAAGAGATTCAAACAATGATGCAACACTCCAGAATGAAGCAAAAAAATCATTCCTAACTATATATTTTCATTATCCAAATTCAATTCAAAGCATTAAAAAGTGCAAAACCATGCAATGTAATCTATGCACGATTCCATTGAAAGCTATGAAAATGCAATCTATGCACAATTTCTTTTTATTTTTTGTGAATGAGAATGCACACAATGCACATTTCATTTTTCATTCACTAAAAAACGTAATTTGTGTTCAATTATTAAACTCAAAAGGAATTTTCAATGCAATGTGATCTAATGCACTTTAACGAAAAGTAAACTTTGAGATGAAAACTAAATGAATGCAAACACAATTTATTTTATGGTCTCAAAAGAACTAATATTTCTCAATCAACAACAAATCAATATTTCTTCTAAAGATACAAGCAACAAACAATAATTTCAATTAACTGAAAGAATCAAAGACTAAAATAAAATTTTACTTTTACTACTTCAACTATGGGATGGAATTTTGCGAACCATAAAGAAGCTAACACCAAACAAACAAAATTTGGTGCACAGAGAGAAAGAGGATGACTTTAGAGATCAGGACACACTAGGCCTTTTAGCAAAAACCATTAAAATTATCAAATTTGAGGAACATCACTAATTTACACAGAAAAACCTATGCTAAGAGGGTCTTCAATGCTACTTTACACAAAAAAACTTGTGTTGGAAGTGCTACTTTACACAGAAAAATCTGTGCTAGTGTACAAAGCTAGACCAACATGGAAAGAAAATGGAAGACAGGGTCTTCATCACGTCTGTAATTAGAAATATATGTGCTGATAGCACGACTGTCTCTGGCAAAACACGCATTTAGTGAGAAAGGCTTAGGAGAAAGAAGCAAAGCTTGAGCAAAAATCTAGACCTAATACCCTAAAACACAGACTACTAAGAGTACAACTTCAAAAGAAATTAAAAGCAAGGATCATTGAAAGTTTTACCAAAATAAGAAAAACGAACAAATTCGAAAGGAGGGTTGAAAGGCTATAGGATCCCCAATAGAGTCACCATTTTGTTGTATAGACAATCCTTGTTGCAGACAACAACGATCTCGCTAGTCTTAAACAGAGGATCTAGCAACAAACTAGAAAAATACACACAAACTTTCCTAGCTTATATTAGAAAATATAAAACGAGATAAATAACCTACCTCGCTCTAATGCTAAAACCCATTAGTGTTGTTTCTCAATATTCTCGCTTCCAAGTTCAATCACTTAAGCATCACCATGGATTTTTACCTTTAAGGAAGATCAAACAAAATCGACGAAAGCATATATAACATAATTTAATCTAACATAAACTATGTGAAAAATCAGAGAGTAACACACTAAATGCATAATCATTAACACATTTATGGAAGGCCAAGGTATAATGTATTACTATTATAAACAGGGGAAGCATACAACCATTTAAGTTCTAATGTTGGAAGCCACCTTTTGATGGGTTTCCAAGTCCTCGCCAAGACCTTCAAGCACTCCTTTCTCCTTCAAAATTTTGTAGCGTTTAGGAAAACCTGAGCACAAGGATGGAAACCAACATTGATAAACCATTTTTGAAAAGCATATCATTCATTTATAGGGAAGGAGGAGAGGTTAGGGATCCAAAAAAGGGGGAAGAAAGTTCACATATTAAGGAGAGGACCCCTAATAGTATGATCAAAGGCCTGAAATGGGATCCCTTGACCCTATCATCATTCAATTGTTACCAACTCTCCGTTCTCGAGGCTTCTGGGAGAAGCTTCTCTTCCATTTTTGGAGAAACTACTAAAATAGGAGCAACACACTTTTTCACTTGAATTCTCATGTTGGAAGCATTATAAGCAAGTCATGGTGAAGGTAACAAGCATGAGGATTTAAATATAGTGACCATGTTGAGTCTGCAAATAGGGTTTGTCACAACCTTGTTGCGGAATTTATTCAAGGAATTTTATCTTTTGATCTTCAGGGATGCTCTGATCATGTTTTCATGGTGAACACATTAACAACGTTTGTCACTTTGTGACATTTGAGGCAAAGTTTGAAAACTTAGGGCATGAGACAGGGAGTGTGACAAAATATTGTATAACATGAATATATAGGAAACTTTGTTATCATCTATTTGGATGACATTTTAGTGTACAATCAAACAAAAGAGGAATATTTGATACATCTCAAGTTGGTTTTAAATAACTTGCAGTGAGAAAATTTTTTGATTAATTTGAAGATATGTACCTTTTATGAAAAAGGAATTCTAATATTTTGGCTTCTTAATTTTTGAAGTTGGTTTGAAGATGGACCATAAAAATTTAGAGCAATCATCGATTGGTATGTCCCAATAAATTTCTTTAAGGCTAGGAGCTTTCATGATCTCACATTTTTTATCGGAAATTCATCAATATATTTAGCAGTATCTGATATAAACTTAGAAAGGAATGCAATAGAAAACTGATATAACCATAAATACAAAGATGCGACAGAACTACCACTTCATTTCATTAATATCAAAGACCTAAAATATGCTTACATACAAAGTGGAAATAAACTAGCTCGAGTGATGGTAACTTATCTTTGAGAAGATATGTGGTAGATACATGCCTCTAAACCATGTTACAATGAGTCTCGAGGGCCTATTTATGATTAAGAAAAAATGGATGATCCAGGTGGATAATTGTGGCCACCCACCTATTCCACCTAGACCCTCAGTCGGTTTCATCAGTTTCCTTATTCATAGCAGCATTTACTATTTTTAGCAGTTTTTTGGGTCCTAAACTTCTGGAGCAGTTTTGACACCCTAAACGATGTCTTTTTGAGGTTCACAACAGGCCAATATCCATAGGAAAGGGCATGCAAAAATTCATATAGTAATAGTAGATATATTTTTGATAAGGTATCGTAAGCACCAAACAGAGATAATATGACCAAGTTATGACCCCAGGAAGTTGGTTGCCCAACTAACCCCAAAGAGGCCCACAAACTCTTGGCGTTCCATCTCCTGGGGTTATGGTTTTGGTTGTTTAGGGTTTTCCCTTATTATTCAATAATAAAAGGCCCTTGATCCTCACTCAATTTATAGATGAGCTGAAGGTACTTTCACAATCAATGACTTTCTAATAAAAGGCAAGACATGTTCCCAAGCTCAGAGATGTCAAATGGACACATGGATTTGAATTTTGACACATATGCACTCTTCTAGAAGGCACCAGCCATGTGGAGATTCTAGAACAATGAGAATTTCGCTCCCAATTGACCAACGCACCCTCGAGTGTCGGGAAGTTCTTTTCAAATCACCCTTGAGTGGAGTTGCCTGCATATGAAACACACTTAGCCCCTTGAGATACTGCATTGGTGAGCTCATAGGTGATATAACATGTACTTCAAATCTTGGAAACCTTGCAATAGAAGTCATAGATTATTTTTTCTTGTTCTTTGTCTTAGGGCATGTAGCAACTGAAATGATAGGGGATGATAGACCCTATTCATTGGTTCTGGGGATGATGTCTAGTTTAACCAGGTCATTGGGAATGGTGCCCAAATTGACCTATAACACATGGCTTCCAAGAGGGTCTCATCAGATGGGAGAACAACACTATGGAAATCAGGGTATAATGCCCCTAGTACATGATGCACTATATCATTGAATATATCATCAGTGGACGTGGGCATGGAACAATTTTCCACATAATTAACCTCTGGCGGGGAAGTTATTACTTGAATATAAGGAAAATTAATGGAAGTTCATTGATTGGGAGTCAGATTAGGACCAATGAATGAAATCATTTTAATGGTCACAATTCTTCCTTCATGTGGGAAACACATCACATGAAAGAGAGAAGAGAAAAGTGCTCCAATGAAATAAATATATTCATGCCCAAGGAGTAAATTAAAATCCAAAGGGCCTTGGACAACCATCACATCAATGTAGATGATATTTCCTCCCAAACTAATAGGAAACCTAGGAAGGATCCCTAACAGTTGACTGGTTCCTCTACTAAAAGCCAACAAATTCTAGGTAACAGGCACAAGTTATGGAGAACCTAAATTTTTCCAAGTAGTTAAGGATAGAATACTAACAGATGCACATTCATCTATGATTGTTCCAGGTACGACCACATTATAATCATGTACTGTGATCTCAAAAGGCACGTAAGAAGGAATATGATATCCTTCTAGTCGACTCCAATTGAAACAAGTGACTAGACTACTTGGGGGGGGGTGTCGGGAAAGGGAGAACTTCCCCTCGTGTTATGAGAGAATGGAGTGGTTGAACTCCTGCATTCTCATAGCTGGGAGGATTTCCCTCCAATTCATGGGAATCTGAAGAAACAAAAAGAACCTGAGCGGTATGAAGTTCACTCTCTACAAGAAAGGTCTGATCAACTGAAGGCAGAATCAAGTAAACCATTTCCTGAACCAATGGTTGGTTAGGAGAAGAATTATGGGATTGAATTTCAGAGAGAGTGAGATTAAATAGAGATGAATTTTGACCAATCACTTGATCAACTAGTGTAGGATCAAAGAAAATATTTCGGTAGCCAGAAGTAAGACGGGGCTGAGAAGCTGTAATGTTCTCCAATACTTTGGAGGCTTCATTCATATAAGGACAAATGTGAATGCGATGATTGCCTTCACATAAATTACAGGGAAATTTGACTTTACCCTTTTTCCCATGGGAATTATTATCACTAGCTGAGGGTTTTTCACCAACATGATCTCCAGAGGCCGATGACAAAGTTCGATTTGAGTCGGTGGACCATACTTCTAATATCCTGGGAATTCCAGGACAATCCCTAAGAAGTTGGTCATTCTTACATAACTTGCAAGGGAATTTGAATTTGCAGGATTGAATGGAATATTTTTCAACATCAATTTCATGAGTAGCAATGGTTTCTTGGTTTCCCCCTTGCTTATTTTGCTTCTTCTTCTTCTTCTTCTTAGCTTTCTGGTTACTAGAATCAAGACTTTCACTAGGTGAAGAGGAAGAACAAGGTGAAGAAACAGGCGAAGAAGGCGAGGGGTCAACTTTAGGATCAACATGAGGTTGACACTATTCAGGTGGAGACGAACTTGGTTGAGAAGCATCTTTGACATTCAGAACCATGGGGTTAAAATATAACCAACTAGAAAACCAATGGTAAATCCCAGAAGGGACAACATTTCCATATAAGGAGCACCAATATATCCAAAAGAGGGAAAAGGACCAGGACTCCAATATGAGGGGATTCCTTGATTGATAAACTCAAGAACTATTTCCATTAGGCTCAACCTAATATCTACTAAGGATTCATTCACATGTAAGATGTTATTCCATGGGAAATTTATTTTAGAAATTAACAAAAAAAAAATAAAAAATGGGTAAGCTAGGGAAAAGGGTTTACCAAGCAACTGTGAACCGCAAAATACCTCCTAGCGAACCAAGAAGTAAAAAATATAATCTCCCTGAATGATGTGTTCAGTGTATCACGTTTACAAGGTGGTTGGCCTTGCTACCTATGGGATGGATAGCAACCGAATGGGGAATCCAAAAATATATGCGACGATAGATACTGGGGAGTGCAATCCGTATTAATCCGTAGTAGTGTTATCTAATATGTAACCGTTCGATGAGAATCGTTCGATGAGATGTTCCCATATACTTAGTGTTCCCATATACTTACTATGCGTGGAAGCACCTTTGATATTACAAAAAAGTACTGGAGAAAGGTCCTATACACTTCCGTACATGGAATGGGATATCACCCTGGAGATACAACACTGGCAATCAATGACATCTCCTATGTTTAACGATGTCGTAACACGTCTCTAGCCTAGACCTCTAAATGTTTGCGTTAAGGTCCAAATGCTCCTTAGGTTAATTGAGGTAAATGTTAAGTTTATCTTGAATTACGTTTCAATTTCAAGGCTTAAAATTGAGGTCACATAAACACCTATGATGCAACTAGCATGAGAAAAGGATTATTTTTATTTCAATGAAACCTATATAGTAGAGGAATGGATTCAAACAATGATGCAACACTCTAGAATGAAGCAAAATAATCTTTCCTAACTAGATCTTTTCATTATCAAAATTAAATTCAAAGCATTAAAAAATGAAAAACCATGCAATGTAATCTATGCACGATTCCCTTGAAAGCTATGCAAATGCAATCTATGCACAATTTATTTTTATTTTTTATGAATGAGAATGCACACAATGCACATTTTAGTTTTCATTCACTAAAAAACGTAATCTGTGTTCAATGATTAAACTCAAAAAGAATTTTCAATGCAATGTGATCTAATGCACTTTAATGAAAAGTAAACTTTGAGATGAAAACTAAATGAATGAAAACACAATTTCTTTTATGGTCTCAAAAGAACAAATATTTCTTAATCAACAACAAATCAATATTCCTTCTAAAGATACAGCAACAAACAATAATTTCAATTAACTGAAAGAATCAAAGACTAAAATAAAATTTTACTTTTACTACTTCAACTATGGGATGGAATTTTGCGAACCATAAAGAAGCTAACACCAAACAAACAAAATTTGGTGCACAGAGAGAAAGAGGATGACTTTAGAGATCAGGACACACTAGGCCTTTTAGCAAAAACCATTAAAATTATCAAATTTGAGGAACATCACTAATTTACACAGAAAAACCTATGCTAAGAGGGTCTTCAATGCTACTTTACACAAAAAAACTTGTGTTGGAAGTGCTACTTTACACAGAAAAATCTGTGCTAGTGTACAAAGCTAGACCAACATGGAAAGAAAATGGAAGACAGGGTCTTCATCACGTCTGTAATTAGAAATATATGTGCTGATAGCACGACTGTCTCTGGCAAAACACGCATTTAGTGAGAAAGGCTTAGGAGAAAGAAGCAAAGCTTGAGCAAAAATCTAGACCTAATACCCTAAAACACAGACTACTAAGAGTACAACTTCAAAAGAAATTAAAAGCAAGGATCATTGAAAGTTTTACCAAAATAAGAAAAACGAACAAATTCGAAAGGAGGGTTGAAAGGCTATAGGATCCCCAATAGAGTCACCATTTTGTTGTATAGACAATCCTTGTTGCAGACAACAACGATCTCGCTAGTCTTAAACAGAGGATCTAGCAACAAACTAGAAAAATACACACAAACTTTCCTAGCTTATATTAGAAAATATAAAACGAGATAAATAACCTACCTCGCTCTAATGCTAAAACCCATTAGTGTTGTTTCTCAATATTCTCGCTTCCAAGTTCAATCACTTAAGCATCACCATGGATTTTTACCTTTAAGGAAGATCAAACAAAATCGACGAAAGCATATATAACATAATTTAATCTAACATAAACTATGTGAAAAATCAGAGAGTAACACACTAAATGCCTAATCATTAACACATTTATGGAAGGCCAAGGTATAATGTATTACTATTATAAACAGGGGAAGCATACAACCATTTAAGTTTTAATGTTGGAAGCCACCTTTTGATGGGTTTCCAAGTCCTCGCCAAGACCTTCAAGCACTCCTTTCTCCTTCAAAATTTTGTAGCGTTTAGGAAAACCTGAGCACAAGGATGGAAACCAACATTGATAAACCATTTTTGAAAAGCATATCATTCATTTATAGGGAAGGAGGAGAGGTTAGGGATCCAAAAAAGGGGGAATAAAGTTCACATATTAAGGAGAGGACCCCTAATAGTATGATCAAAGGCCTGAAATGGGATCCCTTGACCCTATCATCATTCAATTGTTACCAACTCTCCGTTCTCGAGGCTTCTGGGAGAAGCTTCTCTTCCATTTTTGGAGAAACTACTAAAATAGGAGCAACACACTTTTTCACTTGAATTCTCATGTTGGAAGCATTATAAGCAAGTCATGGTGAAGGTAACAAGCATGAGGATTTAAATATAGTGACCATGTTGAGTCTGCAAATAGGGTTTGTCACAACCTTGTTGCGGAATTTATTCAAGGAATTTTATCTTTTGATCTTCAGGGATGCTCTGATCATGTTTTCATGGTGAACACATTAACAACGTTTGTCACTTTGTGACATTTGAGGCAAAGTTTGAAAACTTAGGGCATGAGACAGGGAGTGTGACAAAATATTGTATAACATGAATATATAGGAAACTTTGTTATCATCTATTTGGATGACATTTTAGTGTACAATCAAACAAAAGAGGAATATTTGATACATCTCAAGTTGGTTTTAAATAACTTGCAGTGAGAAATTTTTTTGATTAATTTGAAGATATGTACCTTTTATGAAAAAGGAATTCTAATATTTTGGCTTCTTAATTTTTGAAGTTGGTTTGAAGATGGACCATAAAAATTTAGAGCAATCATCGATT
This sequence comes from Pinus albicaulis, assembly GCA_034641835.2. NCBI lineage: Eukaryota > Viridiplantae > Streptophyta > Pinopsida > Pinales > Pinaceae > Pinus > Pinus albicaulis. The sequence continues at coordinate 1,176,360,102 of CM076577.1, read as the reverse complement.
GGTATGTCCCAATAAATTTCTTTAAGGCTAGGAGCTTTCATGATCTCACATTTTTTATCGGAAATTCATCAATATATTTAGCAGTATCTGATATAAACTTAGAAAGGAATGCAATAGAAAACTGATATAACCATAAATACAAAGATGCGACAGAACTACCACTTCATTTCATTAATATCAAAGACCTAAAATATGCTTACATACAAAGTGGAAATAAACTAGCTCGAGTGATGGTAACTTATCTTTGAGAAGATATGTGGTAGATACATGCCTCTAAACCATGTTACAATGAGTCTCGAGGGCCTATTTATGATTAAGAAAAAATGGATGATCCAGGTGGATAATTGTGGCCACCCACCTATTCCACCTAGACCCTCAGTCGGTTTCATCAGTTTCCTTATTCATAGCAGCATTTACTATTTTTAGCAGTTTTTTGGGTCCTAAACTTCTGGAGCAGTTTTGACACCCTAAACGATGTCTTTTTGAGGTTCTGTGATGCCAATATCCTGAAACATGCAATTCATAATAGTGAATATATTTTTGATAGTGTAACAGCATAATGAGAGATAATATTATTGGTGCCAGCCCGGAAGTTGGTTGCCCAACTAACAAAGGGCCTCAAACTCTTGGCGTTCATCTCCTAGGGTTGTGGTTTTGGTTGTTTAGGAGTTTTCATATTCAATAATAAAAGACGCCAGTCCTGCTCAATTTATAGATGAGCTGAAGGTACTTTTACAATCAATGACTTTCTAATAATAGGCAAGGCATGTTCCCAATCTTGTAGATGTCAAATGGACACATGGATTTGAATTTTGACACATGCTCTAGAAAGCACCGGCCATGTGGAGATGCAGAACGATGGTCGCTCTGATTGACCAACGCACCCTCGAGTGTCGGGAAAGTTCTTTTCAAATCACCCTTCGGGTGGGTTGCTGCATATGCAACGCACTTAGCACCTTGAGATACTACGTTGGTGAGCTCATAGGTGATATAACATATACTTCAAATCTTGGAAACTTGCAATGGAAGTCATGGATAATTTGTCTTTGTTCTTTGTCTTAGGGCATGTAGCAACTAAAATGATAGGGAATGATAGACCCTATTCTTTGGTTCTGGAGATGATGTCTAGTTTAACCAGGTCATTGTGGATGATGCCCAAATTGACCTATAACACATAGCTTCAAGAGGTCTCATCGGATAGGAGAACAACACTGAAATCGGTATAATGCCCTAGTACATGATGCACTATATCATTGAATATCATCGGTGGACGTGAGCATGGAACAATTTTCAACATATTTAACCTGCGGCGGGGAAGTTACAAGTTATTACTTGAATATGGAAGAATTAATGGAAGTTCATTGATTCCAGGAGTCGGTTAGGACCAATGAATGAAATTTGGTCTATGGTCACAATTCTTCCTTCATGTGGGAAACACATCACATGAAAGAGAGAAGAGACAAGAGCTCCCATGACATAGGTATAGTCACACCCAAGGAGTAAGTTAAAGTCCAAAGGGCCTTGGACAACCATCACGTCTATATAGACCTTATTTCCTCCCAAAGTAATAGGAAACTTAGGAAGGATCCCTAACTGTTGAATAGTTCCTCTGTTAAAATCCAACAGATTCTGGGTAACAAGCCCAAGCTACAGAGAACCTAAAGCTTGCCAAGTAGTTGAGGACATAATACTAACATATGCACCTTCATCTATTATTGTATTAGGTATGACCACATTATAATCTTGTACTGTAATCTCAAAGGGCACGTAATAAGGAAGACGATATCCTTCTAGTCGACTCCAATTGAAACAAGTGACTAGACTACTTGGGGGGGGGGGTGTCGTGGGAAAGGGAGAACTTCCCCCTTGTGTTATGAGAATGGGAGGGTTGAACTCCTGTACCATGGGAATGGGAGGATTTCCCTCCAATTCATGGGAATCTGAAGAAACAAAAAGAACCTGAGCGGTATGAAGTTCACTCTCTACAAGAAAGGTCTGATCAACTGAAGGCAGAATCAAGTAAACCATTTCCTGAACCAATGGTTGGTTAGGAGAAGAATTATGGGATTGAATTTCAGAGAGAGTGAGATTAAATAGAGATGAATTTTGACCAATCACTTGATCAACTAGTGTAGGATCAAAGAAAATATTTCGGTAGCCAGAAGTAAGACGGGGCTGAGAAGCTGTAATGTTCTCCAATACTTTGGAGGCTTCATTCATATAAGGACAAATGTGAATGCGATGATTGCCTTCACATAAATTACAGGGAAATTTGACTTTACCCTTTTTCCCATGGGAATTATTATCACTAGCTGAGGGTTTTTCACCAACATGATCTCAGTAGGTAAATCAAGTTCGGAGTTGATGGTGGACACCTTCTAAAAGGTGGGAATTAGGACAATCCCTAAGAAGTTGGTCATTCTTACACTCAACTTGCAAGTGTGTATGTGTGCGGGATTGAATGAATATTTTTCAACATCAATTTCATGAGTAGCAATGGTTTTCTTGGTTCCCCCTTGCTTATTTTCTTCTTCTTCTTCTTCTTCTGCTTTACGGATTTACTAGAATCAAGACTTTCACTAGGTGAAGGAAAGACAAAATTAGAAACGAGCGAAGAAGGTGGGGGGTAAAATTTAGGATCAAAATGAGGTTGACACTATTCAGGTGGAGGTGAACTTGGTTGAGAAGCAGCTTGGACATTTGGAACCATGGGGGTGCAAAAAAACTAAACTGGTAAACCAATGGTTAATCTCAAGACAAACAACATTGCCATATAGGGAGTGAAAAAATTTCCAAAAAAATGGAAAAGGACCATGATTCCCATATGAGGGGATTCCTTGATTGGTAAACTCAAGAACTGTTTCCATTAGGCTCAACCTAAGATCTACTAGGAGTCGTGCATGGGTAAGATGTTATTCTATGGGAAATGAATTTTAGAAAATAAAAACAAATAAATAAAAAAGGGGTAAGCTAGGAAAAAAAGATTACCAAGAAAACGTGAACTGCAGAATACCTCTTGGCGAACCAAGAAGTACCACAACTAATCTCGCCGAATGCTGTGTTCGGTGTATCACGTTTACAAGGTGGTTGGCTCGGTTACCTATGGATGGATAGCAACCGACTGGGGAATCCAAAAATATATGCGACGATACTTGGGAGTGCAATCCGTAGTAGTGCTATCTAATATGTAACCGTTCGATGAGAGTGTTCCCATATACTTACCATGCGTGAAGCACCTTTGATATACCAAAAAGTACTAGAGAAGGGTCCTATACACTTTTGTACGTGGAACGGGATATCACCCCAGAGATACAACACTGGAAATCACCGAGAGCTCCTACGTTTAATGACACCATAACACGTCTCTAGCCTAGAACTCTAAATGTTTTGTGTTGATTTCAAATGATCCTTAGAGTTAATTGAGGTAAATTTTAATTTGATCTTAGATTGTTTAATTCAAGAGCTTAAAATCAATATCACGAACACCTATGATGAAAATAATATGAGAAAAAGACTCTTTCCATTTCGATGAAATCTATCTAGTAGAGGGAAGAGATTCAAATAATGATTCAACATTCAAGAATGAAACAAACAAATCTTTCCTCTATATATTTTCACTTTCAGTATTCCAATTCAGTTGAAATCATTAAAAGATGCCAAACCATGCAATGTAATCTATGCATGATTCCTTTGAAAACTATGAAAACACAATCTATGCACAATTTCATTTTCTTTTTTGATGAATGAGAATGCACTCGATGCATTTTTTCTATTTTCATTCACTAAAAAATGTAATTTATGTTCAATGATTAATCTCAAAATGACTTTTCAATGCAATTTGATCTAATGCACTTTACGAAAAGTAAAATTTGAGATGCAAACTAAATGAATGCAAAATTGATTTCTTTATGGTCTCAAAAGAACTAATATGCTCAATCAATCAACATATCAATATTCCTTCCAAACATATAAGAAACAAACAATAATTTTAATTAACTCAAAGAATCAAAGACTCAACCAAAATTCACTTTTACCACTTCAAGTATGGGATAGACGTTTGCACACCATAAATAAAACTAGCACCAAACAGACAAAATTTTATGCACAAAGAGGAGGAGGATGACTTCAGATATTAGGGCACACTAGGCCTTTTAGTAGAAATCCTAAATATTCTCAAATTTAAGGACAAACACTACTTTACATAGCAAAATCCGCCCTGACAGGTCCTTTAGTGCTACTTTGGACAACAAAACCCATGTTGGAAGTGCTACTTTACAAAAAAAAATATATGTTGGACGATAAACTAGACCAGCGCTGGAAAACAGTGGAAGAAAGGGTATTCAATGCAATTTTACTTAGAAATATCCATGTTAGCAGCATAACTGTCTTTAGAAAAACACACACTGAGTGAGAAAGGCTTAGGAAAAATGAGAAAATTTTGAGCAAAAAGCTAGACCTGATACCCTAAAACAAAGACTACTGAGAGTATAGACTCAAAAGAAATCAAAATGGAGGATCATTGAAAGGTTGACCAAACTAATAAAAAATACCAAATGCAAAAGGAGGGTTGAAAGGGATATAAGCTCCCTGGTGGAGTCACCATTTTTTTGTAGAGACAATCCCTGTTGAGGACATCAATAATCTCTCTAGTCCTAAACAGAGGATCTAGCAACAAACTAGAAAAATACACACAAACTTTCCTAGCTTATATTAGAAAATATAAAACGAGATAAATAACCTACCTCGCTCTAATGCTAAAACCCATTAGTGTTGTTTCTCAATATTCTCGCTTCCAAGTTCAATCACTTAAGCATCACCATGGATTTTTACCTTTAAGGAAGATCAAACAAAATCGACGAAAGCATATATAACATAATTTAATCTAACATAAACTATGTGAAAAATCAGAGAGTAACACACTAAATGCATAATCATTAACACATTTATGGAAGGCCAAGGTATAATGTATTACTATTATAAAACAGTGGGAAGTATACAACCATTTAAGTTCTAATGTTGGGTTGGAAGCCACCTTTTTGATGGGTTTCCAAGTCCCTCGCCAAGACTCACACTTTTCCTTCAAAATTTTGTAGCGTTTAGGCACAACTGAGCACAAGGATGGAAACCAACATTGATCAACCATTTGAGGAAAGTAGGGAATTCATTTATAGGGAAGGAGAGGGAGTTAGGGATCCATAAAAGGGGGAAGAAGGTCCACATCTTAAGGGTAATTTCCCTAATAGTGGGATCAAATCTTGAAATGGGAGATATCAACCCAATCCTTATTCACCTGTAACCAACTCTCCATTGTCGGGGATTCTAGTAAGAGAAGCTTCTCCTCCATTTTTGGAGAAACTGCCTGAAAAGGAGCAGCGCACTTTTTCACTTAAATTCCGACATCAGTAATGCTAGACACATATAATGGTAAAGGTAACAAGCGTGAGGCATAAGTCATGAGCACTACTCTAGGCCTGAAAATAGGGTTTTTAGTAAGCCTTTCCATAATTTCTTCAAGGAATTTCTTCTTTGATCTTCAGTGGATGCTCCGATCATGTTTTCATGGAACACATTAACAACGTTTGTCACTTCTATGCATATTTGAAAACTTAGTAGCATGAGACAGAGTGACAAAATATTGTATAACATGAATATCTAGGGAAACTTTGTTATCAATTCATTCGGATGATATTTTAGTGTACAATCAAACAAAAAGAGGAATATTTGATACATCTCAAGTTGGTTTTAAATAACTTGCGCTGAGAAATTTTTTTGATTAATTTGAAGATATGTACCTTTTATGAAAAAGGAATTCTAATATTTTGGCTTCTTAATTTTTGAAGTTGGTTTGAAGATGGACCATAAAAATTTAGAGCAATCATCGATTGGTATGTCCCAATAAATTTCTTTAAGGCTAGGAGCTTTCATGATCTCACATTTTTTATCGGAAATTCATCAATATATTTAGCAGTATCTGATATAAACTTAGAAAGGAATGCAATAGAAAACTGATATAACCATAAATACAAAGATGCGACAGAACTACCACTTCATTTCATTAATATCAAAGACCTAAAATATGCTTACATACAAAGTGGAAATAAACTAGCTCGAGTGATGGTAACTTATCTTTGAGAAGATATGTGGTAGATACATGCCTCTAAACCATGTTACAATGAGTCTCGAGGGCCTATTTATGATTAAGAAAAAATGGATGATCCAGGTGGATAATTGTGGCCACCCACCTATTCCACCTAGACCCTCAGTCGGTTTCATCAGTTTCCTTATTCATAGCAGCATTTACTATTTTTAGCAGTTTTTTGGGTCCTAAACTTCTGGAGCAGTTTTGACACCCTAAACGATGTCTTTTTGAGGTTCACAACAGGCCAATATCCATAGGAAAGGGCATGCAAAAATTCATATAGTAATAGTAGATATATTTTTGATAAGGTATCGTAAGCACCAAACAGAGATAATATGACCAAGTTATGACCCCAGGAAGTTGGTTGCCCAACTAACCCCAAAGAGGCCCACAAACTCTTGGCGTTCCATCTCCTGGGGTTATGGTTTTGGTTGTTTAGGGTTTTCCCTTATTATTCAATAATAAAAGGCCCTTGATCCTCATCGTAACACAATTCAGAGTTATGTAGCTACCACATCACTTCTCAAAGATAATTTGACATCACCTTAGCTAATTTATTTCCATTTTTCATCTAATCATATTTTAGTTCTTTAATATTAATTAAATTAAGTTTTATTTCTGTTGTGCTTCTGTGTTTATGTTTATATGTGTATTCTATTGTGTTCCTGCATAATTTTGGATCAATGGTATCTGTTAGGGTCCTATAAATATAAGATTCATAATTTTGATTTGACTCTATTAAAATATTAAAATTTTGTACATACCTTTGCTTTCTGCAAATGTATTCCCAAATTAAAAAATGAAAAGAGGGCATGCCCTTAAAAAACAATCAAAGGAAAAAAAGAAAAAAAGATCAAAGAAGAATATTAAATATGAACCTATTGACAGGAAAAAATGTCCGACCAACAGCAAGGGGATCTCCCCGATAAAAAGTCCCAACTAGACTCTGAACCGTTTGGAATGGGGATCCCGTCCGGGGTGTGGGTCTGGCTACTGCTTAATCCTCCTTTCCTTGGGTCTCAGTAGTGCTTTAGAAACCTGCGGACACACGCTTATTCGGACGGTACAAGATACATGATTGATTAGTTAAATGAAGGTATAACACTATGCGTAGCGATCTGAATAATTAAACATGAGGCCAAAAGGAGATACTGTCAACAACATATCATTAGGGTCATGATTGTACGCTGTTCTAACCACAGAAGAAACAATTCTTTATGGCAGAACACCCTTCACTTCCTTAAACGGTTTTGGGGAAAATATAAATGTTAGTAAACAAAGTTATTAACATTCATTGAGGAAGAAAAATAAACTTAGCACCATTAACACACATTAATAAAACTATAATGCATCAATGACGTAATTAGAATCACAGTTTCATTAATCAAAAGATATTAGAAACTGAAAAAAAAATACTCGTAGTGCTCACGCATCAAACCACATCAGATCCGAAAGGAATTTAACAAGTATCTATATTCATATTCAAAAGTGTGTAGTCCTTCTATATAATGTTCTCTAACTATTTGAGTCCCCCCAAAAAAAGATCATTACAATCTTCCTGAAGGAAGCTTTTATAGACTAAAATTTTCCCTTTGGGCTACCAGACTCTTCGCTTTCCTGACCGTTGGGCTGCCTTGTGACCTGAATGGGGAATGCGACTTGCGACTCAACCAAAAAGTGCCCATCTGATCATGAGAATGTGCGCGTGATTGTGAGGTCAGGGACATCAGCTTGTTGCTCTTTGAGAAAGTTCTGCCACGCCCGATAATCTACCACTATTGGGGAAATCAAGGGAACTTCTTCCCTTAACCGATGCAAGCACTCCAAGGCATTTGGGATCAGAGTCTCTCTTTTGAGCGTGAATTGGTTGGCTAAAGAGGCCAGTTTAGTGTAGATCCAAACTGGTGTAACAATGAATTTACCCATCTTGCAGCATCAATGATCTGCTTCAGCCTATCTGATAGGTTGCAGAAATGTTTGAATCTCCTGATCCACCTGTCCCCATGTCTTTTCCTCACTCAATGCACCCAGTGATGGAATGTGGTGTAGTGCATGCATTGAGTCGATGCCACTGATCAAATGCTCGTATGCGGACATTACCTTTTCTAGGTCCTTGGATAGCTTATCCTTGGACTGCATTTTAATCCAAATCTGGACCTTGGCATCCTAGGTGTGGATCCAGTCTTTCTTGGGCAGGTTTTCTGGGGCTTGAGGGTATCGACCCGTCCATTCTATCATTCTGTCCAAAGTTGCAGAGGCCTCCCTCAGTTTCTCGCTCCTTTGCTTAGTCTCTGCTTGGGCTCTCAGTAGGGGAGCAACTGTTTGTTTTATAGTGAACATTTCCCCATAAACCTGCCTCATGGTAACCTCCAATACTTCCAATTCTCTTCGGATGGTGAGCAACACTTCGTTAACAGGAGCGATTTTGTCTTGAAGCTATTGAATCTCCTCCTTTAACACTGTCCTTTCTTGTTCCGCCCTTGCCTCCCTTTGCTAAGACTCTTATAACTTATTTTGTAGAGAGAGGATCTCTCTAATCATTCGGCATACATTCTCCTTCATGGCTGTGGAAAAAGTAGTGTCGGCCGATGCTATCATTACAAGATTAGTCCTAGTATCTAGGACTATATCCTTTTCTGTCGCGGCTATAACTGGTGCGGAAGGGTTTCGTGCTAGACATCTCCTTTTCTCCTGTTGGATCTTGAAGGAGAACTGATCATATGTGAGCTTTGTGAGGTTAAACACCTCTTCTTATTTCCCTTCATAAGAGCTTGGCTCAGAGAGTGTGAAACGTGGATTGATTACAGGCACTTTGATGGGTTGTAGCTCAGTTTGTGTTTCTGTGACTGGAGAAGATGTTTCGATGTTCTTTGATCTTCGATCTTCCTCTTCTTTTCTTTTCCTTTCCTCTTCTTCTTTCTGAAGTTGCTCTTCCTCTACTTTTTCCTATTCTGCCTTTCGCTTCTGCTCTTCTTTTGCCGCTGCTTCTTGTTCTGCTTTTTGCTTACGCTCTGCTTCTGCCGCTGCTTCCTGTTTTGCTTTCTGCTTGCGTTCTGCTTCTGTTGCTACCTCCTGTTCTTCCTTCTTCCCGCGTTCGGCCTCTACTTGATCTAATTCCCTTTTGAGCTGTCATTCCGCTTCAGCCTCTGCCTCCTGATCTGCTTTTCTTTTTCGGGCCTCTTCTACCTGCTTCTTCTTTTGTTCCACCTTTGGGTTCCTTTTATGCTTTTCTTCATCCTCCTTTGTATTCTTTTCAGTTTCATGTTGAGCTTTGGCCTCTTGCTCTTTTTTTTGTGAAGTAGTGTTGTGACCTGTGTTGGTCCAAGGCTTTCTGGCCTGGGAAGAAGAAGCGCCCCCTAATTCACAGCTTCTTTCCTCTAACGTGTGATCATCTGGGTCTTCCTGATCGAACCACGCCCTCGGGGAAAGTTCCCTATCTGTGTTATACCAGTTTATTTTCTCATCTTCATATGGGAATTCCGTATGTTGGTACCTCCATTTGAACTTAGCCTGCTTACAGTGGTCAGGGACTATACTTTCTGGATCATATGTTCGGTGGTCCAATGGCTCTAGGCAGAAACCTCTCATTTCTTATGCCTCTTCTTCTACCTCTCTAAAATCTTTGACCGTGTAGGCACCAATGGTGAGAGGCAGTGTTGGCCACGGCTTCTTCTTACCTTTAGTCAGGACTTTAGAAAAGCTGAAAGTCATCTGAAAACAAACCTCCTGAAGGAGCATCTTATCTGTAACATATTGGGGCATAGCGTGGGGAGTCTTGAATGAACCAAAGACTCAGATAAAAGTATATTCAGCGAGTGGGAACCAATGCGCCACCTTGAATAATGTCTCCATGGCTCACCAAGACATGCATGGAGTGTCTTGACCGAACATTTTCCTGTAGAGTGTCGGGATGAAGATTTGCAAGATAGGTTCTATGTCTTGCTTGTACCTGTACTCCCAAAATACTTTAGTTTCTAGGTGGACTGGGCATGCTTGCTCTAGATCTGAGTTGTGGGCCCATCCCTCAAAGTGGCAACGGGAACACACAACATCCAAAAAGTAGGAAGCCATGTAGAATTCAAAGGAAAATACCTCCTCTGGTGCAAGTGCTGAGGATATGTTCGTCTAGAGAGACGCCATCAGCATGCTGGCCTAGTTTAAACGAGTGCCGTGCATAGTGACATACTCCATCAGGCATACCCATGTTCCGCTGAAAGTGGTGATGTCAAGACGACCGTATATCTTGCAAAGCATAGCTGCCACCAGCTTATATACTTTCCTGAGACCCGCCACCGGGTATTCTTGATCTTTCTTCACTTTGAATTTTTCGGGCTCCTCCCACCATCTTTTCAAGGTATCTGTTATGGAGACTGCGTGGGTGGTGGCCCATTATTATAGGAAGACCTGTTCTCATTCTGGAAGTGCATATTAAAACTCAGCGTTCGAGCCCTTGAGAGTCGCAAATGCTTTGCCTTCATAGTCCCGAATCACCCATTTTTTAGGGTCGATGTTTTGTATAATCCACTCAATGACCTCCGCGCATGGGAATATAGCAGGGTGGGCACCTGCATGGTGGAGCCTTGACCTTTTGACTTGTATGTATGCTTGTCAATCGGGGAGGTCTTCTGGGAATTATGTCCAAGCGAACTCCTGGTACACTTGATACCAACGCATGCTGTCCCCCTTAGCAAATGTACACAAGGTGTCCCTATAGATCGGGGGCAGGGACATTGGTATATCCATTTCTATGTCTTCTATTTCTGGGCTCTTGTTTTTTCTGCGAGCCACCGAAGGTCCCATGTCACTAGAGTCTGAAGAGATAGGGACACACTCTAAGTCTACTTTGAATTCACCTGTCATGTTCATGAAAGGATCCCAGGATAAGAAAGATGCCATAGTGATGAAGGCCTAGGCACAGTTTATTAAATTTTCCCCACTAAAGACACAGGAAAGGGCGAGTTAGCGACCTGCGACTGGGTCGCTGGGTCGCAAGACTAAAAATTTAAGGAAGAAGCGACTTTGCGACCTTGCGACCTTGCGACTAGGTCGCGAGGTTGCTGGGTTGCAAACTCTTGGCAGTTCGAGGAGAGTGTGACTCTGCGACTTGTGACCGGGTTGCAAGGTCGCAAGGTCGCAAGGGTCGCAAATAGTCAAATTGCGAGCGGCTACGACCTAGTGACTCAGCGACTGGGGTCGCAGGGTCGGAGGGTCGCAAGTCGCGGTAGGGCTAGCTGGGGTTTTTTAGCACGAAACGCGGTCCACTGCGCCATTGCGATGTTTTCTTCCCTTCAACTTAAAGTAACGAAAAGCTAGGAGGGCTATCAAATAAAGAGGGGAAGCAGTTTTAGGAAAGAAAAACACATAACAAGGAGGCTGGATGAGTTGTGGTTCCAAGGTTGTGCAAGGAGGAGAAGTATCAGGCTGGTTAGGGCACCTCAAGTTCTAAAGGGTTAAGAGGAGGAAGGGCAGATGGTTTTAAAGGCCTATGTAGGTGTAACAGGGCAACAAAGTAAAAAAAGGAAACAACAGGAGGAAGCGGCAACTTACCTGGGAAAATCGCGCTCTAGTCGGCCTATCAGAAGCGTTTTTTCTCTCTTTCGTATGAAAAGAATGTGACCTAGCGACCCTTCTATTTATAAAAGGGTTGCACATGTGAGCCATTAATGAGGTCGCTAGGTCGCAATATTCCGCGTTTTAAGGGAGGTGCGACCTCGCGACCTGGGGGGTTGCGGGGGGTCGCAAGGTCGCGGGGTTGCGATTTTGTAAAATCCAAGAGATCTGCGACTTAGCGACTTAGCAACTCAAGAGGTCGCAGGGTCGCTAGGTTGCAGATCAGGGAAAAGGACCATTTTGTGACTCAATGACTCTTAGCCTTTACAGATTTTAACTTAGCCTTTTCGATGCTCAAGGGGCTCCAAAAAAAAATAATTTTAAGGGTGGATTTTTTGATGGTGTTGTAGAGGCTACAACAAATGGCGATTCACTGGTTGGGCCCAGAACCTCTACTGATGATTTGCCTTGATGGGGGGAGGGAGGGGCCTCAGCAAGCTGTTCCTTTCACCTTAAGGTCCCCACTACCTTGCCTTTCGCACCTTGCGAGGTTGCTTTGCCTGCTTGCCTGTTTAGGGGCTGGTTGACCGAGTTTCATTGCTTCTGGTTTCCGGACCGAAAGGGTTGGAGCACTTCAGGGATTTACAGGATCCGGTGTGATTATTTTGTCCTCATTGTGTTGCTCCGCTGCGTGCGAACCTTGCGGTCCCGGCGAAGTCACTGCCTAGGAGTCACAGACGTTGCTCCCCTACCAGCGAGCCTGGTCAGTACCCTGGTGGAGTCGTCGCATCTCCTCTCTACGCAGGAAGCCTTTCTCAATCCTTTACCCTTTATTGGTGTGCTATTGAACTTTTTTTAAATGTGCCCAAGGCACTTATTTAGGTGTGCTCATGGCACTTATTAGAGAGAGGCAATTTTGCCTGGGCGGATGAGGGATCTCGACTTATTTTACTTGCAAGAGAGGTTGCTCCTGGTCTGTATGAGGACTTTGGTTTTTCCTGGATATCCTTACGTCACCTGAAGTTAGCTCTGTTCCCTTCCTGTCTAGTTTCCGCTTTAATCGATTTTATTTTCACAGACACCCTTTCAAGCTTGCTAGGTGAGCCACCCGCGCTTAGTAGCTCAGACTAGGTCATGTATTACCTTTGGGTGTCAATCACAGCCAAGCTCCTACCATCTTTGTGATATTTCGAAAAGAATTATCATCAGCACAGATCCTGGTGCAGTGTGCGATTGCGTGACTTCTACAATGCCTTCCACCTTATTAAAGGACGCCTACAAAACGAAGACTAAAACAAAAAACAATAAAATATGGTATAGGGGTGGGACGACCCTCTGAGGGCTATTAGGTGAAGTAATGCTTGAGGTCATGCCCATTTACCAGGAGGACCTCGATTCTTCCCTCTAGAGTTTGCAGTCTAAAGGTGTGGGTACCTAGCTTCTCCTTAATCTGGAATGGACCTGTCCAAAGAGCTTGAAATTTGGAATGTTTCCCTTTCTCTTCATGAGCTTTATCCCATTTAAGAACAAGGTCCCCTACTTTGAAAATTTTACTCCCGGCGAATTTTTTATCAAACCATCTCTTAATCTGGCTTTGGTGGATGGCGAATTTTTCCTGGGTTTTTTGCCTCTCCTCCTCTAGTCTCAGTAATGTGTCGATTTAGGCCTGCAAAGTGGGGCATGGGGTGCCATGGCTTTCTTAGGATAGCTGGAGGGCAGGGAGAGATAGGTGGGGAGGAAGGACGACCTCTTTTCCATATACCAGAAAATACGGGGAGGTGCCGAGCGAGGATTTGGGTGTGATCCGGTCAGCCCAAAGGGCGTTATGGAGAGCATTATGCCAGTTTCGCTGGTGGGACGACAAAGAATTTTTGATGATACGGATAAGGTTTTTATTAGTCGACTCAGCTAACCTGTTTCCTTGGGGGTAATAATTTGCAGAGTGTTTAAGTACAATACCATTTTCCAAAGCAAAATCATACAACTTGAAAGACGAAAAATAAGTTGCATTGTCAAAAAAAAGTGAAGTTGGAACGCCAAACCTGGTTATGATAGAATGAGTGACAAACTCTATTACCTCTTGATCGTTGATTTGGCGTAATGGTATGACTTCAACCCACTTGGTGAAATAGTCGGTAGCAGTGAGGATGTACCGGTTTTGCTTGGAGGAGTGTGGTAAGAAATCTCCAATCACGTCCAACCCCCACTGTTGAAAAGGTTCCTCTTCTGCCACTGACTGTAATGGAGCGGCTGGTTGTGCTTCGATATTGGCGAACTTCTGACATAAGGTACACTTCTGGACATATGCGTGAGCATCTTTGAAGAGGGTTGGCCAACAGTAGCTTGCACACATTATTTTGTAAGCAGTGGTATCGCCTGCAAAATGTCCTCCAACTGGTCCATCGTGTAGTTCTGTCAGGATGCTCTGTGCTTCGTTGCGTTCCAGGCAGCGTAGTAGAACTCCATCGTAATGTTTCTTGAAAATTTTTCCTTGTATTAATTGGTAGGATGTAACTTTTAGCCTTATTGCACGTTTCTGTCGAGCAGTCAAGACAGGATCCATTACGCCGTGGGCCAAATATTCCAGAATGTTAGAGTACCAAGAAAGGTTCCTTTGCTGAGGTGCGTGGTCACTCTAAAACATGTCGATTTCTTGTTCCCAGCATTCTTCTTCAACCCTGTGTGAACTTGTAGCCTCCGCGGCCATTTGGCAAAGTCCTTGCCTTTTGACAGTATGTGCCGGTTTGAACTCCAGGTCATACTCTTGTAGACATGTCATCCAATTTCCTCGTCTCTCGCCCAGTTCTTACTGCACGAAAAGTGAGTGGACAGCTGGGTGAGGGACGAACACTGTGACATGGTTCTTCAAGACGTATGGTCAGAAATGCTTGACCGCTTTGTATACTGCGTAAGCCTGCTTGTCAATCTCAGGGTAATTCAGTTCAGCACCTTGCAACCCAGTACTCATGAATGATATGGGTCTTTCATCATTGTTAGTTTCTTTCTGTGTGAGGACAACCGCAAGTGTTGAGTCTGACACGAAGGTATACAAGATGAAACTTTTTCTGAAGTCTGGACTGTGGAGAGAAGGTGCTTTTGCAATGGAATTCTTGATTTTGTTGAAAGCCTCCTTCTCTAGTGGGTTCCATTTGAAAATTGCATTCTTCTTGATCATCCCCTACAAGGGCCTGACTATTTTGGCAAAATATGATACAAATTTCCATACGAAGTTGATTTTCCCAAGGAAAGATTGCATGGCCCTTTTGCTACTCAGAGGTGGGATTTGGGCGATTACCTTCGCTCGCTCGTGATCTACAACAATACCGTGCTTGGTTATGATATGGCCCAACAAATTCCCCTCTGACATGACAAAACACTTTTCTTTGGGTTGAGTGAGATCCCATACTTCCTGCATCTTTCGAAAATCTGCCTAAGGTGGCATAAGTGATCGCCCCAGTGTTTCGAAAACACGGTGACATCGTCCAAATATACCACCACGCTTTGTCCTATTAGACCATGGAAAGCTATATCCATGGCTCGTTGGAAATTTTCCCCAGCATTTATCAATCCGAAGGGCATGTGCCTAAAAGCGAAAGTCCCCCAATTAGTCCAGAACGTAGTTTTTAATCTGTCGGGTTTAGCTACTAGCACTTGGTTATACCTGGAAAACCCATCCAACAAGGAGAACATTTTGGATCTAGATACGTCTTGCAATATCTATTCCATAGGAGGCACCGAGTAATTATCTTTGTCTGAGGCCCTGTTTAGATTTCTAAAATCCACGCACAAATGGATCTCGCCAGATTTTTTTCGTACCAGGACCAGATTGGATACCCAAGTGGAGTGCCGAACTTTGAAGATGATGCGTGTTTCTGCTATTTCGAATCACGGGTTCCAGCAGGTTGGGGTGTGTGTTATATTCTTTCCACAACTAGTCCCACGCACTGTACGTTGCGCCAGGCGCAGTAGGGGGTCACAAGGGGGGCAGCAGCCCCCCCTGTCGGGGTCTGGGGCAGTGCCTCGGCGAAAATTTTGTTTTGGTATGCGGTCCCACTCATATGCGGACCCACCCATGTTTTTTGCATGAGTTTGCACATGGTTTTGGGGTACGATGGTTTTCGGCCCCTGGTATTTTGTAGATCCAGTCAAGGGAACTATGGTTATGTTCTAATCCAGGGTTAATGGATTGGGGTTTATGTATGCTTCGGCATGTATATATATGTGTTGTAACACTAAAAGGAATATAATGAAAAATCAAGCTGGTCGTCCCGATTTTGGATCCAGGGGAAAATCTCTGTGTTTATCTATTTTATGTTTTATGCTCTCGCTATTGTTTATTTTCTATTATAAGATTCATGTGTAGATAATTTATGTTCAGGGTTAAGACCTACATTTGGTATCAGAGCTGTTTCGGCTTCAAGGGGACGCCTTTGCTGCTGAGGTTTTTTTGCTCAGGCCTGAGGTAGACCCTGTTTAGTGGGAGATTTATGGGATCGATTCTTGTGGTGAAAGAAGATGGTGAGTGGCGGAAAGATAGAGATCGAGAAATTTAATGGTCAGAGTTTTGAGTTGTGGAAGCTCAAGATGGAGAATCTGCTGGTGGATAAACATCAGTGGATCGCAGTAGATCCAAGTACTAAACCAATGGAAATGTTAGATGAAGACTGGAAGAAACTGGATCGGAAGGCTAAGGGCACAATACGGTTGTGTGTCTCAGATTCAGTATTGTTGAATGTATCTGGGGAAGCTACGACGAAGAATTTGTGGGAAAAACTTGGGACTTTGTACCAATCTAAGTCTTTGGTGAATAATTTTTTCTTGCGGAAAAATTTGTATAACCTGAGGATGAAGGATGGAGACTCGGTTACAGAGCATCTAAATGCCTTCAATAATGTGGTAAGTTAGCTGTCATCTGTTGATATTAAAATCTCAGATGAAGATAAGTGCATCAATTTTTTGTGTTCTCTACCAACCTCGTGGGACAGTCTGGTTATTGCAATAGGTAGCAATACAACTACCTTGAATTTTGATGACATTGTCTCAGCCTTGCTGTCGGAGGACATGAGACGGAGAAATATGGGGGGTCAAAATGGAGATGCCTTATCTGTACAAGGAAGGTCCCAAAATAGAAACAAGAATAAGGTTTCGAGTGGGAGATCTAAATCTAGAGGGAGATCTAAATCTCTTGGAAATTTTGTAAAGGTATGCTGGAAATGTGGAAAGGAGGAGACCTTCTGAGAGTGCGGATGCAAGCTCTGAGAAAGGAAGAGGAAAGAAAGGAAGAGGATCTGATGATGCTCCTTACGCGAGAGGAAAAAACCACCTCGGATTAAGGTGGGGATGTGTATTTGGCTTCTTCTTCAAGTACTCATGTAGATCATGAGTCATGGTTGATTGACTCAGGTGCATCCTTTCACTTCACTCCCCATAGGGAGTGGTTCTGCGAGTATGAGAAATATGATGGTGGTGATGTCTTCCTAGGGAATGAAGGGAAGGCCAGAATCGTCGGACGTGGAAAGGTCAAGCTGAAGCTGCAAGGTGGAAGGATTATAAAACTTCTTGGTGTTCTGCATATTCCTGCATTGGCCAGAAATCTGATTTCTGTAAGCAAGATGGATGATGTAGGTGTAAAAACAATGTTCGAGAAAGATGCCTGCAAGATGGTTCGGGGAGCAGTAGTATTAATGCAGGGAGTTCGGATTGGAACTCTGTACAAGCTACAAGGTAGTAGTGTTATTGATGGGTGTAACATTTCTGTGGTTCCTGAAAGTGGAGCGGAAAGCCTAGCTATCTCTGGAGAAAAGACCACGCTATGACATCAAAGGCTTGGACATATTGGAGAGAAGGGCCTTCGGATACTGCATATAAATGATATGGTAGAAGGTATGTCTAATTTCTCTCTGGATTTCGATTTCTGTGAACATTGTGTATATGGGAAGCAGAATTGGGTGATTTTTCTCTGGTGCTAAGAAGGCGAACAAGATATTAGAACTTGTGCACAGTGATGTGTTTGGGCCTGTGTCAGTTCCATCACTGGGAAAGTCTGTGTACTGTGTTTTTTTCATAGATGACTTCTCAAGGAATACATGGATATATTTCTTGAGGAAGAAATCTGAAGTCTTTGAAAAATTTAAAGAATTTAAGGCTCTGGTGGAAAACCAGACAGAGAAGAAGATAAAGGCGTTGAGGACAGATAATGGTGGGGAGTTATGCAAGAAGGAATTTGAAGAGTTCTGTAAGAAGTGTGGTATAGCACGGCAGAAGACTACTCCATACACACCTCAACAAAATGGAGTTGCAGAAAGAATGAATAGAACATTGATGGAAAAGGCAAGAAGCATGCTCAGTGGTACCGGGTTAGGACAAGAATTCTGGGCAGAGGCAGTGGAGACTGCATGTTACTTAGTTAACAGATCACCTTCATCAGCGTTGGAGGATAAGACCCCACATGAGGTATGGACTGGTAAGAAACCATCTATTTCACATCTAAGGGTATTTGGATGTGATGCATATGTACATGTTCCAAAGGAGAAAAGGACCAAGTTGGATAATAAATCTGAAAGGTGCATCTTTATTGGGTATAAGGATGGTTTAAGGGGTTACAAGCTTTGGAACCCAGAAACAAGGAAGGTTGTGTACAGTCGAGATGTGGTGTTTAGAGAGGTGAAAGATGTTGTTACACATGAAGTCCTACCAAAGGAACCTGAGAAGATAGAGTTTGAGCTAAAGGAGGATGAATCAGACTCTACAATAGAAGAAGATTCAAAAGAGGAAGAGCCACAAACCCCAGCTTTGAGAAGATCAGTTCGGGAAAGAAGGCAACCAGAAAGGTATAGTCCATCTGCTTTCTGTTCAGGTTTTGCCTTAACTATAACTGATGATGAGCCCAGAACTGTCAGGGAGGCAGTAGATTCAGAGGATAGAAAACTCTGGAAGGAGGCCATGGTTGATGAAATGGAATCTTTGCACAAAAACGATGCATGGGATCTGGTGGAGTTGCCGGCTAGAAGGAAGCCCATTGGGAGCAAATGGGTGTTTAAGAAGAAGATGAATGTAGAAGGCAAGGTGGAGAAATACAAAGCTCGGTTGGTAGCGAAAGGTTATTCCCAGGTGCCGGGAATTGATTTTGGTGATATTTTTCTCCTGTTGCCAAAGTTACTTCTATTAGATTACTTTTATCTGTTGCTGCTGCATTTGATTTTGAGATAGAACAGATGGATGTGAAGACAACATTTCTTTACGGGGATCTAGAAGAGGAGATCTACATGAAGCAACCTGAAGGCTTTATGGTGAAGGGTAAGAAAGAACTGGTATGCAGGTTGAAGAAGTCTCTGTATGGGTTAAAACGGTCACCAAGGATGTGGTATCAGAAATTTGATACCTATATACGGGGACTTGGCTTCACTAGAAGCAAGGAGGATCACTGTGTTTATTTTAAATTAATTGGTGACCGTGTTATTTATTTGGTCTTTTATGTGGATGATATGTTGTTGATTGGAAATGAAAAAGAAATTATCCAAGATTTGAAGACCCAACTATTCTCCAAATTTGACATGAAGGATCTTGGTGCTGCAAACTATATTTTGGGCATGGAAATTAAGAGAGATCGGGAAAAGAGGAAGCTCTGGTTAAACCAGAGGAAGTATGTAGAGACTATATTGCAGAGGTTCAATATGCAGGATATTAAACCGGTGAGTGTTCCTATTCCTGTAGGTGCAAATCTGTCTGCTGAACAGTGTCCCAAGACACAAGAAGAAGAGGAGAATATGGCCCGTGTTCCATATGCAAGTGTAGTGGGTAGCCTGATGTATGCAATGGTCTATACTAGACCAGATATTGCACATGAAGTGGGAGTATTGAGTAGGTTTATGTCAAACCCAGGGAAGGAGCATTGGACAGCAGTGAAGCTGGTTTTTAGATATTTACGTGGCACTAGTGATTATGGCTTGTGCTACTAGGGAAGACTAGGATTGGAAAGAATGTTGGAAATTCATGGTTTTGTTGATGCAGACTGGGCTGGAAATATGGACCAAAGAAGATCTACAAGTCGGTATGTGTTTAGCCTATTTGGAGGTGCAATCAGTTGGATGAGTAAAAGACAGTCTGTAGTGGCGCTTTCAACTATAGAGGTAGAATACATAGCAGCCACTCATGCAAGCAATGAAGTAGTTTGGTTGCAGAGATTGTGTTCAAGTATGGGGTTGGTACAACAAGCTATAAGGATAGACTGTGATAGCCAAAGTGAAATTTTATTGGCTAAGAACCCTGCTTATCATTCAATGACAAAGCACATTGATGTTCAATATCACTTTGTTAGAGATATGGTTGAAGCTAAAAGGGTGTTGCTGGTAAAGGTGGACACTTTGAAGAATGTTGCTGATGCATTGACGAAGTCTGTAAGCATTCAGAAGTTCTCTTGGTGTAGAGAAACAATGGGTGTTGAAGAATTGGCCTAGTGACTAAGATCTCCTATGGCCCCCTGTGGAAAGAAAATAACAAGTGGGAGAATGTTGGGTATGTGTTATATTCTTTCCACGACTAGTACCACGCGCTGTACGTTGTGCCGGGCGCAGTAGGGGGGTCACAGGGGGGGCGGTATCCCCCCCTGTCGGGGTCTGGGGCAGCGCCTCGGCAAAAGTTTTTTTTTGGTATGCGGTCCCACTCATATGCGGACCCACCCATGTTTTGTGCATGAGTTTGCACATGGTTTTGGGGTACGATGGTTTTTGGCCCCTGGTATTTTGTAGATCCGGTCAAGGGAAGTACAATTATGTTCTAATACAGGGTTAATGGATTGGGGTTTATGTATGCTTTGGCATGTATATATATGTGTTGTAACACTAAAAGGAATATAATGAAAAATCAAGCTGGTCGTCCCGATTTGGGATTCAGGGGAAAATCTCTGTGTTTATCTGTTTTATGTTTTATGCTCTCACTATTGTTTATTTTCTGTTATAAGATTCATGTGTAGATAATTTCTGTTCAGGGTTAAAAACTACACAGTGTAGGATGCACTTTTCTTAGCTTTTGCTGGAACGGATTCACTCCTTCCTTCATTGGGACCACATGCTAAATAATTCGAGTGTCATACGTATGTAGTTCATCATATGTCTAGGCAAAAATGTCTCGGTATTTCCGGAATAGTTGGGTGAAAGCTTGCTTCTCCTGATCGGAGCAATCTTTCTCGAGGTTGATGAACCTTGGGTCCTCATCTGTTCCCAGGTTTATCTGTCGATGTGCCAAGGTGGAACTTTTTATTTTGGTATTTGGGGGCCCGCGGAATCGGTTATGCAGATCGAATAAATTTTCAAGCGACACTATTCCCTTGGGCATGGGATTTTCCTTGCGTTTATCATGTTCTTCCTGCAAGGCCTGATCATGGTCAGCTTCTTCTATCACTGCGTCTTTGAACACCTCGGTGCTGAGCATGAATTCCAGTATCTGTTGGTCATCATCAAAGATGCGAAAATTAGTGATGTTATCTGGCACATATGGTTTATACACTATTTCAATATAAAAACCATCTCTTAAAGGGGTGAACCTAGCAGCAACGTTAGCCAGAGTATCAGCTGCCGCATTATGCATTCTAAGCACAGACTTAATACCAAATGCATCAAAAGTATAAATTAGACACCATACCTCTTGTTGATAAGCTTTTGAGTGTGGAGACAAGCAATGAATGGTATTGCGTACCTGATGAGTGATGATCTCAGAATCTCTGATAACCTTTAAGCATCTTACCTTTAGGTCCAACGCCTTTCTAAGTCTCAGAATTAAGGCTTCATATTCGGCGGTATTGTTGGTGCACTGGAATTCTAACCGGCATGAAATCATAAACTTATTCTTTTGGGGATCCAACAGGATGCAACCAGTGCCAGCTCCGTCATGCGTCTTGGAACCATCATAATACAAGGTCCATACATCATCTTTTGGTTCCTCTGGAGCTATGGGTTGGGGAGAGATTTCAGCTTGGTGTATGATGGGAACAGTTTGGTCTTCAGTGACGAGAATTAGCTCTGATTGGACCTCTAGGCTTACTGGGGATTGAGGGGGGTGGTAACATCTGAATATGGCCTCTAAGAAACACATGCCAAGTTCCTCTTGGGAAAATATAATAGGTTCATTGGTAGCGTCCAAATCAGTCACAGTATGTTTCATATAAGGCTCACTTTCCACTCTGATTTGGTTGTTTCGACCCTTGTAAGGAAGCCACAGGTGAGACCAATCGGTAGCGAAGTACCCTTTTAGCTTGCTGGACCAGTCCCTACTTAACAGGAGACCGTAGGCTTCCGAGATGTCTACGAATACAATGTATATACACTGGTGGACTCTGGAGTCGGAGGATAGGTGAATGATGACATTGTTTAGTTCACCTACAGAGAGTACTTGCAATATGTCAAGCTAGATAATCCTAGCGTCAGTTTTCTTCGGGCGAATGTTCAGATTTTTACACACAGAAAAAGGCATGAAATTTGTGGATGTGCTGAAATCAACCAGGCAGTTATGAACGTTGAAGTTAAAAATTTCAAACGACAGGAGAAAGGGGGGAGTAAATCACCTGGAGTTTGCATTTACTGCGTTCACAATAGACTAAAAGCTCAGACTATCTTGGGCGGATGTGTTGCTTATAGGTTTGGTTGTCGAGGCATTGGCAAAGGCTTTGAGAATAAGCTCTCATTGGTTGGTGATGTGGGCAAGCTCATAAAGGGAGATGTTGGCTCTAGTTTTCTTCATGTCTTCAACAATGTTGTAACTAGAATCAGAATGTGGACTAGTCTCGGTGGGGGTTTTGGGCGACCCCAGCGAGAGCTTGCTCTTCTGGTTTACTCGGGTGTTATTGGGAGTGGAATTCTCAGGAATAACAGCTTGGTGTTCATTCCCTGGGGGCAATATTTTCCTTAAAAAGGCCCTCTTCTTCTCTTCGAAGGACTTGTTAGCCACTGATAAATTCTGTTATACCAAGAAGTGGCTAATTTTTTTCTTCAAACTTCAAGAGATAATTCCCTTTCATAACCTATCATCTTTGAATTTTTTATGAAGATAACTAATGTCTTAGTTAATATTCACTGTTTTTTCCCTCATAAACCTGAAAAATCTGTTGTTTTCCTAAAGAAGACTGCTTAAAAACCCACTTTTCCTTTCATTTTACCCCTCCTTTTACTCATGAATAACCCCATTTTCATCCCCTTTTTTCCTCCATAGAACCCCTCAAAAACCCTTTATCTAACCTCTAAATCATTCCAAACACCCTTTTAAACCATTTTTTCCCCTTTCATTTGGTTTAAAAATTCCTTTTTCCCCTACCGGAACCCTCGAATTACCTCAAAAACCTTGTTTTT
Source organism: Pinus albicaulis (assembly GCA_034641835.2). Lineage (NCBI taxonomy): Eukaryota > Viridiplantae > Streptophyta > Pinopsida > Pinales > Pinaceae > Pinus > Pinus albicaulis. Next base: position 1,176,337,074 of record CM076577.1, on the reverse strand, counting down.
TAGGCCTAAAACAATCCAAAAACATTATAAGTTTCTTAAGCCCACGAGGGCTTAACTCCTATAACCCCCGCTTCTCATAACACCGAAAGCCTCACAACTGGGCACTTAAAGGACTTAAAACCCTTCCTAGAAGCTCACTTTCCTTTGTATTTTCGTAAGACCCGACTTTCCTTTGTGTTTCAATGAAACTCGACAATTCAAAGTTTCAACGAATCTCGACAGTCGATCTAAACCGATCAACAGCCATAGGCTGAAATCACATCGCAAATATAAAATCACATTGTAAATATTCATTTGACGCATTTTTATTGTTTATTGCCTTCCGCCGACGCGATCCTGCAATCGTTTCTCCACCGTTGATCTGATCCATTAAAGCCAGATCCAACGGTCCATACCGCTCCCCTTTTCCAAACCCGTCTTCTGCCTTTTTCTTCATTATTATATCCTGACCATTGATCTAGTTTCCAGATCAATGACTCTCGCTCCATCGCAAATCGGAAAATCGCAAAACTCTTATCCAGTTCCTATTGACCTCTGCCGATTGCGATCCTACGATTAAATCTTGGTAGTTGAATCCACAAGAACCAACGACTTAGATTTAATCGCGCTACGTCATAAGCCCTTTGCCATCGCGCCTACCGATTAAATCTCCACCGTTGATCTCTGAATCCAATCCAATGGTCAGCACTTAATCGCGCATCGCAAAATCAAAAGCCCTGGATTTTTAGCCCCTTTCCTTTTCTCCGATGCAATTAAATCCTGACCGTTCATTCCGCCAGATTCGACGGCCAGCGTTTCATCGCATCGCGCCCATCCATCGCCTGATCCTTCATTTTTTTGACCTTGTGATCAAATCTCTGCCATTGATTTCCTCTAATCCAACAGTCCACATTATTTCCACTCTTCACACCTCGCCCTTTCCATATCTCCCCCTCAACAAATCTAGACCATCCATTTCCCTGATCCAACGGTTCACATTTAAACCGCCGTTTGACCCCACCTATCTTTTCCACCCGTGCATCTTGTCCTCCATCGTGTGCTATCCGCACCGTTGGATCTGCATCCATCCATTTGACGGCTAATAATCAGTTTCGCGTTTTTTTTGCACTAGAAGTTTAATGCCAAGAAAAAACGCGAAAAAAGTGGTTTTGGGGAGGACACGTGTCAAGCGCAGACCCATATCGTGTTTTTCTGGGAAATTTTTGAAACCACTCCAATGCCGCGCGAAAACCATTCCGGTTTTCCACCATACCACCATTCCTCAATACATTTATTTTCCTCCTTTTAATCTTGACTGTCCATTAATCCTAATCTGATGACACAGATTAGATTTCAACCCCAAAGCCATTTCACCCATCTATCCTCCCGAAAGACTCCTTTAGTAAATCTCAACCATTCATTATTTCGATCGAACGGTTCTTGTTCAAAGTTGTGCCCAAACTCCATGTTAACCCCATTTCACTTCCGCCAAAGGTTTTTTTCCCTGTTTTATTACATTTTCTTCCATTTTCACTTTTCACATTATAAAACTCCCGATTAATCTCAGTCGTTGATAAATCTAGATCAACGTCCCAGACTTAATCTGATCCTCATTTCATCCAACCGCCTCCCCATCAACCCTAGCAAGCGATCCCGACTGTTGATTAATTTCATCCAATGGTCATGATTTAATCTCGCGCCCAGAGCTGTCTAAACCTATTTTCACCAAATTTTTCATAACTTTGTTTGTTTTTTGCAGGTTTTTAAGGTTTTTCCATTGTTTAAAAAAAAAAATGAATGGCCAGGGATGACGATCCTCCAAGCCATTATTCATGAAAACAAGGAATCTATAGGGTTTCGAATATGGTTTCTCCATGCCTCATGAGCATTTGTGAAGTCATAAAGCCCTATGTGCGCCTGCAAATCACAGCGAAACTCAGTACACATCATAAATGAAGAGTATCAGTGTCAAAGGATAAAATCAAAGTGGAAATCAAGGATTAAAGGTTTTTAACATAGTTTTGAGGGATTAAGGTAGAAATCTCAGAAATAAAAGGCCTAATCCACGTAGATGAAGACAATATGAGGACCAAAAGACAAATATTAAGCCTAATCAGGCCTAAAACACATATCAAAAGAAAATTAGCAGTGTTTTAGGTAAAAACAAGGAGATCTAGCAGTCCGAGAAGCCTCCACTGCCAGATCAGAGGCTAATTGAATCCTCTCTAGCTACCAAAAGCCACCAGTAGCCTAAATAAATAAAAAAGAAGGTCTAGTTATTGCTAGAACAGAAGATATTTGCCTAAAGACAGTTGAATAGTTATTTTAAGCAAAAGAAGATATTTTAAACTGTCAGTGAAGTTATTGTGAAGGATAAAATAGGCCTCGAAGTCCACCTTTTTTCTCATCAAGCCTAAAATAGCAGAAATAGAGTTAATGAAGCAAAGTTGTAAATGAAATGCATTCCTACCTTAGGCCTTGCGTGGTTTTCAAGGCTAGGAGTTGCATTTAGCGTAGAATTTATTACATATCAATCCTAAACTCTTCTACCTCCTCATTTCTTCTATAAATACTTCTGAAGAAGATGAGAAGTTGTTGGTTGATTGTACACTAGTTGTAATACTGAAACTCTCTGAAATAATACATAGTCTGTCTAAAGTTGAGGAAGAAATTGAAGTCTCGGAACCTTGACGATGTTGTTGCATGTTTGTTCTTGAAAAGGCTCTATCATTGGATCCATGAGCTTGGCTGTTGATGAATTATTTTGAACTGTTTAATGTTTTCTCTTGTTTTCATTTTGTTCCATAAATGCTTACTATAGTAGGATGAAATTTTTAGGCTAATAAAAGACTCCTAGAAGCACCTTATACCTATTCATCCTTCACTATTTTATGTTTTCTTCTGCTGAGGTATTTTAGAGTCTTTAATCTCTCTCTTTAGTCATCATGCTTGTTTATTTCTCTAATAGTTCAAATAGTTGGTTTCAGCATGATTTATGGTTTTCCTTGCTTGTCCGCTGCCACTTGAAAGCTATTTTTGAAGTCTCCCTTTGAAGTACCATTGTTTATAGTTAGCCAAAGAGGTCTGTTTTGATCATGCCCTTTGTCCTTGCTTGAACAATTGTTTTAAAGGTCTTTATAGTTGTGATCATAGATGTTTTTAGGTGTTCCCTCTTCTATGACTGAAATTATCAGTGAATCTTTTATGTTTTCTAAGCCATTTGAAATAAAATCTTTGAGGAAATAAGATGTGCTCCCGAATCTTAGATTTCATTTTAAAAGTTGTCTTGAAGTCATAATTTGCTTAAAAGTGTGGTTTATAGAATTCATGGTTAGCCCTGTCTATTAAATACCTCTTTATTGTTCAAGTTAAGCTTTCAATTTCCCTTTGTTGAGAATTAAAACTCTCTTTCCAAATCATTGATGTCCATCTCATTCCAAAAAACCAAAGGATCCTATGGGAAAGTTAGATTTTCCCTTTGATATCCCATATCCATTGATAAGTTTGTCATAAACCTCTTCTTGACTCCATTTCCCAATGAATCAGACATTTCTCCTTTCTACCTATCATTCCTAGACCTTTCATGTTCTGCTATGTCATTTAACCAAACAAAAAAAAAAACACTTGCACTTAATAACTAGTCTAAAACCCATACTGAAAAGCAAACAAGATAAACCTTTGCAAACAAGTAAATTTGAGAGATCCCTCTATGAGAACAAGAGGACTAGATCCTGGAACTCTAAATATTGGTTTTGATGTTGCCCTATCTTTTGATTTTCCAATCTATCAAAACATAGGACCCCAACATAATGGTGATCACAGTGGGACTCTGAGTAGAATCCTTGAAACTAAACACTCATTGTCCAGTGAAACATAAGTAACTTTCTTCAAGCACTACCAAGCATAATGGTAATCATGATAGGACTTATTTGAATCAATGACAAACTAAGTAACCCCTAGGATTCTCATAGAACTTTAACAAATCTTGAAGGAATCAGATAGTAAGGCATAAGAGTGAACTCTCTTTGTTTTAAACACCTTAGCTAAGTGTTGAATTAGATTTAGGACATTCTCATAACTCATAGGACTGAAAAAACTTAGAAACCCCAAAAATAACTCAGATTGGCTTCATAATAAACACGGTGGTGGAACCATCCAATATTTTACCTTCATAGAAGCTAAAAAGTTTCCACCTGGTGACTCCACTAGCCCCAGTAGGCCTATTACTCATCTAGGTCTCCATATCTCTTTAGGACTGTGTTAACCAACCTTGAAGAAGTTTAGAAGCCTAGTCCCATACTAGATAAGACATTGTGAGAGGCAATACTTTTAAAAAAATAGTCCCAAGAACTTCAGCCTTTCTCATTTTTTGAAAAAGCAGTCTGGCTTCACATAAGATCAACACTAGATCCCATCCAGACCCTAACCCTCCTACAATAGTTGACAATCCAGAGAGAATTCTGTGGCAGAATCCTAAATCTAGAAAATCAACTGCTGATAGGAGCCTCTTAAGAACAAAATCTGTCCCTGAAAACCTTGTTGTCTTAGAGGATTAACACTTTGATTGACATCATACAAAGAACATATTTAGAACTAGATATCAAGGTGATTTAAAACAAACTAATCTTGACATTGCAGATTTGCAGTAAAGCTTTAGTAGAGAAGCCTCACCTTCCACTCCTCCTGATTCCCAGCTTCTTCATCACTTTAGCCTTTTTCATAACAAATCTGCTCAAAACCAGTTTGCTGGTCCAAGTGTTTCTTCCACTCCTATCCATACTACCACTGTTCAAAAAACTCCATTCCAGCCCAATTTCCCTCTTGTAAATCCACCCCTTGTAAATCCACCTTTCTTTCCAGCCATGGCAACATGGTATGCCCCATTAGTGTTACCACAACCTCTACTTCCCTTACCAAATGAGTACCAATCCAAAATTCCCCATTTCACTGGAAAATAATCTACCACAGCTCAACATCATGTAGATAGGATGGAAGATGCATTCGATCACATGGAAATAGAAGAAGAGACCATAAAGATGAGAATCTTTGCCCAAAGTTTAGGGGGAGATGTAAATAAGTGGTTTAAAAACCTACCTCCTAACAACATCAATGATCTCCCTTCTTTGCATCAAACATTTATAAACAAGTGGGAAACCAAAAATAACCCTCTCCAAATATTAGCAGAGTATAGCAATCTCAAAAGAAATCCAGGGGAGAGTGTTCATGACTACTCCACTAGGTTTAACAGTGTTTACAATGCTCTTCCACCTCACATGAAACCTCCCCAAGGCATGGCCTTAGTAAGATACCCTGAAGGTTTTGATGCTGAAATGGCCTATCAATTAAGAGAGAGATATTACTTAACTCTAGAAGACATGCAGAAGGGGGTTGTGAGTGTAGAAGCAAACATAATTGAGAAAAGAAATAGGTTAAGATCAGAGAAGAGGGTAGCTTATAAATATGACATTTCACCCTCAAGCTCAACTTCTGACACCAAAATTGACAACCTTTTGAAGGTAATGGAGAGGATGCTTGAGAAGATCAACTTGAATGATAGAATGCCACAAAGAGAACCTCAAAACAACCAAAATAGAAATAGAAATCAGAATTATAGAAGAGAAAACAATCAAGATAGGCCAAAGGAAAATGACCAACAGATTAGACCTCCCTTCTAAAAAAACTATGTAGATCAATATGAGGAAGACAAGGAGATTGAAAGGTTGGGAGAAGGTCATGTAAACTAGATTGGATCAGACAGTGGGGATGATGTTTTCCTCACTGAAGAAGAACAAGGTTTCTTCTCCTCTGATCAAAATACAAACACCTATGAATATTCTGATGATTATAGATTGGGGTTTGAAAATGAAATCATTATTGGGTATGTGTTATATTCTTTCCACGACTAGTCCCACGCGCTGTACGTTGCGCCGGGCACAGTAGGGGGGTCACAGGGGGGGCGGTAGCCCCCCTTGTCAGGGTCCAGGGCAGCGACCCGGCAAAATTTTTTTTGGTGTGCGGACCCACTCATAGGCGGACCCACCCATATTTTTTGCATGATTTTGCACATGGTTTTCGGGTATGATGGCTTTCGGCCCTTGGTATTTTGTAGATCCGGTCAAGGGAACTACGGTTATGTTCTATTCTAGGGTTAATGGATTGGGGTTTATGTATGCTTCAACATGTATATATATGTGTGTTGTAACACTAAAAGGAATATAATAAAAAAATCAAGCCGGTCATCCCAATTTGGGATCCAGGGGAAAATCTCTGTGTTTATCTGTGTTATGTTTTATGCTCTCGCTATTGTTTATTTTCTATTTTAAGATTTGTTTGTAGATAATTTTTGTACAGGGTTAAAACCTACATTTGGTATCAGAGTTGTTTCGGCTTCAAGGGGACGCCTTTGCTGCTGAGGGTTTTTTTCTCGGGCCTGAGGTAGACATTTTTTAGTGAGATATCTACGGGATTGATTATTGCGGTGTCTTAGGAATCTGTAATTTTAGCAGATTGGTGAGACTAAAACTGCAGAGACAACACTTGAACCACTTTGGGATTCTAGGATCTAGCCCTCCTGAATCCAGAGAGGGATCTCTCTATAAGTGCATAGATTGATTTATCTTTAAGGCTTTTGGGTATGATATTAGGCTAGTTATGAAGAACGAGGTTTTGTTTGTTTTGATTGGGCAAAGATAAATGAAGGTGAATGAAGTCTAAATGAAGGGTGAAGGTGAATGAAAGTGAAAATTGAATCAGCTAAGAAGATAGGAAAGAAATAGCTTCAATCCATTGGGCTATGGAGTCATAGTAGGATTTAATTGAAACAACAAGGTTCAAGAGTGGTCCATGGGGCAAGTCATCTATCTCTAAGGATCTCTTTAAAGTTGATTTTATGGAATGAAATGAAACAATAAGAAGGGGAATCAAACAAATGAAGAACAAAGAGCGACCTAAGATCAAGTAAGTACTTTGAAACTATCCTTCTTTTGGCATACACTTAAGAAAGACATAAAAGTAATCTAAGATCAGGTAAGTACTTTGAAACTAGCCTGCTTTTGATGCACTTTCAATAGAAAACATTTAAAACACAAAAATAATAGCTTAAGATCAAGTAAGTACTTTGAACCTATCCTGCTTTCAGTATATTCTAAGGGAAACTTTTCAAAGCAACTGTTGGAGAAGAAACTAGAGGACATGGCTCACCATAGACTTCCCTAGCTCTACTTTACTTAGCAAACTTATCAAGACAACACTTAAGATGACAAAGACTAGTCTAAGATCAGGTAAGGACTTTGAACCTAGCCTGCTTTCAACATACTCTTAGGGAAACTTTCAGACAACCTTTAGAGAAAAAAATAGAGGATATGGCTCACCATAGACTTCCCTAGTTCAACTTTACTTGGTAGAAAATGAAAATAACTTTCAAGAACAATATTTATTTTAGATAGTAGGACGAGGGAACACCAGCATTCTTAACTGCTTGGACTGTATTAAATCATTCTTAAACAACACAATTGGAAGAAAACATGTAGATAAAGCTTATCAGTAAGAGCAGGGTAGCTTTGATAGTAAATCCTAACTCTATAATTGTTGTTCTTTATCAGAGAAGATGGAAAGAATGGAAACAGAAATAAAATAACAATTTAAAATAATAAAAACATCACCGTTGACATAGACCAGGATCCCATAAATCAGCTTGTATTTGATGCTTCAAACCAGTTACAATCTTCAAGTCCAGTGGTTCTCTACAGCTTCAAACTTTTCATCTCAAACTTAGGTATCTTCAATTACAAACAAAGCTTACAATAGCTTCAGTAAACTATTTATAGGTAACAGATATGCAGTGACCAACATTATCTCATCGTCTACAGAAATATTTATAGAAGAAATGAGGAGGTGGGATGGGATAAAAGATCTTCTAGGTTCAATTAATACAGTTTAATGCTTCTCGGCCTTTGAGGGGCTCAATGGAGAAGATTTTAGATATTTCTCTGTATTAATTAGTTTACATTAAGTATTAAGTTCGTTGGGAAGATTTGTTGACTTTAAGGCTCTTTTTTATCCTTGTAATAACTCTAATGACAGTTTACAATAAGTTCCTTTGGTTGAAATAGTTGTTCAGTTGTATTGATGCAAATATCTTCTGTTCTGGAAGTAACTATGGCCTCTTTTGAATGCTTTGAGGCTACAAGTGGCTTTTGGTAGCTGAGAGGGTTCAATTAGCCTCTGATGTGGTAGTGGAGGATTTCTCAGACTGACAGATATTATTGTTTTTCTTTAAACACTATTAATTTGATTTGATTCTGTGTGTTAGGCTTAATTAGGCCTAAATTCTGTCTTCTGTTCTTCAAACTGTGTTTAATTGAGTGGATTAGGCTTTAGATATTTGATTTAGGCTGTAATCCCTCAAAAATTGTGTAAACCATCTTTAATTCTTCATCTCTGCTGTGACTGGATCTTTTAACACTGATACTCTTTGTTTGATTTAGCTTTGTTGTGTCTTGTTGATGTGCAGGTGCGTAGAGGGTTTTAAAATGGCGTCAGTGCTCATGAGGCACTGATAAAACATAATTTGGAACCCTACAGAACTATCTCTTTCATAAAATAAAGGCGTGGGGGATCATCATCCCCGGCCTTCAATTTTCTTTTTAAAATTTTGAAAAAATCATTGAAACCTGCACAAACCAAGAAAAATTTAGAAAAATCCTGCGTATTTGGGTTCATACTGCTTTGGAGGCTTAGGTTTAGAGTGCAGCCGTTGGATGAAAGCATCCAATGGCGAGGATTACTTTGCCGAGGTCGAAAGGAGAGGTGGTTGAATAAACGATGCAAAAGATTAAGTCCGAGTTGTTGATGCATATTGATCAACAGTTGATATCGATCGGGGAAATATAATGTAGAGGGGGTCAACTTTATAATGAAATGGGGAAATTATGAAGAAAAATGGCAAAAAATCTTAATCGACAGCGAAAAAGGCATAAATGAAATTTGGGGTTTCGGAAATAACCTGGACCGCCGGATGAGATCGGTCGACAAAGATCAACGACGGAGGTTGATTGATGAAGGCCCTTGGAGGATGGGTGGAGGGCGATGAACCAACGTGATATTGAATGCGGGCCGTTAGATCTCAGAGATCAATGACAGAGATCAGTTTTGAGAAAATGTAATGGGAAAGGGGAAGGTGGTTTCGGCTGGGAAAACTACTGGTTTCATGCAGCAAAAAGGGAGAAAGGAAGTTTTACCTATTTGAACACAATATGCATTACAGGCCGACACGTGGCCTTTTAAAACTGCCTACATCGCGTAATTTTGGATCATTAACCTTCGGGCTAAAAATCACGCGAAACTGCGCGTCGACCGTCAGATCTAGGGTCTTAGATTGGACGGTCGTGGAGAGAGCATGATGGAGAATAGATGCTCAGGTGATAATATGTGGGGCAGAGTTTGAGCAGTTTTGATCTGGACCGTCAGATCAAGGAATGAACAACGGAGATTTGATCTGGGAAGGGTAGGACCCAAAGGAGTTGGGCCTATCGGGTTGAATCTGGGCCGTTAGATCTTCAATATGGACAGCCCAGATTCAATCTTGGGGCTAATGAAATAACATATGAGATAGGGGCAGGCGGAGAACGGTTTAATACTGGCCGTTGATTTGCAGAGATCAACAGCGGAGATTCGCCGAAAAACATTACACAGCGGGTTTGTATGAATTTAAAAAAGGCTGCGAGGATTGATTTGGACCGTCGAATCTTAGGGTATGGACGACCCAGATGCAATCAGAAGATTGAGATTGGCAGGGGAAAAGGGAACAAAGCGCCGATGTGATTATAAAAGGGCTATTGATCTAAGTATCAAATCGACGACGGAGAATGAATCGGAGGTCCAAAGGCAGAAGGATGGGCTTATGAACAGAGTGATATGGGCCGTCAAATCTTGGCCTGGAGGGGAAGATCAATGGTTGAAAATCCATCGGAAGGTCGCCAATCGGGAGGGGGTGATAAATGCATCCATTGAAATCTCCTATGCGAGATCCCGATGATCGTTGATTGGTTTAAGATCAACGGTGGAGGTTCGCCCAACCAATGAACCATCGGGGTTCTTTATAATATGAAAAAATGGGGATTTTAATAAAATACGAAGGGAAATTTGCTTCGGGGAGGGTTTTATATAATTTTTTAGTGCCCGATTGCGGGGCTCATGGTTTTACAAAGGGAGCAAGGGATCGGGGGTTTATAACAAAGGATCCAATCACATCGGGGGTTCTTAAATAACAAAAGAAATGCACTTTTCGGAAGTTTTGATCGCGATAAGTGCTTTGGGACTTTAACTCTTGGTCCTGGGCGTGGGTATACGGTGGAGAAGTGGTTTGGGGGCTTAGCCGAAGGGGGCTAAAGCCTTAGCATAAAAAAGGCTCATTTTTATGATTTTTCAAGCATTTTCAAGGATTTTGAAAGCTTCCGATAAGGCATAAAAGGAGTTTTAAACCTTATCAAAGGGGTTTTAATGAAGGAAAGAGGGGAAATGAGGGAAAATAGCGAAAATTTTATGAGGGAAAGGGGATGAAATGGAGGTTAATTTTGAGTGGAAAATGGGTAAAAATGAAGGGAAAAATGGATTTTCAGCAGTCCTTTTCTTCAGGAAAACTGCAGAATTTTAGAGTTTAAGAGGGAAAGAGTAGTGAAGATTAACTCAAGAATAAGTTATCTTCATAAGACTTCAAGGACTAATAATTTGGCAATAAAATTGTTTCTTGAAGGCTTAAATCATGATTTAGCCACCATTGGATATGACAAATTTTATAGGTGGCTAACACAGTGAAAGAATATGGCGAGCGGCGGAAAGATAGAGATCGAGAAATTTAATGGTCAGAGTTTTGAGTTGTGGAAGCTCAAGATGGAGGATCTGCTGGTGGATAAAGATCAGTGGATCATGGTAGATCCAGGTACTAAACCAACGACAATGTTAGATGAAGATTGGAAGAAGCTGGATCGGAAGGCAAAGAGCACAATACGATTGTGTGTCTCAGATTCAGTATTGTTGAATGTATCTGGGGAAGCTAAGATGAAGAATTTGTGGGAAAAACTTGGGACTTTGTACCAATCTAAGTCTATGGTGAATAAGTTGTTCCTGCGGAAAAAGCTGTATAACCTGAGGATGAAGGATGGAGACTCAGTGACAGAGCATATGAACGCCTTCAATACTGTGGTAAGTTAGCTGTCATCTGTTGATATTAAAATCTCAGATGAAGATAAGTGCATCAGTCTTTTGTGTTCTCTACCAAACTCATGGGATAGTCTGGTTATTGCAATAGGTAGCAATACAACTACCTTGAATTTTGATGAAATTGTCTCAACCTTGTTGTCGGAGGAAATGAGACGGAGAAATATGGAGGGCCAGAATGGAGATTCCTTATCTGTATGAGGAAGGTCCCAAAATAGAAACAAGAATACGGTTTCAAGTGGGAAATCCAAATATAGAGGGAGATCTAAATCTCCTGGAAAGTTTGTAAAGGTATGTTGGAAATGCGGAAAGGAAGGGCGCCACAAAAGGGAGTGCAGATCTAAAGCTCCTGAGAAAGGAAAGGGATCTGATGATGCTCCTTCTGCAGAGGCAAAAACCACCTCAGATGAAGGTGAGGATGTGTATTTGGCTTCTTCTTCAAATACACATGTAGATCATGAGTCATGTTTGATTGAATCAGGTGCATCCTTTCACTCCACTCCCCATCAGGAGTGGTTCTGTGAGTATGAGAAATATGATGGCGGTGATGTCTTCCTAGGGGATGATAGGAAGGCCAGAATCGTTGGACGTGGAAAGGTGAAGCTGAAGCTGCAAGGTGGAAGGATTAGAACACTTCCCGGTGTTTTGTATATTCCTGCATTGGCCAAAAATCTGATTTTGTAAGCAAGATGGATGATGCAGGTGTAAAAACAGTGTTCGAGAAAGATGCCTGCAAGATGGTTCGGGGAGCACTGGTATTAATGCGGGGAGTTAGGACTTGAACTCTATACAAGCTACAAGGTATCACTGTTATTGATGGGTGTAACAGTTCTGTGGTTCCTGAAAGTGGAGCAAAAAGCCTAGCTGTCTCTGGAGAAAAGACCATGCTATGGCATCAAAGGCTTGGACATATTGGAGAGAAGGGCCTTCAGATACTGCATAGAAATGGTATGGTATAAGGTATGTCTAATTTCTCTCTGGATTTCGATTTCTGTGAACATTGTGTATATGGGAAGCAGAATCGGGTGAGTTTTCCTTCTGGTGCTAAGAGGGCGAACAAGATATTAGAACTTGTGCACAGTGATGTGTTTGGACATGTGTCAGTTCCATCATTGGGAAATTTTGTGTACTATGTTTCATTCATAGATGACTTCTCAAGGAATACATGGATATATTTATTGAGGAAGAAATCTGAAGCTTTTGAGAGATTTAAAGAATTTAAGGCTCTAGTGGAAAACCAGACAGAGAAGAAGATAAAGGCGTTGAGGATAGATAATGGTGGGGAGTTCTACAAGAAGGAATTTGAAGACTTCTGTAAGAAGTGTGGTATAGCACGGCAGAAGACTACTCCATACACACCTCAACAAAATGGAGTTGCAGAAAGAATGAAAAGAACACTGATGGAAAAGGCAAGAAGCATGCTCAGTGGTACCGGGTTAGGACAAGAATTCTGGGCAGAGGCAGTGGAGACTGCATGCTATCTGGTTAACAGATCACCTTCATCAGTGTTGGAGGATAAGACTCCACATAAGGTATGGACTGGTAAGAAACCCTCTCTTTCACATCTAAGGGTATTTGGATGTGATGCATATGTACATGTTCCAAAGGAGAAAAGGACCAAGTTGGATAATAAATCTGAAAGGTGCATCTTTATTGGGTATAAGGATGGTTTAAAGGGTTACAAGCTTTGGAACCTAGAAACAAGGAAGGTTGTGTACAGCCAAGATGTGGTGTTTAGAGAAGTGAAATATGTTGTTAAACACGAATTCCTACCAAAGGAACCTGAGAAGATAGAGTTTGAGCTAAAGGAGGATGAATCAGACTCTACAACAGAAGAATACTTAGAAGATGAAGAGCCACAAACTCCAACTATTAGAAGATCAGTTCGGGAAAAAAGGCAACCAGAAAGGTATATTCCATCTGCTTTATATTCAATTTTTTCCTTAACTATAACTAATGATGATCCCAAAAATATTAGGGAGGCAGTAGATTCAGAGGATGGAAAACTCTGGAAGGAGTCCATGGTTGATGAAATGGCATCCTTACACAAAAATGAGGCATGGGATCTGGTGGAGTTGCCGGCTGGAAGGAAGCCCATCAGGAGAAAATGGGTGTTTAAGAAGAAGATGAATGTAGAAGGCAAGGTGGAGAAATACAAAGCTTGGTTGGTAGAAAAAGGTTATTCCCAGGTGTCGGGAATTGATTTTGGTGACATTTTTTCTCCTGTCACCAAATTTACTTCTATTAGATTAATTTTATCTGTTGCTGCTGCATTTGATTTTGAGATAGAACAGATGGATGTGAAGACAACTTTTCTTCACGGGGATCTAGAAGAGGAGATCTACATGAAGCAACCTGAAGGCTTTATGGTGAAGGGTAAGAAAGAACTGGTATGCAGGCTGAAGAAGTCTCTGTATGGGTTAAAACATTCACCAAGGATGTGGTATCAAAAATTTGATACCTATATACGGGGACTTAGCTTCACCAGCAGCAAAGAGGATCATTGTGTTTATTTTAAATTAATTAGTGACCGTGTTATTTATTTGGTCTTGTATGTGGATGATATGTTGTTGATTGGAAATGACAAAGAAATTATCCAAGATTTGAAGACCCAACTGTTCTCCAAATTCGACATGAAAGATCTTGGTGCTGTAAACTATATTTTGGGCATGGAAATTAAGAGAGATCAGGCAAAGAGGAAGCTCTGGTTAAACCAGAGGAAGTATGTTGAGACTATATTGCAGAGGTTCGATATGCAGGATAGTAAACCGGTGAATGTTCCTATTCCTGTAGGTGTAAAGCTGTCTGCTAAACAGTGTCCCAAGACACAAAAAGAAGAGAAGGATATGTCCTGTGTTCCATATGCAAGTGCAGTGGGTAGCCTAATGTATGCAATGGTCTGTACTAGACCAGACATTTCACATGCAGTGGGAGTTTTGAGAAGGTTTATGTCAAACCCAGGGAAGGATCATTAGACAGCAGTGAAGCGGGTTTTTAGATATTTACGTGGCACTAGTGATTATGGCTTGTGCCACCAAGGAAGACCAAGATTGGAAAGAATGTTGGACATTCGTGGTTTTGTTGATGGATACTGGGCTGGAGATCTGGACCAAAGAAGATCTACAAGTGGGTATGTGTTTAGCCTATTTGGAGGCTGTTGGCAATATGATGCAGAGTGTTGTCCTTGATGGCAACCCACTGAATGAAGATGAAGACATACGACTGTTGACATGTGTTGTCCTTGATGGCAATCCACCTGATGAAGTTATTCTTGACGTAATGGACTTGTGTGTATAGAAGGCAATGAAGAAACGATTTCAGCATGTGCTAAATCTTGATGAAAAGAGTATGTCTCTAGGTATACGCGGATTTTCCTAGGGGAAGTCGCGTATGCACGCGGGAATCAACGTGCCAAGTCGCGTATGGGAAAACACGCTCTTAAAATGCAAAACCAGGGGTAACCACCATGGTATTGACCCATTGTATTGGGTAATGATTCATCTAAACGACCCCGTCCAGGAATACCATCGGAAGTAATGTGGTTTTGGCTCATGGTATTGAAATTGGGTAAACCTATATAAGGAGAAGAATTTCATTATGCAAAGCATGGGTGTGGGTGCAAGATGTCTGAGCTTGAATGAATACTTCTCTCTGAAGTACATCTGAATGGAAAGGGTTACAGTTGAATGATAGATCTAAACATATGATGCACCAATGATGAAGAAGGGGATCTAGATCTGAAATATACTTGTACTTGCTAGATCTGTTTATGAAATGATTGGATCTGTGATGGGGCGAACATCTGTCTGAAGTGAAGGGTTAAATCTGTGTGAAGTATCTGTTTTGAAGAAATGCAATGACCTAAAATCTCTGAAGAACCATACGCAAGTTCGCCGAAGAGGAAGCGCGTATATACGCGGCTTCGCTGAAGAGAAAGCGCGTATGCGCAATGAAATTGGTTCTACAATTTGTACAGAAGTATACGCTTGTTTGTGTGCACATAAGCGCGTATATACGCGACATCAGTGAAAGGAAAGTGCGTATGCAAACTAGGGTTTGCTGAAGTCTGTGGTAAGAAATGTCTGATCTATTCTGCTGTGTTACTGCTATCTGTATTCTACAGTGCTGAGTTGTCTGTATCAGTTTGGTTGTATGATTGAGCTTAAATGTATGAAGAGGGTCCAGTCTGAAAATATTATGAAACGTGGCCTGCAAGTGTTGTTCTATTGAATTTGTTGGATCCAGTGTGAAAATTGATGAAACGTGGTCCATAGAGGTGTTGAGGGTTGTAGCCTTCAGTCAGGGGGTTGAAGCTCCCTTCCAGGAGGGGTTGGTAAACGAGATCAGGGGGTCGTAGCTCCCTTCCAGGAGAGGCTGGTAAACGAGTCAGGGGGTTGGAGCTCCCTTCCAGGAGAGGCTGGTAAACGAGCGCAGGTGGGTGCCTGCATGCTGGTAGGCGTCTGCACTAGCACATATGTTGTAAGATGTTTTCTCTATAATAAAATATTGAAGGTTGAGCAACGGCAGCGGTGGTTTTCTCCCGACTTGGGTTTCCACCTAAAAATCCTGGTGTTCATGTGTGATGCTTTATTCTGTTCTTACTGCACATGTTTACTATTTGTTAAACCTCTGATGAATGAATGATGGAATGTTTTAAGTGAAGAATTAATGACATAATTAGATATCTGTGTATACGCGAGTTTCATAAAGAATATCCGTGTATATACGCGAGTCTGTTTCAGGAAAGTAGCATATGGGTTTTAAAAGCAAGAAAAAAGTTTTGAATATGCAGTAAATACTGATTCACCCCCCCCCCCCTCAGTATTTTTCCCAACAATTGGTATCAGAGGAGGTCCTTGTGCAGAAGCTTGATCGCTTAAAGGAGATCCGTCGCAATGGGAAGTCAAGAAGGAGTAATGTCTATAAAGCCACATTTATTAAATGGAAGCAATCTGATATTCTGGAAGGTACGAACAAAATCATATCTGCAAAGTCTTGTGCAGATGTATGGGCAATCATGGAAGAAGGTTATCAATACCCGGCAAGTATTCCTACTGATGCTGCTGAAATAAAGAAGTATGAAATCAATGCCAAAGCAGTGAATGTCTTATTAGGAAGCATGTCTGAATCAGAATTTGCTAAAGTAATGCAGCTACATTCAGCAAAAGAGATATGGGACAAAATCATTCTAAGATATGAAGGAGATACAAAGGTTAAAAATGCAAAACTCCAAACTCTTAGAATCGAATATGAAAATTTGAAGATGCATAGTGATGAAAATGTTGCCAGTTTCTTTCTTCGTCTAGATGATATTGTAAATCGGATGAGAAATTTGGGTGAAACCATAAGCGATACTACTCTGGTGGAAAAAGTCTTAAGATCCTTGACTTCAAAATTTGACTCTAAAGTTTCAACTATTGAAGAAAGGCAAGATCTGCAAACTCTTACTATTGTTCAATTACATGGTATTCTGACTGCTTTTGAAATGAGGCAAGGAGGCCCTTCTCAAATCAAAGAAGTTGCTTTTAAGGCATCAGCAAAAGGAAAAGAAAAGGAAGTTGTCAAAGAATCCAGCTATATATCTGAAGAAGAAGAAGAAGCAAATTTTGTGAGAAGACTTCAACTAGGTACCGGAAAGTTCAAAGGTAAGCTTCCTTTCAAATGTTTCAATTGTGGAAGAATTGTTCATTATGCTACAAAGTGTCCTTATAAAGAAACCTCGGCTAAAGGAAAAGAAGTAGCAAGAAGGAATAAGAATCGATCTAGCACAATAAAAAGTTATTATACTAAGGAAGACAGTGATGGATCATCTAATAGTGAGGAAGAATGTGAAGATGACTTTAGACTTCTCATGGCTTTTGAACAAAGAGAAGAAAATGATACTTTTGTGGATTCTCTAGAGGACAATGATTTTCTTGAAGAAAAAAATCAACTCAAAGTAAGCCTAGAAGAAAAGAACATAATCATAGAGACTCTTGAAAGTCAGCTTGAAGCCAAGGAAAAACGCATTGAGGAATTGGAGTGTGAAGTAGTAAGTCTAAGGAAAGATAATGAGAAAGTGAAGACTCTCAATCTTAGATTTGCTAAAGGTTCAGAAACCTTAGATGAGATTATCAAGACACAAAGGTCTCCTCTTATAAAAACAGGTCTTGGATATACTGGGGAATCTTCCCAGACTTCAGCACCAAACTATCTGAAAGCAGTCACAACTGGTTCTCTTCATTCAGCCACTCAGCAAGGGAACAAAGGATCTTTACAGGTAAAGCATGATCATCTCAAATCAAGGATCACTAACAGGGAGATCCCTCAAAGAAGCAACAACCAACAGGTAAATTCAAATAGAAGATTTCATGATCGCCGAAATTTCTACTTCAATGGACAATGTTTCTCATGTCACAATTTTGGTCATAAAGTTGTTCAATGTGTTGCATATAAAACCATCATGACAAGAGAAGCAAGAAAGAAAAGGATGAATATTGAACCAAAGAGGAACACCTATAACAACTTTTCTCCTTTGCAAAATGAAGTTGAATGTACTTATTGCAATAACTTTGGTCATGAAGAATCTGAATGCAGGAGCAAGGTCCAGCCAAAAGAACATGTTCCCTCAAGCTCTAAAGTATGGAAAAAGAAAGAAACACAGGTTGAAAATTGTGGGATAGCATTATTTGCAGAAGGTGAAGAAAATCAATGGTACATTGATAGTGGGTGCTCAAGACACATGACAGGTGACAAAAGCAAACTTCTTACATATAATGCTCTAGAAAAGGAAAAGAAAGTTACATTTGGAAATGATACTCCTGCTGTAATTAAAGGAAACGGGTCAATATTTCTAAAAGAAAAGGTGAAGGCTAATGATGTCATGTATGTGGATGGATTAAGGCATAATTTGTTAAGTGTAAGTCAAATGTGTGATCAAGGAACAGAAGTGGTCTTTAGTTCAAAGGAATGTGTGGTTCGTGATCTTGATACAGGTAAAATCATTATAAAAGGAAAAAGAAATCCTAGCAACATGTATGTACTGAACGGTATAGATCAATGTTACTTGAGCAAGTCTTCAGAAAATTGGCTATGGCATAGAAGGCTGGGGCATCTGAGCTTCTCTCAAATCAACAAAGCAAGCAGACTTCAAGCTGTTCATGGTCTTCCCAATATTAATCTACCAGAAAGCATCATATGCAAATCTTGTCAATTCGGTAAGCAGACCAGAGTACGTTTTAATGCCAAAGAAGGATCATCAAGTAAGCCTCTTGAACTCATTCATACTGACATATGTGGACCTATGAGGAAGAAGTCACCATGTGGGGAAGAATACTATATCTTATTTATTGATGATTACTCTAGAATGTGTTGGATCGGGCTCATTAAACACAAAGATGAAGCATTTGAAAAATTTCAGATCTTCAAAGCTTTAGTTGAAAATGAATTAGATCTAAAAATCAAGTGTCTTAGATCCGATCGAGGAGGAGAATATACATCAAATGAATTCTTTGAATTTTGTGAACAACATGGCATAAAAAGACAATTCTCTGTAGCAGGTACTCCACAACAAAATGGCGTAGCAGAAAGAATGAATAGAAAAATTCAACAAATGGCTAGAGCTATGCTCGATGATTCGGGAACTCCTGACATGTTCTGGGGTGAAGCAGCACATACAGCAGCTAACATTCTCAACAAGGCTCATGTTTGGGTAAATAGTGACAAAACTCCATATGAACTCTGGTATGGTAATTCTCCCTCTGTGAAGCATTTTAGAGTTTTTGGAAGTAAATTCTTTATCAAAAATAATGATGAAAAGCTTGGCAATTTTGAACCTAGATCAGATGAAGGGATATTTCTTGGTTACTCATCTACAAGCAAAGCATACAAATGTTACAATAAAAGGCTTCGAAAGATTGTTGAATGTATTGATGTTGTTATTGATGAGTCTCCTGCAGCTCCTAAAGAAGAAAAACAAACAACAAAAGAAGATGATGGTGACCTATGTCCTTCTACATCAAATGATATAGACAATGGATCCAATGAAGAACCCGAAGATGATCTATCTGAAAAAGCTCCATCCAGATATGTGCAAAAGAATCATCCTGAATCTCAAATTTTGGGTGACAAGGAATCAGGTGTACGAACAAGGAGAACTCTTGTGGGATCTTCTAATCATCTGGCACTTCTATCCACAATTGAACCACACAATGTCAATCAATCTAGCAAAGATGAATGTTGGAGGCAAGCCATGAATGAAGAGCTTGATCAAATTGAAAAGAATGACACTTGGGAATTGGTACCAAGACCACATGATAAAAATATCATTGGAACTAAATGGATTTTCAAGAACAAGTTGAATGAGAATGGGGATGTTGTAAGAAACAAAGCTAGATTGGTCTGCAAAGGGTATACTCAACAAGAAGGTATAGACTTTGAAGAAACTTTTGCTCCTGTAGCTAGACTTGAAGCCATAAGAATTTTTCTTGCCTTTTCAAGTTATCAACAAATCAAAGTCTATCAAATGGATGTTAAATCTGCTTTTCTTAATGGTGATCTAGAAGAAGAAGTATATATAGAACAACCGGAAGGATTAATTTTGGGAAATGATGCAAATATTGTTTGTAGACTTAAAAAGGCTCTATATGGTCTCAAACAAGCTCCAAGGGCTTGGTATTATCGCCTTGACAAATATCTTCATCAACAAGGATTTTCAAAGGGGTCTGCTGATAGCAACTTATACACAAAAGTTGAAAATGATAAACTATTGATTGTGGTTGTATATGTTGATGATATCATTTTTGGTAGTAATGAAGAATCTTTGAGTCAAAAATGTGCTTCTGTCATGCAGCAAGAATTTGAAATGTCCTTACTTGGAGAACTAACATTCTTTCTTGGCTTACAAGTGCATCAAACTGCAGATGGTATATTCCTATCATAAGCAAAATATCTTAAGCAAATTCTGAAGAAGTATGGCATGGAAGAATGCAAACCTGTAAGTACACCAATGATAACCGGATGCAATCTCAGTTCTCATGATGATTCTCCCACGGTGAATCAACCAGAATACAGATCAATGATAGGAAGTCTACTTTATCTCACCGGAACTAGACCAGACATTATGCATGCAGTAGGGATTGTTGGACGATTCCAAGCTAATCCAAAAGAGTCTCACCTTCAGGCTGTTAAAAGAATTTTCAAATATCTTCAAGGAACTCAAGACCTTGGTCTATGGTATCCAAAGAATGCTGATCTTACTCTTCATGCTTACACTGATGCAGATTGGGATGGAAGTGTTGATGATCGGAAAAGCACTAGTGGTGGTGCATTCTACATGGGACCCCGGTTAGTATCTTGGTTCAACAAGAAGCAAAATTCTATTGCCTTATCTACAGCAGAAGCAGAATATGTGGCTGCCGCATCTTGTTGCACTCAACTCCTTTGGATGATGCAAACCTTACAAGATTTTCAAATCAAATGTACACCTCATGTTCCCATTAAGTGTGACAATACAAGTGCCATCAGTATTTCAAAGAATCCTGTTATGCATTCGAAGACCAAGCACATTCCCATCAAGTATCACTTCTTACGTGAACAAGTGCTTGAGCAAAAGGTGAAGTTGGAGTATGTTCCCTCCAAAGAACAAGTTGCTGATATCTTTACCAAACCTCTGCCTAGGGAAGCGTTCGAGTATCTAAGACAGAAGCTGGGAGTGTTCTCTGCCAGTCAAAAGAACAATTCTGCATAAATTTAGAATATGGTAGTGGATACGCAGGTTTCCTGTAACACAGTCGCGTATATACGCGAGTTCATGCACGAAAAACCGCGTATGTCTGAGTGCTGACAATTTTGTTTGGAGTCAGCTCTCTTCAGCACAACTGCAGTACTGCTTGGTATCTCTGATACTGATTGGTATCTCTAGTGGAGTTCCAGTTCTCATAATTCTTTCTCTAATGTTTGGATAAAGATGCCTTGATGATCTGTTGGTGACAGTGTTCAGGATGCACAAACTAAGGGGGAGCCTTAGTCATATGAAAAGGACGCTTGGATGCACAGTTTCAGGGGGAGCATTAGATTTGCTGAGTATAATGCATTGTTGGCATTATGATGGTTCTGAAATATGTTCTCTTTCTTGAGGACTTTCTGGTGTTGGTTATGAAAAGTCATATTTTTTTATTGATGAAAAGGTCATGTTGAGACCCATGATGTAAAATTGTAATATTCAGTCATGTAAGGACTTGTCAAAGTTGTAAACCCACTTGGTTGGGTAGCTGAGTCAACTTTTGTAAACCCACTTGGTTGGGTACTTGAGTCTCATATGTAAATCCACTTGGTTGGACATTTGATTAGGAAGTTCATAGAATCATGTACTTCATTGGAAAATATGTTTGAAGATTCAGCATGAACTCAGGGGGAGCTTGGTCACTTCTGTATATATCAGATCTGCAGAATGCTTCTTCCACATGAGGAGAAAAGGGGGAGAGTATGTTGGTTTGTGATCAGCCCTTTGCCCTTGATGTCAATGGGGGAGAGTGACATGGTGTTTGAATGATGTCATTGTATTCTTAATGTACCTATCTGTTGTGGTAACCAAACACCATCGTTTTTGCCATCAAGTCCAAAGGGGGAGATTGTTGGCAATATGATGCAGAGTGTTGTCCTTGATGGCAACCCACTGAATGAAGATGGAGACATACGACTGTTGACATGTGTTGTCCTTGATGGCAATCCACCTGATGAAGTTATTCTTGACGTAATGGACTTGTGTGTACAGAAGGAAATGAAGAAAGGATTTCAACATGTGCTAAATCTTGATGAAAAGAGTATGTCTCTAGGTATACGCGGATTTGCCTAAGGGAAGTCGCGTATGCACGCGGGAATCAACGTGCCAAGTCGCGTATGGGCAAACGCGCTCTTAAAATGCAAAACCAGGGGTAACCACCATGGTATTGACCCATTGTATTGGGTAATGATTCTTCTAAACGACCCCATACAGGAATACCATCGGAAGTAATGTGGTTTTGGCTCATGGTATTGAAATTGGGTAAACCTATATAAGGAGAAGAATTTCATTGTGCAAATCATGGGTGTGGGTGCAAGATGTCTGAGCTTGAATGAATACTTCTCTCTGAAGTACATCTGAATGGAAAGGGTTACAGTTGAATGATAGATCTAAACATATGATGCACCAATGATGAAGAAGGGGATCTAGATCTGAAATATACTTGTACTTGCTAGATCTGTTTATGAATTGATTAGATCTGTGATGGGGCGAACATCTGTTTGAAGTGAAGGGTTAAATCTGTGTGAAGTATCTGTTCTGAAGAAATGCAATGACCTAAAATCTCTGAAAAACCATACGCAAATTCGCCGAAGAGGAAGCGCGTATATACGCGGCTTCGCTGAAGAGAAATCGCGTATGCGCAATGAAATTGGTTCTACAATTTGTACAGAAGTATACGCTTGTTTGTGTGCACATAAGCGCGTATATACGTGACATCAGTGAAAGGAAAGCGCGTATGCAAACTAGGGTTTGCTGAAGTCTGTGGTAAGAAATGTCTGATCTATTCTGCTGTGTTACTGCTATCTGTATTCTACAGTGCTGAGTTTTCTGTATCAGTTTGGTTGTATGATTGAGCTTAAATGTATGAAGAGGGTCCAGTCTGAAAATATTATGAAACGTGGCCTGCAAGTATTGTTCTATTGAAGTTGTTGGATCCAGTGTGAAAATTGATGAAACGTGGTCCATAGAGGTGCTGAGGGTTGTAGCCTTCAGTCAGGGGGTTGAAGCTCCCTTTCAGGAGGGGCTGGTAAACGAGATCAGGGGGTCGTAGCTCCCTTCCAGGAGAGGCTGGTAAACGAGTCAGGGGGTTGGAGCTCCCTTCCAAGAGAGGCTGGTAAACGAGCGTAGGTGGGTGCCTGCATGCTGGTAGGAGTCTGCACCAGCACATATGTTGTAAGATGTTTTCTCTATAATAAAATATTGAAGGCTGAGCAACGACAGCGGTGGTTTTCTCATGACTTGGGTTTCCACCTAAAAATCCTGGTGTTCATGTGTGATGCTTTATTCTGTTCTTACTGCACATGTTTACTGTTTGTTAAACCTTTGATGAATGAATGATGGAATGATTTAAGTGAAGAATTAATGACATAATTAGATATCTGTGTATAGGCGAGTTTCATAAAGAATATCCGCGTATATACGCGAGTCTGTTTCAGGAAAGTAGCGTATGGGTTTTAAAAGCAAGAAAAAAGTTTTGAATATGCAGTAAATACTGATTCACCCCCCCCCTTCAGTATTTTTCCCAACAGAGGCGCAGTCAGTTGGATGAGTAAAAGACAGTCTGTAGTGGCTCTTTCAACTACAGAGGTAGAATACATGGCAACCACTCATGCAAGAAAGGAGGCAATTTGGTTGCAGAGATTGTGTTCAAGTATGGGGTTGGTAAAACAAGCTATAAGGATAGACTGTGATAGCCAAAGTGAAATTTTCTTGGCTAAGAACACTGCTTATCATTCAAAGACAAAGCACATTGATGTTCAATATCACTTTGTGAGATATATGGTTGAGGCTAAAAGGGTGTTGCTGGTAAAGGTGGACACTTTGAAGAATGTTTCAGATGCATTGACGAAGTCTGTGAGCACTCAGAAGTTCTCTTGGTGTAGAGAAACAATGGGTGTTGAAGAATTAGGCCAATGACTAAGCTCTCATGTGGCCCCCTGCGGAAAGAAAACAACAAGTGGGAGAATGTTGGGTATGTGTTATATTATTTCCATGACTAGTCCCACGCGCAGTACGTTGTGCCGGGCACAGCAGGGGGGTCACAGGGGGGGTGGCAGCCCCCTTTGTTAGGGTCTCGGGTAGTGACCCGACAATTTTTTTTTTTGGTGTGCGGACCCACTCATAGGCGGACCAACCCATGTTTTGTGCATGAGTTTGCACATGGTTTTGGGGTATGATGGCTTTCGGCCCTTGGTATTTTGTAGATCCGATCAAGGGAACTACGATTATGTTCTAATCCAGGGTTAATGGATTGGGGTTTATGTATGCTTCAACATGTATATATATGTGTTATAACACTAAAAGGAATATAATAAAAAAATCAAGTTGGTCATTCAAATTTGGGATCCAAGGGAAAATATCTGTGTCTCGCTATTGTTTATTTTCTGTTTTAAGATTCGTTTGTAGATAATTTTTGTACAGGGTTAAAACCTACAATCACGGAGGTGCATAAACAATATGATCTTAGGAGAAAAGGGAACATATACAATTCAAAAGATAAAAACACTAGCACTGCTATCAAGAAAAATGCAGAAACTCAGCCTAAGAAGACAGCAGAGAAAAGCAACATTTTGGCTAAGAAACCAGATTTAAACAAAGAGAAGAGCATCCATCCAAATGTTGAACAAAGCAGCCCTAGCACTTCAACTGGTGGTTCCAACAAAATTGTCCCAAATAGCAGTTCAAACAAAGTTCAGCAAATCAAAACTGCTGAAAAGAATTCAAGTGAGAAAACAGATGTAAATATTACCAAATCAATTATTCCTTTTAGCCTTGAGGGAGAGATTGCAAAGATGAAAATTACTATCCCCCTAGCTGAGCTAGTAACCCAAGAAGTGTGCAAAAACCAAGTTTTAAAAGCTTTGAACCTAGGAAGTGATACTGATACATTAAACTTGACAGATGAAAAGCCTGAGTTGTTGTTTGGTCCAGAAGTTGAAGGAAAATACCAAGAAGGAGTTGTCCCTCCCTTCTATGTCAGTTTGAATATTCGTGAGAAAATCCTATACAAAGCCATGTTAGACTCTGGAGCTTCACATAATCTTATGCCCAAGGTAGTAATGGAAAGCGTAGGCTTAGAAATTACTAAACCATACAAGGATTTATATTCCTTTGACTCAAGCAGAGTCAAATGCTTGGGTTTAATCAAAGATTCATGTGTTAAATTATCTCAAATCCCTGCAAAGAGTCTAGTAATGGAAATAGTTGTAGCTGACATTCCCCCAAAGTATGGCATGCTTTTATCAAGATCATGGGGAGCCAAACTTTAGGGGAGCCTTCAAATGGACATGTCTTATGCCACCATCCCAGTTTTAACCAAAATAGAAGATTATACAGGGAATCCCACATGAAGTACATGGTGAGCAACATAGATAAACCAAACAACTCTCCAATCTATTCCATTCAGTCAAGCTTAGATTCTTTTATCTTGTACAATGAAGATGAAATCACTCAACAAGAAAAGGAAAACATAGACCCAATCAGTTTACTAGAACAATCAAAACTTCCCTCAAATCAGATTCAAAACATTGAAAATCAACAGCAACAAGAACATGAAAATGAGGCAGATGTACTTTGGACAATAAACTTTGATGGATCTTGTAATAAAACAAGTGCAGGAGTAGTTGTGTGGATTCAAAATACAAATCATAGTTTTTCATATAAACTGGATTTCCCATGCACAAACAATATTGCTGAATATGAAGCCCTTCTCCTTGGATTACAATTGCTTAAACAATTAGAAGCCCAAAGGATATCAATCCTAGGAGATTCTGAACTCATCATAAGACGAATCAAAGGAGAATGTTCAGCTAAAAACCCAAGACTTAGAGAATATCAAAATTCTACCCTTGATTTACTAAAGACCTTTGAAAAATATGAACTCATTTTCATTCCTAGAGCACAAAATCATCTAGAAAATGAACTTGCTTTCAATGCCAGCAACTGCTAAATACCTGAGATAAATGAACAACTTAGTGTAAAGGTGAAACACAGACCTGTAGTGCCTGATAATGAGGATCATTGGCAAGTGTTTGATTCTGACAAACACATAGATGATTTCTTAAAATCAGAAAATGATTTTGCCATACCAATATCAGAAACCAACCATAAAGAAAACTATTTGTATATTAAACAAATCCCAAAAGTTGAAATAACACATCCTGCTGACATAAATCAATGTGAGAATCCTTTTGAAGTAGAATTAATTGACAACGCAGACCAGAAATACTTGGAAGTCTTACAATGCAAAAGTGATACAATTCCAAGAGGTCTCACACCTTTAGAACACCTTTTTGACTTTAATGATGTAGCCAGAGAACCAAGAATGGAGCCTATGGAAACAAATGTAGAAGAACATAACATAGGTAGCCTAGCAGAACCCAAGATGATTAAACTATCCAGCACTCTCCCAACTCACATAAAATTGCAATACATAGACCTGTTCAAAGAGTTTAAAGATGTTTTTGCTTGGGGATACAAATATCTGAAATCTTATGATACTAGCATCATTCGGCACAAGATTCCTTTGAAGGAAAATCAAAAACCTTTCAAACAAAAACTAAGGAGGATAAACCCTGTTTTATTACCTTTAGTTAAGGCAAAAATTGAAAAGATGCATGATGCTGGGATTATAGTACCAATTAGATATTCAGAGTGGGTTTCAAACTTAGTTTCTGTCAGGAAAAATGTAGGGGAAATCAGGCTCTGTATTGACTTCAGAAATCTAAATAGAGCCTCCCTAAAAGACAACTACCCCTTGCCCAAGATGGACCATATACTTAAAAGGGTACTTGGGTCAAAAAGGATCTCATTGTTGGATGGGTTCTCAGGTTACAACCAGGTGTTAGTGCTCCCAAGTGATCAACTCAAAACTGCTTTTACTACACCTTGGGGCACCTTTATGTATGTCAAAATGCCATTTGGTTTGATGAATGCAGGGGCCACCTTCCAAAGGGCCATGGACATAACCTTTTCTGAAGACATTGGCTATTTCATAATCATTTACCTTGATGACATAACTATTTTCTCAAAAATTGATGAAGAACATTTGATTCACTTGAGAAAAGTTTTTGAGAAGTGTAGGAGATTTGGCTTATCTTTGAATCCCAAGAAAACACTTTTTGGTCTCCAAGAAGGTAAAATTCTTGGTCATATAATTTCAGAAGAGGGAATCAAAATAGACCCTAAAAGGATAGATGGCATATTGAAAATCAGCCATCCAAGAAGCCTCAAAGAATTACAATCTTTCATTGGAAAAATAAATTTTTTGAGGAGGTTTATCCCCAACCTTGCTGAGCTATTAAAAAAAATTACAAACATGCTTAAGAAATATGTAGGTGTAAAATGGACTTTACCAGCTAAACAATCATTTGAATTGGTTAAACAAGCTCTCACTCAAACACCAGTCTTGATTAGTCCAGATTTCACCAAAGACTTTTATATCTTTTCTTTTGCATCTGAGCATACAATAGCTGCAGTATTACTCCAAAAGAATGACTTGGGGCAAGAACAACCAATATCCTTCTTTAGTATGGCCTTAAGAGATGCTCCTCTCAAATATAACATCATGGAGAAGCAAGCCTTAGCATTAGTGAAATCATTAAAAGACTTTAGAGTCTATATTTTACACTCTCACATAATTGCTTTTGTTCCACATACTCTTGTCAAGGATATTCTAAGTCAAGACCCTGATGGTAAAAGGGGAAAATGGATTGCAACTATTCTTGAGTGTGACTTAGAAATCAGGCCAACCAAACTAGTTAAAGGGCAAGGATTAGCAAAACTCATGGTTGAGTCAAACTTCCAAGCACTAGATATGAACATGGTAGATGTGTTGGAAGAAGTAGAAGAATTGACTACCCCTTTCATTGAAGAAACATTTCTGAATTCTCCTTGGTATGCTGACATCATTTATGTGCTTTTATATTTAAATGCCCCTCCTTCCTTGTCTAAAACTAAAGGTATATTTTTGAAACAGAAAGCTTTGAGTTCTTGCATCTTAGATGGGGTATTGTATTGGAAAAATGCTGTTGGAATTTTGCTTAAATGTATACTTGAAGATGACGCAGGAAAAATCATGCATGAGCTGCATGAAGGAGAATGTGGAGGACACCTCTACTGGAAGACCACAACAAACAAAATCCTTAGATCTGGTCACTATTGGCCCACCCTTTTCCCAGATACTCAGAAATTGGTCATGTCTTGCCATAAGTGTCAAATTTTTTATGGCAAAAGGAAACTCCTTCCCTTACCTTTACATCCTATCAGTGTTGAGTCACCCTTTCAATAATGGGGCTTGGACTTCATTGGGGAAATTCACCCATCTTCATCAGCCCAACATAAGTGGATCCTCACTACCACTGACTTCTTTACCAAGTGGATAGAAGCTATACCCTCTACGAATGCTAGTGAATCTCTCATTATCAAGTTCCTTGAAATAAATATCCTATCCAGATTTGGTTGTCCTAGAAAAATCATAACAAATAATGCTGCTGGCTTTAAATCTAAAAAAATGGTTGATTTCTACCACAAATACCACATTACCTTGGGCCACTCTACTGCCTACTATCCCCAAGGAAATGGATTAGTTGAATCCTTCAACAAAAGCCTTATAAATATTATTAAAAAGATGTTGGAGAAGAATCAGAAATCATGGCACAGTAAGCTGGTTCATGCCTTATGGGCTGATAGATTAACTACCAAAAAGTCAATAAATATGTCCTCCTATCAACTGTTTTATGGCATGGATGCAGTCTTTCCAACCTCATTAGGAGTTCCAGTCATGAAACTCCTTCAAGAAGTGAAAATGGAAGAGAATGATATGCAGAGAAGAATCAACCAAACAATTCATTTACAACAGACTAGAGAAGAAGTCTATGAAAGAATACAGTTAGTCCAAGAAAATATCAAGAATCTATTTGACAAGAGGACTAAGGCAAACAATTTCCAAGTTGGAAATGTTGTTCTTAAATGGGATTCAAGAAGAGAAGAGAAGGGAAAACATGGCAAGTTTGAGAACTTGTGGAAAGGGCCTTATATTATTCATGCTGAGAGGGGTCACAATGCATTTTTCCTAAAGGAATTGAATGGAGAAGATTTATATGGAGGTCATGTCAATGGCAGGATGCTCAAGCATTACTTCTGTCAAGAATCATGAGTTTCAAAGAATTTTGTTTTCCATTGTAAATATCATTGTTTGAAAATTGCATTCAAAGTTAGAAAAATAAAAATCCAAAAAATAATAGAAAAGAGAAAAGAGGGCATATTGCAAAACAAGAAAGGTACAACCCCATACCAAAAAAGAGAAACAAAATCTGAAAGTGTGTAAGCTCAAATTCGACTCCTAAAAAACACATTTCTAGTTAGTCATACAGCCTAATCATGACTAATTAGTTTTTCAATTTACTGTTGATAGGTTAGTGAATTAGATCAGTCAGACAACTCAATCCTGGCTTATCAGTAGGGTAGATTAGGTTAGAAGAAAGAAGGTTCAAATACGCTCAAAACTTGAACCTATGAGATTAATAAAAAAAAATTTCTAATAGGCTTAAAACTTGAACCAGAGAGAGAGAAAAGACAGCTCAAATAAATTCAAAATCAGAGCTGAAGAGATAATGAAGGAAGTTTTAATTTTCAGATCTTAAGCCTTCACATTTTGTTTTAAATTTTCTGCCAATTTTAGTCTATGTGAAGCTTGTTTTTATGCCATAGATCAATAATAGGTTAGACTGTTTAATCCTGGCTTGTCTGCTTTTAAATTTCTGTTTTTAAATTTAGAGAATAAAAGTCTGTCAGACAGTCTAATCTTGACAGACAGTAGTCAGGTAGAGAAGCTTATGAAATCAACTGTTTAAATTGAGTTCATGGAGAAATAATATTAGACTTAGATTAGCTTTTTGTTTTTTCAAAAGAATAAAATGTTGTTGAAGAGAGTTTTACAGTCTAAATGCACTCTGAAAAGAAGAAAAAAATGTTAGGATAATTAGGAATGGGTAGGTAGACATGTTGTTTTGACAGAATTCCATTGTTTTAAATTGCTGCAGAGATCATCAAAAAGAAAGGTTGTTGCCCAATGGATTAAGGCACTGGTTTAATGAAAGCCAAATATTTGCAGCTGAGGTTCTAGACACCTAAAGAACCAGCTGTCTTCCCCAAGTGGAGCCACTGTTAGCCACTGATAAATTATGTTATACCAAGAAGTGGCTAATTTTGTTCTTCAAACTTCAAGAGATAATTCCATTTCATAACCTATCATCTTTGAAGTTTTTATGAAGATAAAAAATGTCTTAGTTAATCTTCACTGTTGTTTCCCTCATAAACCTGAAAAATTTGTTGTTTTCCTAAAGAAGACTGCTTAAAAACCCACTTTTCCTTTCATTTTACCCCTCCTTTTACTCATGAATAACCCCATTTTCATCCCCTTTTTTCCTCCATAGAACCCCTAAAAAACCCTTTATCTAACCTCTAAATCATTCCAAACACCCTTTTAAACCATTTGTTCCCCTTTCATTTGGTTTAAAAATTCCTTTTTCCCCTACCGGAACCCTCAAATTACCTCAAAACCCCTCTTTTTAAGGCCTAAAATAGTCCAAAAACATTATAAGTGTCTTAAGCCCCCGAGGGCTTAACTCTTATAACTCCCGCTTCTCATAAGACTGAAAGCCCCACAACCGGGCGCTTAAAGGACTTAAAACCCTTCCCAGAACCTCACTTTCCTTTGTATTTTCATAAAACCTGACTTTCCTTTGTGTTTCAATGAAACCCGACAGTTCAAAGTTTCAACGAATCTCGACCGTCGATCTAGACCGATCAATGGCCATCGTCTGAAATCGCATCGCAAATATAAAATTGCATCGCAAATATTCATTTGATGCATTTTTATTGTTTATTACCTTTCGCCGATGTGATCCCGCGATCATTTCTCCATCCTTGATCCGATCCATTAAAGCCAGATCCAACGGTCCATACCGCTCCCCTTTTCCAAACTCGTCTTCCGCCTTTTTCTTCATTATTAAATCCTGACCGTCGATCTAGTTTCCAGATCAACGGCTCTCGCTCCATCGCAAATCGTCAAATCACAAAACTCTTATCCAGTTCCTATTGACCTCCGTCGATTGCGATCCTGCGATTAAATCTTGGCCGTTGAATCCACAAGAACCAATGGCTTAGATTTAATCGCCCTTTGCCATCACGCCCGCCGATTAAATCTCCACTGTTGATCTCCGAATTCAATCCAACGATCGGTGCTTAGTCACGCATCACAAAATCAAAAGCCCTGGATTTTTAGCCCCTTTCCTTTTCTCCGATGCGATTAAATCCTTACCGTTCATTCCGCCAGATCTAACGGCCAGCGTTTCATCACATCACACCCATCCATTGCTTGATCCTCCATCGTTCTGACCTTGCGATCAAATCTCCGCCATTGATTTCATCTAATCCAATGGTCCACATTACGTCCGCTCTTCACACCCCGCCCTTTCCATATCTTCCTCTCAACAGATCTGGACCGTCCATTTCCCTAATCCAACGGTTCACATTTAAACTGTTGTTTGACCCCACCTATCTTTTCCGCCCATGCATCTTTCCCTCCATCACGTGCTATCCACACCGTTGGATCTGCATCCATCCATCCAATGGCTAATAATCAGTTTCGCATTTTTTTTGCACTAGAAGTTTAACGCCAAGAAAAAATGCGAAAAAAGTGGTTTTGGGGAGGACATGTGTCGAGCGCAGACCCATATCACGTTTTTCTGAGAAAATTTCGAAACCACTCCAATGCCGCGCAAAAACCATTCCAGTTTTTTGCCATACCACCATTCCTCAATACATTGATTTTCCTCCTTTTAATCTTGACCGTCCATTAATCCTAATCCGACGACATAGATTAGATTTCAACCCCAAAGCCATTTCACCCATCTATCCTCCCAAAAGACTCCTTTAGTAAATCTCAACCATTCATTATTTTGATCGAACGGTTCTCATTCAAAGTTGTGCCCAAACTCCATTTTAACCCCATTTCGCTTCTGCCAAAGGTTTTTTTTCCCTATTTTATTACATTTTCTTCCATTTTCCCTATCCGCATTATAAAACTCCCGATTAATCTCAGTCGTTGATCAATCTAGATCAATGGCCCAGACTTTCTCTTATCCTCATTTCATCCAACCACCTCCCCATCAACCCTGTTAGTGTCAGTCTAGTTATACTGCCATCAGTGATCAAAACTGCTCTTTTGCATTTGCATATTAGGAGTCTCATACCGACTAAATTTCACCATTCCGCTAGGTCATGGATTCATTGATGGTAGTAATTTTTTATCAGTTTTCCCTCATGAAATACTTGCTGATTTTCCTTTCTATGGTCTTGGGTCATGAGTCACTTTCACTTTTGAAATCATGTCATTAGGTCATAGGATGAGTCACATTAGTTTCTAGGGTCTTACCATGGTCAAATTAATGAGTCAAATGTCAATGAATATCAGCAAGGTCATGAGGAAGTCAATAAACTCAAAGTCACTGCACCTGGAAGATCAAAGATATATTTTATTCGTCTAGATGTAATTTTCACCTCAAAAACAATGTTTTGAGGTCAAAACATGATATTTTTCCTTTATTATTATCCATTATGTAATTTTATATCATCATATGTAATAAGTCACAATTCAGAAGCTGCCATCTCCACAAAGTCATCATCCTGCCTTCAGAGAAATTTTTCACAGCATGCTCAACACCAAATCATCTTCCAAGAAGATCCATCAAAAAGAGCCCGGAAATAGCTTTCCAACGGTATACTACACTCTTAAAACTGACTTTTGGATTGAATTTTATGCCCAAGTGAAGTAAAGATCCCCTATTCCCTAAAACTTCCCCTTTTTCCACCTTTTCCCAAATTTTATTCTATTAAAGTTTAAAATTTCCTTTACAAATCACTTTTCCCCCCTTTCTAATTATAAAATCGCATTATAAATCATTTTAATACATATGCGATTTAGTTCATAACCACTTCCCCACCATTGCCATAGAAATTTATAATAAAGTTTCACATCATATAAATCCCTGCTGTTCTAACCACTTCCCCACCATACTTAAAAACTTTATAATAAAAATTTGCAACAAAGTTTTATATTATAAAACCCGCGACCTTAAGTCCTTTCCCCTTTCTATTGCAATCACAACATTTTCGCTTCATGCCCCGATTGGCTCTTTTCCAAATTTCCGATGCGATTTAATTAACACTCCCGATGGTATTATCCCGCCGATCGCACCCCTGATTCAATCGCTCCGATTGATCGCATCACAAAATTTAACAAATGCGTTTCAACTGCCCCACACCTCCGATGCAATTATGCTCTGATAGCTCCCCTCTGATTGAGCCCTTCCGATTGGTGCCTTCCGATTGCACCCCCACCGTTGATTCATTCACCTGATCTAACGGCCCACAGTCCATCGGACCTTTCCAATCCACATTTTCACTCTGCCCTCCTCCGATCTCCGATGCTGATTGTGATTCATATACACCAGGCCCACCACATTATATCTCTGCCCACGCATTATAAAAAGGCCTTCCCCTTTGTAAATTCAAATTTTGTTATATTTCATTTTTACAAAGGTTTTCCCCATTCCCCCCTTCCCAATCGCATCGGCCCAATTTTGTTACGTGATGCGCCCCTCCTGATCTCCCGATTCCGATTGCGTCGGTCCCACTTAAGCCCTTCACCCTTTCAATAGAATCATTTTCCCCTTATATATATAAAATGAAAAAATCGTTTTCATTGGTTTTTAAAAGGATATCCCCTCTGCTCCGTCAATTCCAATTGTGATTATAAGGTGGGCTTTACCTCCTTCCCGTCCCTTTCCCATTCAAAATAATTTTTTCCCTTCACCGAAAGCATTATTTCATTTCACAGCATGTCAGTTTTATTCAGACAGAAAATGGAAAGCAAAGGAAACAGTGAGTTGGCCAAAGAGCTTAAATTAAAACGAAGATATCTACAACAGCGAAGAAATAGGATCGGATTGCCTATTTTTTCTTCAGTGAATTTTCAAGAGGTCAAGAAGTATTGTTGTCCCACATTTTCAGGGGCAGATTGTTGTATTTCTTTTCTATGATTGCACTTTAGTTTTTGAGCTGTCAGAACAACTCCCTTTTTATGTGGATTTGTGTTCCCACATTTCAGCTTATTTATTGTAATTGTAAATCATGAGTCTAAAATCTGTAATTCAGAAGTAGGGGAATAGTGTCGAAGAACATTTTGCGCTCGATTGTATAGTTTGACAGGGATTAATAAGAGATGTAGCTCTAATTGGTGGGATCCATGTGGTATGAGATTTAGCATTTGTTTTTCTCCTTTGTTTCATATGTAAGTTGTTATGTTTCAACTCTCATCCATAAACATTTCCTTTTGAATGCTTTCAAGATAGAAAGGTAGGATCCATTTTCATGCCCTGCCTTGGGAAAGCATTCACACTCTGTGTTTTTCTCTTCTGTTTGAAGAGGATCCATTGATCGTGCCCTTTTCAGCTCCTCACCAGTCTTTCCATCCCATCCTTATTAAACTTCAACTGCTGAATTTCCTGCCTACCTTGCCCCATGAAATACCCTGTGTACTGATTTAATCCCCAATTTCAACTGTCCCATTTAATCCCACACATCCCTGAAATTCATTCATTTTATTAAAACCTTTTCCCATCATTTACCTAGCCTAATATTAGTCCACTATTGTGTTTTATTAAATATCTATATTTACGGAGAGAGCCCTCTCCTGTCCTTGTAGGGCTAGCTACAAGGCTGAGCATGGTTTAGTTGTTACCCTGCTTTGCCCTTTTCAGCCTGGGGTCCAATTCGGGTGCTAACATCTCTGGCGACTCCGCTGGGGAACACTTTCGATCTAAATGTGTGGGAGCTTATATTCTCGACGCTCATTGACTGTGTTATTTTTGTTTTCAAAGAAAAATCAAACAGAGGCCTGTAGAAGAGAAAATCGTAGTGAGGCTATGTGTTATAAAGAGTATTGAGGAACCCTGCCTAAGGTTAAAAAACCTTGGTTACATTGAAACGCAACACTTTTAAAGAAATATCCGTGATTTGAGTAAAATTTTGGTCTATTTGCCGACGGAGAAATAATATAGTGGGACCCAGCAGTAGGTTAATGCGTGGAGTTAAAGCGCTTAACCGCAGTAAAAAATTGAAGTCAAATCTCGGTTTGATTTACCACTGGCGGGTTTTGGAAACCAAAACCACCCATTTCATGCCGATTTTTCCCCAGAGCAAAACTACTTCTAAAAAACGCGATCCAGTTATATTCGGGCATGTCATCACTCCAAAACCGCCCATTTCGCGCGGCTCTCAGCTGTTAAGTTCCAACCATTGAAAAAACACGAAATCCACGAGAACTGTTTGATTTGAAGCATTTTTGATCTGACAGCAATCACGTGCTTAGAAGCACGGGCGATAAATCAAGGTACTACTCAACGTTTTTGATATTATTTAAAGTTGTTTTATTCATAAAGGGCGGAAAGTGGACGTGTGGACCCCTACTAAATAAAATATATGTCGTGTTGATTAAAAAGCACATAAGTTCCACAAATTTAAAAGGATCGCGCCATTGTTATGAAGTTTTGTTATTTCGATCGGAGTAAAAAGGTTTGCTCAGTATTTTTAATGTGTCCCCTACTATCACATTAAATTACAAAGATTTTTTCAAAGGTCAGGATATTATTTCACGGCGAAACATTATTAAGGAGCATTGTTGTAAAAGAAACATAACTAAAGCCACTTATTCCAGTCATATATTTCTGATAAAAGAACATAAAGGTCAAATCACCTCAGTCAAACATTTTCTTGTAAATTATTTTAAGAGTATGTTAGGTTGAACATAATTTTTGTACAGTAGAAGATTTACACACACTGGCTTCAAGAAGATACACTAGGGCTAATCCAGATCCAAATCCTCCCCCTGTATTTGAAAATCCAAATCTTATCCCAAGAATTGTCAGAAGACAAGAAGGATCGTTGAGTCCTAGACCTGTCTTTAGATCCTATACTTGGCCCAGTGAGTGGTTTTTTGTAGAAGATCTTTCCTTTGATGAGAATTTTGAACTTTCTTTGTTTAGAAATAGGTCTGAAACTGACATTGATGATACAGTTTTAAATCCTGAATTCCTTGTAGATATTGAAGTCCAAAGAGAAAATTCCTCCATTGACAATTATATTTTGAATTCTCCTCAGTCTATTACTGTAATTAATATTCCTGAGCCTTCAGAGTCGTTAGGAACTGCATTGCATCCTCCTAATTCATCTGCATCCCCTACAGTCAATTCCCAATTATCATCCCCTCCATCAACACCTCCCCTAAATCCTACAAATCCTGTTGAAAATCCACCCAGAGTTATGGCTGCTAGATATGCACCCTTGGTTTTACCTCAGGTTCTCAATGATATGCCTGCTGACTATCAAAGAAAAATTCCCATCTTAGATGCCACCCAAAGCATTACAGCCCATCAGCATGTCGATAAAATGAATAACTTTTTTTATTTACATGAGGTGGAAGTAGAGAATGTAACTACCAGGTTGTTTGTTCAGAGCTTCAGAGGAGAAGTTAGGAAATGGTTCAGAGCTTTACCAGCAGGCTCAATTCGCACTTTACAGGAGTTGCATACACATTTTTTTGATCAGTGTGAGGTAAAAAAGAACCCACTCCAAATTTTGTCTGAATATGAGAATATTAAGAGAAATGTGGGTGAAACTGTGCAAGACTATTGTTTAAGATTCAATGTTGTGTATAATGCTATCCCAGCTAACCTGAAGCCTCCTGTGGGATTAGCATTGTTGAAATTTCCAGATGGTTTTAATGCCGACATGGCATATCAGCTGCGCGAAAGATATTCGTCTTCACTTGAAGAAATGCAGAAGATAGCAGTAAGCATTGAATCTAATCTGCTGGCTAAAAGAGCACAAACCATAGGTGAGAAAAGAGTCACCGTAAAAGAGGAGGCCTCTCCTTTAGACAGAAAAATGGAAACTCTAATCAGAACAGTGGAAACAATGGTTGATAGGTTAACCATTGCAGACAGACTTGAGCCTCAAATAAGAAATCCGAATTTCAGAGGACAGTAGCCGCAATTCAGAATCAAACAGAGAGAGCAAAGAATGCAGGACCAAGCTGTGCCACCATAGCAGCAGATTCAAACTCCATTACAGCAGAACTACGTGCAAGGGACAGACTCAAATGATGATGACCCTATGATTGAGGCTAATCACTTTTTCACAGCTGATGGTGCGCCAATTTTCCTCATAGAAGACAAAGAATACACAGTGGCGACTCCAGACATTCAAAAAGACCAGAATTTCATTTTGGCCAATGACACGGCATTGGAAGAAGATTCCGATGACTACCAGAGAGGGTATATGAATGCTTTATCAGCTCAGCAAAGGAAGTACTCTTTAAGGAACAAAGACGTTACATTCAGTCCCATTCAAAAGAGAAAATAACTCCAAATGAAGAATGATGCATAGAAGAAAGGAAAAGAACCGGCTGATCCTTCCTCCAACAAGACACCTGCATCTTCTAATATAAAAAATGAAAAGAATCAGCAGAGCATAGTAAAGGATCAAACATAGAATAAAGACCCGCCCATTAAAGAGGTATAAAAAGCTCCCTCCTTTAATTTAGAAAATAGAATTTCTAAACTAAAAGTGTTTATGCCCCTCACAAAGTTGGTGAAGAATAGTGCATATAAAAGTCAGGTGTCTAAAGTCTTGCAAATAGACTCTGTTTCTGATATGGTTAATGTAGAGGATGACTACCCTGAACTTATTTTTGGTCTAGCCACAGAAGAATTTGAAGAAAATGAAGTCCCTCCTTTTTACCTGAGTCTTAGAGTACATGAGTTTATCCTTCATAACATTATGTTAGACTCTGGGGCCTCACATAATTTGATGCCCAAAGCTGTCATGGAGAAGCTAGGCCTTGATATTACACGAAAATACCATGATTTGTATTCCTTTGACTCAAGTAGGGTCCATTTTATTGGTCTTATCAAAGACTTGGTAGTGTCTTTAGATCAAATCCCAGCTAAAAATGTCTTGATGGATGTAGTTGTTGTTGATGTCCCACCAAGGTTTGGAATGCTTCTATCTAGGTCTTGGGGTGCAAAACTCAAAGTAACTATGCAGCCTGACTTCTCTTATGCCATTATCCATGTATTTGGCCAGTTGAGAAAGTTATATAGGGAAAAGAAAATGAAATATATGATTACCAGCAAAGAGAATCCAGTAAACCATCCCATTAATGATGTCCACATATATTTAGAGTCTTTTGTCTTGTATTCAGATGGTGGTTTAAATGATGTGAATGTTCAGTTGGTACAAGTGGAAGAAATACCTGAGATTTCAGAGAATTTCAGAGAAGTCCTCAAGAAGGAAAAGGACAAAGCATCAAACACTTCTGAGCCTCCTACCTACCAGCAGCAAAAGGACAATGAACAGCCAGAAATCAGCCAAGGTAAAGAAGAGAAAGAAACAAAATTTCAGCATCTTCAAGAAGAAGAAGAAGGTCTATGGAGTATGGATTTTGATGGAGCTATTGGTAAGGATGGAGCTGGCATTGGAATATGGATTAGGAGCCCTGTTTTCCAGCCTGAGAAGGTTCCCAACAATGTTAGATTTTGTGCTTATAAGTTAGCTTTTGATTGCTCTAACAATGAAGCATAATATGAGGCTTTGATTGCAGGTCTCAAAATTTTGAAGAAGCTGAATGCAAAGAGGATTTCTGTGTATGGTGACTCCGAGTTAATAATCAAATAGGTTAAAGGAGAGTACCAAGCTAAACATCCAAGATTGAGGGCATACCGAATGCAGTCCTGGATATCTTGAAGACATTCCCAGAATATACCTTGACAGCAATACCGAGGATGCAGAACATTATTGCTGATTCCCTTGCCACTACTGCCAGCAACTTGAAGATTGCGATGAACTCCAGCAATAAGTTTGAGATCTATGTCAAACATAGGCCTGATATTCCAAACAACTTAAGGTATTGGCAAGTATTTTGGGATGATAATGAGATTAATGCATTTTTGCAGGGTGATGGAAAATTTAAAGACACTCCAATAGAAGGTGAGTATGAGGTTGATGATCAGGAGTTGGAAACAAATCACATGGATATATTGCAGCTAAAGGATAATGTAATTCCTATAGGTCTCATACCTTTAGAGGAGTTGTTTGACCAGGATGATGTTGCAAAGAAACCAAGCTTGGTGCCCACGGAGAAAGGAGTTGAAGATGTGAACACCTGATCAACCCAAGTTCATGAAATTGTCAAAGGCATTGTCCCCTGAGGTAAAGGAGAAGTATGTGAATTTGCTTTCTAAATTTTCTGATGTATTTGCATGGGATTATTCAGATTTGAAGGTGTATGATAAGAACATAATCCAGCATACTATTCCTATCAAGCCGGATCAAAAGCCATTCAGACAGAAGCTAAGAAGAGTCAATCCAAACCTGCTGCCATCCATCGAAAAGGAGGTAAACAGGTTGTACAAAGCAGGTATCATAGTTCCCATTATATTTTCTAACTGGATCTCAAATTTGGTCCCAATGCATAAGAATACTGGAGAAATAAGATTGTGTATAGATTTTCGGAACTTGAATAAGGCATCCTTAAAGGATAATTATCCACTTCCTAAAATGGACCATATTCTGCAGAGAGTAGTTGGAGCATCCAGGATGTCACTACTTGATGGCTACTCAGGCTACAACTAGATCTTGGTGCATGAGAAGAACCAACATAAAACTGCCTTCACAACACCCTGGGGAACCTTTCAGTATGCTAAGATGCCATTCGGACTAAAGAACACTGGAGCTATTTTCTAGCGTGCAATGGACATTCCTTTCACAAATGAAAAAGATGTTTTTCTTGTTGTTTATTTGGATGATTTGACAGTGTTTTCAGGTTTCGATAATGAGCATTTGCACCATTTGAGAGTGGTTTTTCAGCGTTACAGAAAGTTTGGGATTTCTCTCAATCCCAAGAAGAGTTTTTTTTCCATGGATGAGGGAAAATTTCTCGGGCATATCATCTCCAAAAATGGTATTTGCATCAATCCAGCTAGAGTGGAGGCAATTCAGCTCATAGATCTACCACGAAATAAGAAAGAGATTCAGGCCTTCAATGGTAAGATGAATTTTTTGCGCAGATTTATACCTAACTTGGCTGAACATTTGAGAGAAATGACCAATATGTTGAAGAAATACATCACTGTTAAGTGGAGTGAAGAAGCTATCAAGTCATTCAACTTGGTAAAGTTTGCTTTGTCTAATGCCCCAGTTTTGATTAGTCCCGACTATACTCAGGATTTTATCATTTTTTCGTTTGCATCTGAGCATACTATGGCTATTGTTTTAATGCAAAAGAGAGGTGAAGTAGAAAATCCAATTTCCTTTTTTAGTAGGACTATTAGAGATGCTGCTTTAAGATATAATATTATTGAAAAACAGACATTGGCACTTATCAAGGCATTGAAAGATTTTAGGGTTTATATTCTGCATTCACATACTATAGCATATGTCCCTAACGCAGTAGTGAAGGATGTCTTAATGCAAACTGATCCAGAAGGTCGAAGAGGTAAATAGATAGCAGCTATGTTGGAGTACGACTTGGAGATCAAGTCCATGAAGTTGATCAAAGGCCAAGGCTTGGAAAAATTGATGGCCCAATCAAATCTGCGTGCACTAGATATAAACCTCATTACAACGATATCATAGGATGAAGATGAAAGTTTTCTTGTCCCTATTTCAGATATTTTTCTGCAGTCTCCTTGGTATTCTGATATTTTCTATGTCTTGCAGCATCTATCACCTCCTACAGGCATGTCTAAGAGTAAAGGTAGATATTTGAAACTTAAATATGCTAAATATTGTATTTTGAATAGTTCTCTGTACTGGAAAGACACAGGAGGCATTTTTCTCAATTTTCTGGTGGAAGAAGAAGCTCAGAAAGTAATGCATGATTTCCACAGAGGTGACTGTGGCGGTCACTTGTTTTGGAAGACTAAAGCCAACAAGGTATTGAGAGAAGGGAATTATTGGCCCACATTGTTTTCTGATTTATACAAAACAATGATGAATTGTCATGAATGCCAAATTTTCCAAGGAAAGAAGAAATTGCTTCCGCTTCCTTTTAAACCAGTTTCAGTGAACGCGCCCTTTCAGCAGTGGGGGCTTGATTTTATAGGAGAAATTCACCCTGCGTCCTCAGCACAGCATCGATGGATATTGATTGGGACATATTACTTTACAAAATGGATCAAGGCCGTCCCAGCGAGGCAAGAAAAAAACACGGTAATTATTCAATTCCTTGAATCAAATATATTATCTCATTTTGGCTGCCCGTGTAAAATTTTAATAGATAACACAGCGACATTCCGATCCAAGAAAATGGTCGATTTCTATGACAAATATAATATCGCGCTGGGCCATTCAACAACGTATTATCCACAAGGCAACGACCTAGCAGAGTCATCGAATAAATCATTGATTAATATAATTAAGAAAATGTTGGAGGCAAACAAAAGAAATTGGCACCGAAAGCTCATAAATGCACTGTGGGCGGACAGAGTTAGCAGTAAGAAATAAATAGGTATGTTGCCTTTTGAATTAGTTTATGGAATTGATGCTGTGTTTCCTACATCTCTTACAGTCCTAGTTATGAAATTATTGCAAGAAGTTGGCAACGAAGATGATGACAACCAACGGAGGATCAACCAGATGATCCACCTTCAGCAAACAAGAGAAGAAGTGTCACAGAATACGATTCAATTGCAGGAGAAGATTAAAAAGATCTATGACAGGAAGACCAAAGCAGAAAAGTTTCAACTAGATGATGTAGTGTTGAAATGGGATGCCAAGAATGAAGACAAAGGGAAGCACAGTAAGTTTGACAACCTTTGGAAGGGACCATACAGAATTATAGCATACAGGGGATATAATGCCTTCTTGCTTTCAGAAATGGATGGCCAGAATTTCCCTAGAGGAGCAGTAAATGGTAGGCTGTTGAAGCACTACCATTGTTGAAGACAAAGGATCAAAATCTATGTCATCATCATTGTATATACCGTGTTATTTTTATCAGAGTTCAAAGTACACAGTCATTCAAGTTTGGGGCCCGAGGTGAAGGCTATAAAACTTGGAAGAAATGTGTATGGTTTGGTTTTATTTCATTTTTCAGTCTTAGTCTCGAGTCAGAGTCAGTTTGCATTTGTGTCAGTTTTCAATATTTTTGATTCCATGCCCAATGGATAAGGATACTTGGTCTACGGTGTTCTTGGTACCTCCAAGGAGCTACCATCCCCATTGGAGCCAATGTTAGTTTCAGTCTAGTCATACTGCCATCAGTGATCAAAACTACTCTTTTGCATTTGCATATTAGGAGTCTCATACCGACTAAATTTCACCATTCCACTAGGTCACGAATTCATTGATGGTAGTAATTTTTAATCAGTTTT
Organism: Pinus albicaulis; assembly: GCA_034641835.2. NCBI lineage: Eukaryota > Viridiplantae > Streptophyta > Pinopsida > Pinales > Pinaceae > Pinus > Pinus albicaulis. The sequence continues at coordinate 1,176,294,618 of CM076577.1, read as the reverse complement.
CCCTCATGAAATACTTGCTGATTTTCCTTTCTATGGTCTTGGGTCATGAGTCACTTTCACTTTCAAAATCATGTCATTAGGTCATAGGATGAGTCACATTAGTTTCTAGGTTCTTACCATGGTCATATTAATGAGTCAAATGTCAATGAATATCAGCAAGGTCATGAGGAAGTCAATAAACTCAAAGTCACTGCACCTGGAAGATCAAAGATATATTTTATTCAGCTATATGTAATTTTCACCTCAAAAACCATGTTTTGAGGTCAAAACATGATATTTTTCCTTTATTATTATCCATTATGTAATTTTATATCATCATATGTAATAAGTCACAATTCAGAAGCTGCCATCTCCACAAAGTCATCATCCTGCCTTCAGAGAAGTTTTTCATAGCATGTTCAATGCCAAATCATCTTCCAAGAAGATCCATCAAAAAGAGCCTGGAAAGAGCTTTCCAATGATATACTACACTCTTAAAAATGACTTTTAGATTGAATTTTCTGCCCAAGTGGAGTAAAGATCCTCTATTCCCTAAAACTTCCCTTTTTTCCACCTTTTCCCAAATTTTATTGTATTAAAGTTTAAACTTTCCTTTACAAATCCCTTTTCCCCCCTTTCCGATTATAAAATTGCATTATAAATCATTTTAATACATATGCGATTTAGTTCATAACCACTTCCCTACCATTGCCATAGAACTTTATAATAAAGTTTCACATCATACAAATCCCCGCTGTTCTAACCACTTCCCCACCATACTAAAAAACTTTATAATAAAACTTTGCAACAAAGTTTTATATTATAAAACCCGTAACCTTAAGTCCTTTCCCCTTTCTATCACAATCACAATATTTTCACTTCATGCCCTGATTGGCTCTTTGCCAAATTTCCAATGTGATTTAATTAACACTCCCAATGGTATTATCCCGCCGATTGCACCCCCGATTCAATCACTCCGATTGATCGCATCACAAAATTTAACAAATGCGTTCCGACTGCCCCATGCCTCCGATGCGATTATGCTCCGATAGCTCCCCTCTGATTGAGCCCTTCCGATCGGCGCCTTCCGATTGCACCCTCGTCGTCGATTCATTCACCCAATCTGATAGCCCACAGTCCATCGAACCTTTCCAATCGACGATTTCACTCCGCCCTCCTCCTATCTCCGATGCCGATTGCGATTCATATACCCCGCGCCCACCACATTATATCTCCGCCCACGCATTATAAAAAGGCCTTCCCCTTTGTAACTTCAAATTTTGTTATATTTCACTTTTACAAAGGTTTTCCCCATTCCCCCCTTCCCAATCGCATTAGCCCAATTTTGTTACGTGATGCGCCCCTCCTGATCTCCCGATTCCGATTGCGCCGGTCCCACCTTAAGCCCTTCTCCCTTTCAATAGAATCATTTTTCCCTTATATATATAAAATGAAAAAATCGTTTTCATTGGTTTTTAAAAGGATATCCCCTCTGCTCCATCAATTCCGATTGCGATTATAAGGTGGGCTCTACCTCCTTCCCGTCCCTTTCCCATTGAAAATAAATTTTTCCCTTCACCGAAAGCATTATTTCATTTCACAACATGTCAGTTTTATTTAGACGAAAAGTGGAAAGAAAAGGAAACAGTCAGTTGGCCGAAGAGCTTAAATTAAAACGAAGATATCTACAACAGCGAAGAAATAGGATCCAATTGCCTATTTTTTCTTCAGTGAATTTTCAAGAGGTCAAAAAGTATCGCTGTCCCACATTTTCAGGGGCAGATTGTTGTATTTCTTTTCTATGATTGCACTTCAGTTTTTGAGCTGTCAGAACAACTCCCTTTTTTTGTGGATTTGTGTTCCCACATTTCAGCTTATTTATTGTAATTGTAAATCATGAGTCTAAAGTCTGTAATTCAGATGTAGGGGAATAGTGTGGAAGAAAATTTTGCGCTCGATTGTACAGTTTGACAGCGATTAATAAGAGATGCAGCTCTGATTGGTGGGATCCATGTGGTATGAGATTTAGCATTTGTTTTTCTCCTTTGTTTCATATGTAAGTTGTTATGTTTCAACTCTCATCCATAAACATTTCCTTTTGAATGCTTTCAAGATAGAAAGGTAGGATCCATTTTCATGCCTTGCCTTGGGAAAACATTCATACTCTGTGTTTTTCTCTTCTATTTGAAAAGGATCCATTGATCGTGCCCTTTTCAGCTCCTCACCAGTATTTCCATGCCATCCTTATTAAACTTCAATTGCTAAATTTCCTGCCTACCTTGTCCCATGAAATACCCTGTGTCCTGATTTAATCCCCATTTTCAACTGTCCCATTTAATCCCACACATCCCTGAAATTCATTCATTTTATTAAAACCTTTTCCCATCATTTACCTAGCCTAATATCAGTCCACTATTGTGTTTGATTGAATATCTATATTTACGAAGAGAGCCCTCCCCTGTCCTTGTAGGGCTAGCTACAAGGCTGAACGTGGTTTAGTTGTTACCCTGCTTTGCCCTTTTCAGCTTGGGGTCCAATTCGGGTGCTAACATATCTGGCGACTCCGCTGGGGAACACTTTCGATCTGACTGTGTGTGAGCTTATATTCTTGGCGCTTATTGACTGTGTTATTTCTGTTTTCAAAGAAAAATCAAACAGAGGCCTGTAGAACAGAAAATCGTAGTGAGGCTTTGTGTTATAAAGAGTATTGAGGAACCCTGCCTAAGGTTAAAAAACCTTGGTTACATTGAAACGCGACACTTTTAAAGAAATATCTGTGATTTGAGTGAAAGTTTGGTCTATTTGCCGACGGAGAAATAATATAGTGGGACCCAGTAGTAGGTTAACGTGTGGAGTTAAAGCGCTTAACTGCAGTCAAAACCTGAAGTCAAAGCTCGGTTTGATTTACCACTGGCGGGTTTTGGAAACCAAAACCACCCATTTCGCGCCGCTTTTTCCCCAGAGAAAAACTACTTCTAAAAAACGTGATCCAGTTATATTCAGGCACGTCATCACTCCAAAATCGCCCATTTCGTGCGGCTCTCAGCTATTAAGTTCCAACCACTGAAAAAACGCGAAGTCCACAAGAACCGTTCGATCTAAAGCATTTTTTATCTGACGGCAATCACGCGCTTAGAAGCACAGGCGATAAATCAAGGTACTACTCGGGGTTTTTTATATTATTTAAAGTTTTTTTATTCATAAAGGGCGGAAAGTGGACGTGTGGACCCCTACTGAATAAAATATATGTCACGTTGATTAAAAAGCACATAAGTTCCACAGATTTAAAAGGATCGTGCCATTGTTATGAAGTTTTGTTATTTCGATCAGAGTAAAAAGGTTTTCTCAGTATTTTTAATGTGTCCCCTACTATCACATTAAATTACAAAGATTTGTTCAAAGGTCGGGATATTATTTCATGGCGAAACATTATTAAGGAGCGTTGTTGTAAAAGAAAGATAACTACAACCACTTATTCCAGTCATATATTTCTGATAAAAGAACATAAAGGTCAGATCACCCCAGTCAAACGTTTTCTTGTAAATGATTTTCAGAGTCTGTTAGGCTGAACATAATTTTTGTACAGTAGAATATTTACACACACTGACTTCAAGAAGATACACCAGGGCTAATCCAAATCCAAATCCTCCCCCTGTATTTGAAAATCCAAATCCTATCACAATAATTGTCAGAAGACAAGAAGAATCGTTGAGTCCCAGACCTGTCTTTAGATCCTATACTTGGCCCAGTGAGTGGTTTTTTGTCGAAGATCTTTCCTTTGATGAGAATTTTGAGCTTTCTTTGTTTAGAAATAGGTCTGAAACTGACATTGATGATACAGTTTTAGATCCTGAATTCCTTGTAGATATTTAAGTCCAAAGAGAAAATTCCTCCATTGACGATTACATTTTGAATTCTCCTCAGTCTATTAATGTAACTAATATTCCTAAGCCTTCAGAGTCGTCAGGAACTACATTGCATCCTCCTAATTCATCTGCATCCCCTACAGTGAATTCCCAGTTATCATAAATGAAATGCATTCCTACCTTAGGCCTTGCGTGGTTTTCAAGGCTAGGAGTTGCATTTAGTGTAGAATTTATTACATATCAATCCTAAACTCTTCCACCTCCTCATTTATTCTATAAATACTTCTGAAGAAGATGAGAAGTTTTTGGTTGATTGTTCACTAGTTGTAATACTAAAAATCTCTGAAATAATACATAGTCTATCTGAAGTTGAGGAAGAAATTGAAGTCTTGGAACCTTGATGTTGTTGTTGCATGTTTGTTCTTGAGAAGGCTCTATCATTGGATCCATGAGCTTGGCTTTTGGTGAAGTATTCTGAACTATTTAATGGTTTCTCCTGTTTTCATTTTGTTCCATAAATTCTTACTACAGTAGGATGAAAGTTTTAGGCTAAGAAATGACTCCTAGAAGAACCTTAGACCTGTTCATCCTTCACTGTTTTATGTTTTCTTCTGCTGAGGTATTTTAGAGTCTTTAATCTCTCTCTTTAGTCCTCATGCTTGTTTATTTCTCTAATAGTTCAAATAGTTGGTTTCAGCATGATTTATGGTTTTCCCTACTTGTCTGCTGCCACTTGAAAGATGTTTTTGAAGTCTCCCTTTGAAGTACCATTGTTTATAGTTAGCCAAAGAGGTCTGTTTTGATCTTGCCCTTTGTCCTTGCTTGAAAAATTGTTTTAAAGGTCTTTATAGTTGTGATCATAGATGTTTTTAGGTGTTCCCTCTTCTATGACTGCAATTATCAGTGAATCTTTTATGTTTTCTAAGTCATTTGAAATAAAATCTTTGAGGAAATAGGATGTGCTCCCAAATCTTAGATTTCATTTTAAAAGTTTTCTTGAAGTCGTAATTTGCTTAAAAGTGTGCTTTATAGAATTCATGGTTAGCCCTGTCTATTAAATACCTCTTTATTGTTCAAGTTATGCTTTCAATTTACCTTTGTTGAGAATTCAAACTCTCTTTCCAAATAATTGATGTCCATCTCATTCCAAAAAACCAAAGGATCCTATGGCCAAGTTAGATTTGCCCTTTGGTATCCCATATCCATTGATAAGTTTGTCATAAACCTCTTCTTGACTCCATTTCCCAATGAATCAGACATTTCTCCTTTCTACCTATCATTCCTAGACCTTTCATGTTCTGTTATGTCATTTAACCAAACAAACAAACAAACACTTGCACTTAATAACTAGTCTAAAACCCATACTCAAAAGCAAACAAGATAAACCTTTTCAAACAAGTAAATTTGAGAGATCCCTCTTTGAGAATATGAGGACTAAATCCTGGAACTCTAAAGATTGGTTTTGATGTTGCCTTGTCTTTTGATTTTCCAATCTATCAAAACACAGGACCCCAACAGGACTGTTCGGGAACCAGTCCTTTACTTCTTAGGCCATATTTTCGCACAGACTTGACCTTATGTTCGTCATCCATGTTGATATCATTGATGGTATGGGTGCTTTCCCCGCAGATCACATCAAACGCGAGGACAACAGATCCTGGTTCTTCATCAAGGGGCAGATCTTCTTCAATGTCAGAGACATCATCCTCTCCTGCATCCCTTGGGGTTTGATCATCCAGGAGTTGATTTACTACTGCAGTCATGCTGCCAATCCATTGAGGGCATGTCTTCTCAGAGTGGGCGGCCTGGTGGAAAGAAAAAAAATTATCTTTTCCAATTTCTTCCACGTTGAGAGCAGTGTTTGGGTTTGATGGAGGTCGGCTAGTGTTGGGGTTACTCTTTCTGAAAAAGGGCTTTTGCGTCTTGGTGCTAGTAGTGGATTCAATGCCCTTTCTCTTTAGATCAGAGACTTCATTGGTTAATAGCTGGGTCTTTTCTATACTCTCGAAGTCAAAACTATCTTTGTCCTTATCCGTGGTTTTGAGTGTGGAAGACTGATGCTTTTTCGAGGTGGGTTTGTGATCGTCTCGTCCTTCATGATCGATGACCCCTATGGAAAGCATGTCCTTTTCTATAGCAAGGGCAGCCGCGTAATTTTCTGCAAGGGTACCCCTGGCCTCGCACTTTACGAAGATGGCAATGTCTATGGGAAGAGCTTTTGTGTAGTAGTCTATGGTGATGGAGTCATCTAACGCCAATTTGGGGGGAAATTTGTTCAGTATGGTAGCGAAACGCTGATTAAAATCTCTGACCTTCTCTTTCTTTTGGAATTTGATGGTACTTAACCTTGTGAGGAGCATAGAAGGGGTTTTTTCCTTCGAAAATTTCTGTAAGAAAATGTGACGGAATTGGTCCCATCATGTTATAGAGGCACTTGGGAGAGAGTGATACCAGGTGGCCGCTTTATTCTCAAGAGTGTGGTGTTAGTCATCAGTATTTTTCACTTGTTGTTGATGACTAGATTCCTTAGATGAGTTTTCTAGAAGCTAATCTTAATATGTCAATTTGTCATCTAGAAAACCCCCAAACAAATTTTTGTCTTCCTAGACCTTCCTGTCAGCCTATGATAAGAGCAATATTCAATTTTCAACTCATGTCTTGTTTCAGCAAAATATCCCCGTCTATAGTTGTCTTAGCCTTCTTTCTCTACTATCATTTCCCCCTTGCTTCTCATGAAACTCACTATCCAACATTTGACAAAGTGTCTCCTTCCTATCCCTAATCTTCTTATCAAAAACCATCTGATTATTCCTAAGAAAACAATCAGAATCGATGAATGTTTCCCCTAAGTTAGATAGTGGTGTTTAGGAGTATTTTCCTTAGCAAAAATGTCCTAAGCCAAAAAACCTCTGTTTAGTACCAATCAGCCATAGATTGTCTTCCCGTTCTGCAGAAATAAGTCTTGATTCATCCATAGGTCGCACACCACTAAGAGGTCATTTTGTCTCAGTTGAGAAGAAGTTCAACAAAGATCCAAATAAGAATAAGATAAGCATGTTCACTATCTAAAACGAATATGCTTAGATCAGGCAAAAATCTCCATAAGACACCAAAGGAGCTCTCCAAGGTTCAAAGTCATATGTTTTACATCTCTGCAGGGGTGTAATTGAAAGATAAACAGTATGAAAATAAGAGCAAAGGGACAAGTTCAAATAGGTCTCTCATGATTGAAGATATTTTCCATCAATAAAGAAGATGGAGAGCTGCAATGAAAAGAGAGTAGGAGTACATGTTTAAAATCCAAGGTTGCCTAAAGAAACAGAGGTTATCCTTCAAAGTCACATGAATACAAATACTGATTAGTAGTGTTCTAGTATCTCCTCCAAAGGTAGTGCTGCATAAGTTTTCCAAAGGACATCATCATGTAGTGCATGAGAAGACAACTTCTTCTTATGTTTCCTTGAGCCTAGGATGTGAAGATCAGTCAAAGAGTTATTTCAAGGTACCCCTAAAACACAGTCAAGGAAAAGTTGGCTCAATTATTTCCAAACAACAAATACTATCCTTGTACCAATAACTTGTTCAAAACCCTAAAACCTCACAGTAATATGGTGCCAAGCAGAGACATAAGGTCGAAAGAGATGAGGTGTCATGACTATGATGGTTAGAAGTGCAGTGATAACCTCCTCCAATAAAGAGAAAATGGTTAGCAGAAAAATAATAGAACCTCCTTCATTTAAAAGCAGAGGGTTAGGGTGTTTTTAAGTAACTTCAGAAACTAGTGCGAGCCACCTCCTCCAAAGATGAACAGTAGGTGCATTAGCAGAGTTTCAAATTATGTTTCAGAAATTTTTCTATTGGAAATTCAAGGTTGAAATCAGTGGGAATAAAATGAAATTTTATAGGTTAAAGTCATGTGTTACATCATCAACAAAGCAGTGACATTATGGTGTTGAAAAGCCTCTTTTTCTTCTGTTTATAAAGGCCTCTCTCAAAGTGTAAACTGAGGGTGGAATGTTTAACTAGAAGGCTATCACTTGAGGTTATAGTTCACATAGACCATATTATCCAAAAGATAAGGATAAGGGCCATCTCCAGTTCCAAATCAGAGGATTAATTCAAGTCTCCAGTTTGAAGTGGCCATCTTCGAAAGGATAAAAAGGGAACCATGTCTGATAAAGACAAACTATTTATAATTCTAAAGAGACCTCCTTCAAAGAGGGCAGTTAGGATTGGAAAACTTCAAACCATGGCCTCTTTCATAAAAGGGCATAGGGACAGCTCTCCAAGAGTTACACAGTAAATCAACTTATTCAAAGGGTAAAAAGGTGATAAACATGTTTCACTTTCAGTTAAAGAAACATCTCTTTTGCTTCACAAAAACAAAGGTTAAGGAGCGCCCAGGCAGTTTTTCAAACATAGGCCTCCTTCAAAAATAGTCAAAGGGCCCACCATTGTTTGATGATATTCAAAATGACAAGTGGAAAAGGTAAAAAACATAGCCTAAATTCCTCCTTCAAAATAAGCAAAAAGACGATACAAGCCATGAGTCGCGCGAAGGGCCGGTATTGTTTCAAAATGAGTTTCTGAACAAACAGAGATGAAATTGAAAAAATTGAGAGATTTTTTGTCCATTATAGGTTCAAGAAGAAAAACCTCCTTCATTTTCTACACAGGTATCATGGTTTGTGAGAAATGTAAAAAATACAGGTGTCACGGGAGGATTTCTGCACCAGGATTCACCATTTTTTACCAGTGTTTGGACAGTCAATTTTTGAACAACCAAATGGACAAAAAATGAAAAAAATAAAGTATATTTAGAAATAATACTTCCATATATTTCCAACGAGCCATCTCGGGCCCAATTCCGACACAGGGAAGGCATCCAAAAGTGGCCTGTAAACAACACTATGCATTTCTGCACCAGGATTCACCAATTTTGACTAGTGTTGGTACAGTCAATTTTTTAAATACCAAATGGAAAATAAATGAAAATAAAATAAAGCATATTTATAAATTATACTTCCATAGCTTTCCAACGATCCATCTCGGACCCAATTCTAACATTGGGAAGGCATCCAAAAGTGGCCTGCAAACAACACTATACATTTCTGTGCCAGGATTCACCATTTTTGACCAGTGTTGGGAAAGTAAAATTTTGAACAACCAAATGGACACCAAATGATAAAAATAAATAATATTTGGAAATTATACTTCCATATCTTTCCAACAAGCCATCTTGGGCCCAATTCTGACACTGGGAAGGCTTCCAAAACTGGCCGCAAAAGTGCGCGACACGCCTGTAGGTTTTTTCAGTGTATTTTTCTAAGCAGTGCGGCGCACCTGTGTGATTGCACGACGCGCCTGTGCAGCAACACAGCTACTCCTTTAAAATTATCTATTCAAAGAGCAAAAGGTTAAAGACACTTTAATATGACCTCCTTCAAGAGCAGATGGTTATAAAAACACAGTGATGAAAACCTCCTTCGAAGATGGCAGTTGATTTGGAAAACTTCAACAATGGCCTTCTTCACAAAAAGGTAGAGGGCCAACTCTCCAAATGTTTGCACCATGAAACAGCTCATTCAAAGGGTTAAAGGTGTGATGAATTCATACTTCACTTTCAGTCAAAGGGTGCCTCCATCAAATGATAAAAGACAGAGTTTTAAAGGACACATGCAATTTACATTTTGAAATGTTTTCAATCAGAGGATAATGACCTTCATCACTTCATAAACAAGTGGATTTGCATATTAGGTTCTAAGAGGCTGCATTGGTGGTTTTAAGTGGATAGCATCCTTTTTGTCAAAAAACCACAGAGGAAACAGTGATAAAGGAGGAAATATTTGTTTTCAATTTGAAAGAGTTTTATCGCTATAAGTGGTTAAAAATAGCACAGTCTTCAAAGGAGAAAGAGTTTTGGTGCCCAAAGGAAAAGGAGGAACCTTTTTGTTTTCAAGAAAGCCCTCTTTGCCAAAATCACAGAGAAATAAGGGAGAAGGTTCTGCTTATAATCAGTTTAAAATGTATTTTAATAGTGATTTCAAAAGAGCACCAAGTTTACTAAATCAAGGAGAAAATAGTGACTAGAGGATAAAGAGTTTTGTCAGTTGAAAGAAGTCATTTAAAAACATTGATTTTAGGGGGCGCCATGTTATCATAACCACGGAAAAATAGACTTTGTGAAAGGGCTGATAATTAGTTTTAAGGAGTATTTAAAAGGTGTTTTCAATGATTCCCTTTTGTTTCTAATAACCACAGAGAGACAGTGAAAGGAAGGAGGGTTGATGTGCCATTTTGAAAGTCTTTTTTGTGCTATGAAATAGCTAAGAATACACACAGTTGCTAGAAGAAAAAGCAGAGTTTTGTAAAGGTCTTTCAAATCAGTTTGAAGAGATATTCTAACAGTGATTTCAGGGCACCATGTTACTAAACCAAAGACAAGGCGGTGATATAAAAAGGGCAGTGTTTGAGGGGAATAATCTTTGTGTCAAAAACAAAAGAGATTTGTCTCCAAAATACCACCAGCAGATCTTGGCAAAGGCCTCCTAGCTCAAAAACAATACTGAAGAGGTGACTTTGTTTTCATTCAAAAAAATACTTGTTTGCTAAACTCAAAGAAGAACAGTGACTTGCAAAGAGGAAAAGGTGTGTTGGTTGAAGACTTATTTCAGTGATCACTTAATCAATTTATCTTGGTAAGTCAAAGAAGAGAAAACTAAGCAAAATAGTGATGATGAGGAACAAGGAAAAGGGTCCAAACATGACAGTAAGGAAGGGAAAAGTGGCAAGAAGCATAGTGATGATAAAGATTAAAGTGATGGGAAGCAAGGTAGTGATGAAGAGGAACATAATGGCAGCCTACACAGCAACAAGCATGAGGGTGATGAAGTACAAAACAGTGAAGGGAAAGAGCATGTCAGTCATGAAGAAAGCAGTGACAAGGACAAACAAGGAAACCCCCAAGCAAGCAATGATGAGGGCAAGAAAACAAAAAGCATAGAGCATGAAGGGCGCTCTCCAAAGCATGTGCTAGCTGCCTCTCCTAGGCAAGGGGCTATGACTTCTTCACCAAAGACTAAAAATGCCAAAACAACAAGGAAGACAACCAAAAAACGAAACAAACTCAAAATCGCCCAAAGAGGTGCCTGGTACAAAAAGTGAAGAAAGGCATATCAGGGCTTGAAATTTTGGCCTCCACTTCTCAACATGCTTCTGAAACCCCATGAGGAGCTTGCTCACCAAAATTGGGCAAATTTCAACAAGTTTTTGTTTTTTGACATTTTTGGGCCTAATTGCAGAAATTTGTGGGCATCGCCATTTTTGTTTGAAGCATCCTCAGAGGTCGAAAGTGGTATCATTGGATGCATTAAATTCAGGGGCATCTAATCAGAAAATTTCATATCAATTGAAGATGTTTTGGTCCCGCAAAGGGGCGAAAAATAGTCACGTTTTCAACACTCTGCCTCGCATATCAGCAAGGGCTAATTTATGGGTTTTTCCACACAAGTCAGTTTTTCACAGGCTTCTATTGATTAGTTTGGGGAAAACAAAGTATTTTTAAAAACTAGACATCTAGGGCTTTCCAACGAGCCATCACAGGCCTCATTTTGACATCGGGAGGTCCTTCAAAAGTTGCCCACAAGACAGGGAATTTTCTGCTGCTATATTTCTGAAGCATTTTTGTGAAAAATGCAGTTTTCTGAAGTGGCTTTTCCAAATGTGCGTTTAGCCTTTTTTGGCCATTGTCAGTTGGGAAAATTTAATTTGATTTCCATTTTTAGCATTTTTAGGATATTTTTATAGATATTTTGTGCCTTGGGATTTTCAAAGCCTCAAGGACAAAATCAGATATTTGTGATGGGCCAATGAGCTTGCTAGTTGCACTAGGAGGTTCTCCTTCACTTTGGCCTATATATTCCAAGAGATTTAATTGTAAACAAGGCTGAACTTGATGATATAGAACAATATATGGTTATAAAAGATTGGAAGAAATACTTTGTCTCATGCATTGGATAGTTTCTTGAATGTTTTGGATGGTGAAAGAGGACTGCTGTAGGATTCCTTGACTTGGTAAAATGGTATAGTGTTCCTCTCTGTTATGTTTCCTTAGTTTTCATACATATTTTCATATTATCTTGCTTGATGTAGGACAGTAAAGAATAGATTTGAGACATGCCCATGGAGGCACCTCAGATTTCCTGATTCATTACAGCTTCTATGTTTGTCTTCTTTCTTAGTTATGTCAAATGAATTCTTAAATGCTCTTTGATACCCTAAGAACTTGTTCTGAGTTGCATTAATGGTTATTATGTGTGCTAATTAGTATGATTCACGGTATGCCCTGTTTACTCCTTAGTTAACCAAAACCCCATTATTGAAACCTTTCTCTGAACGTTAGATTGTCTTAGTTGAACCAAAGAGGTCTTGTATCGATCTTGCCTTTTGCCTATACTCTGCAATCTTACTTCAAAGTGCCCGATAGCTCAAAATATGATGCCTAGGAGTTCCCTCTTCATAGCTTGAGTTATTTGTTTGTATTGATTGTTTTTCCCCAAAGTCTGATGGCGATTTTCCTAAAGTTAGAGAGTCCTATACCTCTATGTATCGCTTCAATGTTTATTTTATGCATTTATCAATTTGAAATTACAATTATCGTGATTAATGGTTAGCCCTACCACATGGATGTCTGCTGTAAAACTATTTATGTTTAAAAGTATTTGTCCTTCACAAAACCTAGGGTCCATCCCATTTCACTCCACTTAAATATCCATTTTACCTTGACCAAATCGGCCCTTCAATATACCTTGTCCACCATCTGAGGCTTTCTCGACCTTTTCGACCCCATAGCCCAGTTGATCTAACAATATTTTTATCTATTTAAAACTTTGATTAGTTCCTCCCTCAAAAACCTAAAAACAAACTAAAAACCTATTTAAACAACTAGCCTAAAATCAAAAACATAAGAAGCAAACAAATATACATCCCTGGCACAAATAGAGAGAGCCCTCTCTGAGTCCAGGAAGGCTAGGTCCTTGGGCTCCAAAGTTGGTTTGATGTTACCTTGTCACTTGGCTTGCCAATCTGCCAAATCACGGGACCCTAACATGTGGGGAAAAAGACGACAAGCAACATCATCTGTTTGAACTCTCATAATTTGCAGTGAAAGGTAGAACTTACTTATGTGATCTTTGGCCAACGTGACTTTCTCGGGGTCAAACTTGGGGAGGTGCTTTTCAGGGTGCCTAGGCATGTCATGAAGGTGGCCCAGGAGATCTAATGGGGATTGGGCCATCCAAGCAAGCGGTTGGACCCGCCTAGCATGCTCGTAGTGCCTAATTTCAGATTTAGATTCACTTCCCGCACTTGACACGGATGCTTCCCCTTCATGGTGAGAGTGCTCGTCTTGACGTCCCTCGCAGTTGGCCATATTCCTAAGATATCCCAAATTGTAGATAGGGGGGCTATTTTGGTTTTGACGGTGGTGGGTGACATTGTGACCTTGGCCACAACCTCTATCTCCCTGACCTATATTCCCACGGCCTCTATTTCCCTCGCCTCCGTTCCCTCAGCCTCTATCTCCCTCGCCTCCTCCTGGAGGATGGTGGACCTGATTATTGTTATTCTAGGCCTAGTTAGGCTAAGGGTTAGGATGGGGTTCATTCATGTCGGGTTCTTCTTCTTCGGCTCCTTGGGGCTCTAAAATAGGTTTGTTATTCTCAACAGCCGTTGCGAGGTCTTCGACCATCAAGTTTATCAACTTAGGCAGGGAATTTACAAGGGCACCGTTGCAAGTGAGGTTAGCAGCAGGGGTCCTGGTATGGGTCAAGAAACTCATGACTAGATTGAATTGAAAATCCCTGATGAGGTTACGGGCAACTAGGCGCATAACTCTTAACTGCTCCCTGGTGACTTCGTAATATGGAGCTTCCTCCCCTTGGGGAGTTTGTAATGGAATATTACTTGTGTGTTGGGAGGCTGCCATTAGGCCTTCCTTCTAGCGCCAATTCTGTTAATGGGAAAAACTGTCCGGCCAACAGCAAGGGGATCTCCCCGGTAAAAAGTCCCAACTAGACTCTGAACCATTTGGAATGGGGATCCTATCCGAGGTGTGGGTCTGGCTACCACTTAATCCTCCTTTCCTTGGGTCTCAGTAGTGCTTTAGAAACTTGTGGACACACGCTTATTCGGACAATACAAGATACATGATTGATTAGTTAAATGAAGGTATAGCACTATGCGTAGCGAGCTAAATAATTAAACATGAGGCCAAAAGGAGATACTGTCAACAGCATATCATTAGGGTCATGCTTGTACACTGTTCTAACCACAGAAGAAAACTTTATTTATGGCAGAACACCCTTCACTTCCTTAAATGGTTTTGGGGAAAATATAAATGTCAGTAAACAAAGTTATTAACATTCATTGAGGAAGAAAAATAAACTTAGCACCATTAACACACATTTAGAAAACTATAATGCATCAATGACGTAATTAGAATCACAATTTCATTAATCAAAAGATATTAGAAACTGAAAACAAAATACTCATAGTGCTCACGCATCAAACCACATCAGATCCAAAAGGAATTTAACAAGTATCTATATTCATATTCAAAAGTGTGTAGTCCTTCTATACAATGTTCTCTAACTCTTTGAGTCCCCCCAAAAAAAGATCATTACAATCTTCCCAACGGAAGCTTTTATAGACTAAAATTTTCCCTTTGGGCTATGAGACTCTTCGCTTTCCTAACCGTTGGGCTGCCTTGCGACCTGAATGGGGAATGCGACTTGCGTCTCAACCGGAAAATGTGACCTGCGACCCAGTTGCCAAGTGCGACCTGTGATCTACTGCCATCTGATCATGAGAATGTGTGCGTGATTTTGAGGTCAGGGACATTAGCTTGTTGCTCTCTAAGAAAGTTCTACCACGCCCGATAATCTGCCGCTATTGGGGAAATCAAGGGAAATTCTTCCCTTAATCGATGCAGGCACTCCAAGGCATTCGGGATCAGAGTCTCTCTTTTAAGCATGAATTGGTTGGCTAAAGAGGCTAGTTTAGTGTAGATCCAAACTGGTGTAACAATGAATTTACCCAAGTTCTCTTGTGATGCTACAAGATCATGAGCAGCGACGGCCTGTCTGATAGGTTGCAGAAATGTTTGAATCTCCTCATCCACCTATCCCCATGTCTTTTCCTCGCTCAATGCACCCAACAATGGAATGTGGTGTAGTGCATGCATTGAGTCGATGTCGCTGATCAAATGTTCATATGCGGACATTACCTTTTCTAGGTCCTTGGATAGCTTATCCTTGGACTGCATTTTAATACGAATCTGGACCTTGACATCCTGGGTGTGGATCCAGTCTTTCTTGGGTAGGTTTTATGGGGCCTGAGGGTACCGACCTGTTGTCAAAAATTATTGTCTACCCTAGAGACAGCCTAGAGTTGCTATAGACCAGTGCCTAGGACATCTTAACATAGCAAGGAGCTCATAATATAGCTTGGGTTGTCAATCCAAAAGCTCTCCTACTATCTCTTACAAAACAAGGAAATTAGTTTAAATGGAACCAAACTCTCTCAGAAGTTGATACAAAGATAAGAATAATGTAGGAACAGCATGCAAAAACTCCAATAAAAAAGCATCAGACAGTTAAGAGACAGCTTACTGCAAAGAGGGCCAGTTCAAATAATATGCCACAGAAATCAAATATCAGAAAGTGGATGCAGTGAAGAAACATGAAGAAGATACTAGTTAGAATGAGGCTGATACCCAGATACACAACAAAACCACATATGGGCTTATCCAACTAAGAATCCATACATGACAATGGCGTTTTAAAAGCACCCTCCTCAAGTAACTAATATAGCAGAAAATATGGATGAAATGAACATGGAATAGTATATCATGACTAGGCCTATTTAAAGTGCTTGACTAATCCAAGTATGGGCACCAACTAGGATGAATCCTTACTTAAGACCAGTGAGCCACTCGCATTATAGAACATGATACAAGAAGATACATAGCATGAAATGAGATATTATATTAACACATAAGAAAAGATTACATACTGTGGGATACCAAAGACCAGGATCCTCATTACAGTTATAACTCCTCCTCACTGAAACCTCACAGGCTCTGAGCCTTCATACAGAAACTTTACAAGATGTATACAAAAGCCTTTCACTGCACAGTTTGCTGATAGAAATCTGGAACCCCTACAATGAGTTTTTTCATGGTTTTTATAGAAGAGACAGAAAATTCTAGAGAATGAGGTAGGTGATACACATTTAATGATTTAATTTAAACAAAATGGCGGAAAACCTTCGCGCCCTCAATGCTGAATGACCATGTTGAGCTGGGTGTACTTCTGTTGTTGCCCCATGGAGTAAATGCTGTAGGTGAAGATTTCTCCGGAAATGAAATGTGTGAAATAAAATATGCAATATTCTGTACTTTCCTTGAGAGAAATCTTATCAAGGATTAAACCTGGAGAATATGATTTATAAACATTTGTACTTTTACCCTTTATCTTCTGAATTCTTATCAAAGATCTTTAAAGCCGGAGGCTAAATCTCTCGAACATCCCTGATACCTGTCATTGCTTCATTAATATCCCTATCTGCAAAATCTGCTTTTCGAAAAGACTCTGAAGTGTTTAAGGGGTTTTTAAATCCTGCTTCTGCAATGGGTGTCTAATCAAGGTGGCTTTCAGGATCCTTCTTCATAATGGTAGCCTCGGTAGAATAGCCTTTGGATGCGCCATACTCCCGTAACCAAGCCTGTGAATTACAATATCCTTCCATTGCTGAAATCCTGCAAAATCCGCAAACATATTAGAGAAAATTGGACACGGGGATGATGAACATAGAAGTGTTGATGATAATGGCGGTGAGGACACGACCAAATGGTAAAAACATGCAGGGTGGCGGAGAAATTACAGTGGAGGTATGGCGGACAGGCTGACCAGAGGGAAACATTAACATATAACATATGAATGAAATAGATATGAACAGGGGAGGGAGAGATGATGGACATGTGAAGCGATGACATGGATGGACGTACAACAAATGGCATGGAAGGGGTGACGTGGAGGGAGAACTGAGTCGATGGCATGCTGAAAAATCCGAGCCATACGATCTACAAACAGATCAACGATTGATGATGCATCAAAGAGCGATGAAGCGGTGGGCCAGAGGTGATACAGACAAAACTAAAAGGTGCGCAACTCTGAAGATTAATAGCCGTTGGATCGGGCTCACAGGATCGGACGGTGGTGACAAATTCCGCTGTGTGTCTTTGGTCTAACCTTTAACGCGCGAAATGAGCGGTATGGGAATCGTACACCAGGACACGCGTCACCCAGCGTATGGAATCGCTGGGTCTGCGGGAAATACTGCCAGCCTCAGATAGGTGGTGCGGAATGAAACCAGTGGTTTTCTGCGATGGGATACGGACGCGGGGACCACCAAGGAAAACAGACTCCGCTCCGTCGATTGGTTTTTGATCCGACAGCTCCAGACGCGCCCGAAATTTTGAACGTCAAGCCCCTTTCTTGCTGGCACACGGTTTTGCACCCGGATCACATGGGAATCAAATCAAAAGGGGCTGAGACCTCAGGGGCTAGGCCCGATACAAATTTAAATGGTGGGTTTAGACCTTTATGCACGGTGTTTGTAGGCAGAGAGGTCAACGGTAGGCAGCATATGGAAGTTTTCGGCCATGATAACAGGTTTGAAAGATCATGGGGGAGCATTAGGCCAAAAATTTAGGTCGAAGGGCTGATATGCACAACATCGGCTCCATCTGGGGACGGTGCGTTCATTTTTGGACGTGCCGAGAACATGCAGACCACTGATTATTTCTGTGTATACCTTGATCTTCTACTTCCTTTAGCATTTTTCTTCATAATTTATCAGCGCACTCCTAAAACCAAAACTGAAGCAAAACATATATACAGTATGGTACATCAGGCTTGTTCTGCCTGAATCAGAATTGAAAGTAGGGCTTAAGAAATTGGCCATTTACAGGGGATTCAAGAAGATCACCCCATAGGTCTTCCAATATGAACGTGTTATTACCTTTCAGCTCTACAATTTTAAATGGACCAAACCACAGTGGATCGAATTTAGCATGTTTGCCCTTTTCCGCTCTTCGAACATCCCATCTGAGAACCAGATCACCAATTTGAAATTTCCTGTCTTTTGCATGCTGATCAAAGATGTTTTTCATTTTCTCCTGATACTCTGCTAATCTCTGATTCACTTGGCTCCGTGTTTCCTCTAATTCTACCAGTTGGTTAATTCTTCTGACCATGTCATCTGGTTCTTCCTGACTTTCCTGCATGAAACGTGCCACTGGTAAAGCCAATTGCACAGGAAACACAACTGCTCGCCCATATACCAGTTCATAAGGAGATTTCCCAGTTGCTCTCTTGCTGGTTACTCTATTCGCCCACATAGAAAATTTCAATTGGGCATCCCAATTCTTTTGATTCTCATTAATTGTCTTCTTCAAGGCCCTCACCAGAGTTTTGTTGGAAGATTCTGCCAAGCCATTCCCCTGTGGATAGTAAGCTGTGGAGTGATTTAATGCAATATTATATTGCTGGCAGAAATTTAAAAATTTATTGGACTTGAAGGCCTGTGCATTATCAGTTACAATTCTAGCTGGACAGCCAAACCTGGATATGATGTTCTCTTCCATGAATTTGATGATTACAGCATCTGTAGCATTCCTTGTAGGTATGGCTTCCACCCATTTTGTAAAGTAATCTGTAGCTGTTAATATCCATTTGTGTTGGCCACTTGAAGGGGGATGTATTTCTCCAATAAAATCTAATCCCCATTGCTGGAATGGTTCATTTACATGAACTGGAATTAGGGGCAGAGCAGGCAGCTTTTGTCTCTCAGCAAATTTTTGACACTTATCACATGCTCTAACCCAATTAAAAACATCTCCAAATAATTTTGGCCAATAGAAACTAGCCTTCAGAACTTTATGAGCTGTAGCTCTCCAGCTGTAATGTCCTCCACAGATTCCTTCATGAAATTCTATCATTATATTTTCTACTTCATCCTCTGTGAGGCACAATAATAGTATGCCTGAAGGATCTCTCCAATATAACTGACCATTAGCAACTATGTATTTCTGTGATTTCATTCTTACAACTCTGTATTTTATCTTATCACAACTTGGAGGACAACTGAGAGTTAAGAGATATTCAACTATTTCTTTGTACCAAGGACTAGTGAGATATTTTATGTGTATCTTTTGAGAGGCCATCTCTAGTCCTTGCTGTTCTTCTCCTTTCTCAGATTCTTCATTTGCTATCATGGATAAATTTATACCTAGAGCTTGATGATTTGATTCAGACAGAATTTTGGCTAGCCCTTGTCCTTTAACCAACTTAGTGGGCCTTATGTCAAAATCATACTCCTGAATTTTTGCAATCCATCTTCCTCTTTTACCTTCACTATCCCCCTAAACAAGAATGTCTTTGACAGCTACTGTAGGGACATATGCAGTGATGTGAGATTGCAAAATATACATTCTGAAAGCTTTAAGAGACTTCACCAGGGCATATGCCTATTTCTCCAATATGTTGTATTTCAATTCTGCATCATGCAATACCTGACTGAAAAAGGCTATAGGCTGCTCATATCCATCTTCATTTTTCTGCAACAAGACTTCAGCTACAATATGAGGTGAAGCAAATAAAAAGATCATAAATGGCTTGTTGTAATCTGGTCCAGCTAGTACAGGAGCTTCAGCAAATGTCTGTTTTATTCTGGTGAATGCATCTCTAGATTCCTGGGACCATTTCACCTCATTGTTCTTTTTCAACATATCAGTTATATGCCTAACTATCTTAGCATAGTTAGGAATAAACCTTCTTAGGAAATTGATTCGGCCTAGAAACACCCGCACTTCCTTCTTATTCTTGGGTAAAGGAATACTGTTTATAACTTCAACTCTCTTAGGGTCTATTTTCAAGCCATCTTTAGTGACAATGTGCCCTAAGAGTTTTCCCTCATCTAATGCAAATAAAGATTTTTGAGGATTGAGGGAAAGACCATACCTTCTGCATTTTTCAAAGGTTCTCTGCAAGTGCTGAATGTGTTCAGTATCATCCTTTTAAAATACTGTGATATCATCCAGATATACCACCAGAAACTTGTCCTGCTCTCCAACAAAATCAATATCCATTGCCCTCTGAAAAGTAGCTCCTGCATTAATTAGCCCAAATGGCATCCCGGGATACATAAATGTACCCCATGGTGTTGTAAATGCAGTTTTCTTCTGATCCTCTGGGAACACAGCTACCTGATTATAACCAGAAAACCCATCCATCATTGAAATTCTAGAGGCTCCGACCACTTTCTACAGAATGTGATCCATCTTAGGCAATGGATAATTATCTTTTAAAGATGCTCTATTTAAGTTTCTGAAATCTACACACAACCTTATTTCTCCATTTTTCTTTCGAACAGGAACAAGGTTTGCTACCCATTCTGAGTATCTCAGTGGCACAATTATTTTGGCCTTCAGCAGCTTCTTGATTTATTTTTCAATAGAGGGAAGCAGCATAGGATTTATCTGCCTGAGCTTCTGCTTATAAGGGTTTGCATCTTCTCTCAAAGGAATTTTATGCTGCATTATATCAACATCAAAAGTTTTAAGGTCTTGATAAGACCATGCAAATACATCCTTATATAACTGAAATAATTTCAGATATTTCTCTTTATATTCTTCTGGGACATTTTTGGATAATTTGACAATTTTGGGATCAACATAAGTACCCAGATTTAAATTTTCCACTTGTTCTTATTCTACTGTTTTACTGTGCTACAATGGAACATCGTTTTTATCAAACAATCTTTCTAGAGGCACCAACCCTCTAGGTATGATATTTCCTTGTAGCTGCAGCACTTTATTGCCTGCTATTTTTTCTTCCCATTTGTTTTCTACAACATTTTCAGCTTCCTCTTCTTCATTATCATCAATCTCCATATTGGAGAATTCTCCCACTGTCTCCAAGAATCTCTTCATCTGTTCATCATCTTCAAATACCTGGCAATGTTTAACATTATCTGGGATTGATGGTCTGTATCGTACTTCAATTTCATACCTCAAAAGAGGATTCTGTGGAGGACGAAATGTGCTAGCAGCCACAGCAAGAGAATCTGCCATTCTGTTTTGCTCCCGGGGCATGAACTGTATATTAAAAGCCGAGAAGAAATTTTCCACCATGTCCCATACTTCATTTCTGTAGGCTCTCAGCCGTGGGTGCTTAGTTTGACATTGATTTCTGACCTGCCTTACCACCAGCTCAGAGTCTCCCATGACTTTTAAACTTTGTATGCCCATATTCTTGGTTGTCTGCTATCCCAACAAAAGTGCTTCATATTCAGCTACATTATTGGTAGCCTCATATTCCAATTTAAGGGACAATGGGACCCATTTGCCTGTAGGAGAGATTAATAACACCCCAGCTCCATTGCCTTCTCTTGAATTTGCCCCATCAAAATGTAAAGTCCAGATCCCAGCTTCATTATTTTCTGAAGGCTGCTCATCCTTAATTTTGAAGGAGGATTCATGCACATAATTTTGATCTTCTTCTAGCATAAATCATGAAAAATATCCTTCTTTACTATAGACTGGTGAATTTTCAGAGTTATTAGCCTTAGTAACTACCTTGACAAATTTAGTCTCTCTGTATAACCTCCTCTCCTGTCTACCAAAAACTGGGATGGTAGCATATGTTAAATCCAGCTTAATCGACCCACCAATTTTTGTACCCCAGGACCTTGACAGCAACATGCCAAACCGGGTTGGGATATTAGCCACTACAATGTCCATGACCACACTCTTTGTTGGAATTTGGGCCAAATTGACCACTAAATCTTTAATCATCCCCAAGCATTTGACTCTTTTGGAATCAAATGAATAAAGGTCTTTATATGGGCGTGTGATTTGCAGTCCTAGTCATTCCATGACAGATAGAGGCATAAGATTATGGGAAGCCCCAGAATCTAACATACAATTGTTTAACAGCAGGTCATGAATAACTAGAGACACATAAAAAGGAGGAGTAGAAGGATCTAATTCCTCAACATGTGGGCCAAAGACTACCATGGGTCTTTCTTCTTGAAGGTTTAAACTATCAGGCACAATTGATATTTTAGGAGGGAGCATAAAAGAAGTAACTTGAGACTGATATGCAGGTTGTTTTAGCAGCTCGGTCAAGGAGACTGGAATTTTAATTTTCTCAAGTTCTTTTTGCAAACTAAAAGCAGGAGGGGGATTTTCTATCACAACTTCTTTTGACTCTTTATTTTCAGCTGAAAATTTAATTTCTTTTGACACAGATTCATCATTAGGAGGACTGACTACTTTTGAAGAAGAAGGAATCTGATCATTAGGCTGCAAGGGAGTATTTAGAGGACTCTTACATTTTTCTGTGTTTCTCTTTGTTGCTGACTCCTTTTGAGCAGGTGCTTCCTTTTGAGGGGGCTCTTCTTCTGGATCTTGAGTCCGGGTCCTCTTCCTTGAAGATCTGAGATCATATTTTACATTGAATTGTGCTTGCATGAAATCAGCAAATTGCTTACAATAATGATCAATCTCTGCTTCTTCTTCTTCTTCTTGCAATGGGCATTCCATTTCATCATTGTTTGAGAAAGCAAGATTTGAATCTTCTAGTTCATAAGTAGCATCTTCAGTGGAGTCATCTGCTGGACCTTCCAGGTACAAGGGATGTGGTACCTGATCTTGCTGCTCCTTTTCTTCCCTTGGCAATATTTGCAATGGTGGTCTCTTATACTGGGGATTGTATCCTCTGTTTGGAGCATTATAAAAATTCTTGGGAGCTGGGTTCTTTGCTTCTAATTCAAGCTTGACCATCTTCTTTATCATTTTTCTTATTTCCTCCATTTTATCTAAATCCTTATCCTGGTTGGAGGTGGATAATTCTTCTTTTCCCTTCCTTCTAACATCCTGTTCAGCCTTCCCTTTTAATTTTCCAGAGGAAGCAAAGTTCGCTTCCAATTCAAGAGCATCTGACTGAGCATCATCTAGGGTGGCAGGCTTTCTCTCCCTGAGGGAGAAACCGAAATCTGAGTCAAAGGCTGCAATGAAAATAACTTTTGCAGCATTCTGATGAGGCTTCATATCTGCGGGGAGATTTAGATATAACTTATTAAATCTCTTAATAAACTCCGACACCCCTTCATTATGTTTCTTCTTAAGAGTATTGAATTCAGTAAGACACTGTCCATGGTCTTTCTTTTCTCCCCATTTCCTGAGAAAAGTATTCTCCATGTCATCCCAGGTGGTTACTAAATGGTTTCCCAATGTCTTGAACCATTTTCTGGCTTCACCATCCAAATATTGCACAAACAATCTCAAGACCACATCCAAATGTTTTACATTTAAGTTTTATGCAAAGGAGCAGAAAATCTCAATATGTTTCTGAGCATCAATTTCATTTTCACCATTGAATCTAGGCAAAATCTTGAAATAATCCTGTGGCATATCATTTAGCACTTGGGGTAAGGCCAGTGGAGCGTATTTGTTCAATAGGAAAGCAGGAACATTAGCCATTGGAGGAGGTGGGGGTTGTGCAACAATTTGATGTACAAATGAAGGAAGGGGAGGCAAAGGGAGTGGAGTATGTATAACGATCGGAGTGTGCTGTACAGAGGTCTGAGGTGTGGATGGAAACAATTCACGATTAACAAAGGCTACCTCTGTGATTTCTTTAACTTCTTCGGCCTCAGGGGTGAGATGAAAGTTATCTTTGGTTCTATCACTTCCCTTGGGTGTGCTATCTGAGTAATATTCAGGATTTTCTTCAGTAAAGTCAGGATTTTCTACCAGAATTTCTTGAGAAGAAGAGGATGGATAATCTTCTACAGAATATTCAGGGACTTCAGCACGGGTTGATTGTCTTTCTTTCCAACTTCTTCTATGAATAATCTTGTCTGGACATATACAGAGGATGTCTTTAACTTAGAGGAATCTAACCTTAAATGTGGCTTTCGAGGAGCCAGGACTACCAATAGATTTATCAAATAAAAAGCAGTGGAGTTGCCAAGGTGAGAGATACGCAAATCTTCAACTCTCTGTGTTCACCTGATTAGAGAGTGAATATTATTTGTCGAGGCCCAGGGAAACTAATATTCTTGAATTCGCTTCCCGGCAACGGCGCTAGAAAGATGTTGTCGACAATTCTTGTCACTCCCTAGAGACAGCCTAGAGTTGCTATAGACTAGTGCCTAGGACATCTTAGCATAGCAAGGAGCTCATAATATAGCTTGGGTTGTCAATCCAAAAGCTCTCTTACTATCTCTTGTAGAACAAGGAAATTAGTTTAAATGGAACCAAACTCTCTCAGAAGCTGATACAAAGATAAGAATAATGTAGGAACAGCATGCAAATCTCCAATACAAAAGCATCAGATAGTTAAGAGATAGCTTACTGCAAAGAGGGCCAGTTCAAATAATATGCCACAGAAATCAAATATCAGAAAGTGGATGCAGTGAAGAAGCATGAAGAAGATACTAGTTAGCATGAGGCTGATACCAAGATACACAACAAAACCACATACGGGCTTATCCAACTAAGAATCCATACATGACAATGGTGTTTTAAAAGCACCCTCCTCAAGTAACTAATATAGCAGAAAATATGGATGAAATGAACATGGAACAATATATCATGACTAGGCCTATTTAAAGCGCTTGACTAATCCAAGTATGGGCACCAACTAGGATGAATCCTTACTTAAGACCAATGAGCCACTCGCATTCTAGAACATGATACAAGAAGATAAATAGCATGAAATGAGATATTATATTAACACATAAGAAAAGATTACATACTGTGGGATACCAAAGACCAGAATCCTCATTACAGTTATAACTCCTCCTCACTGAAACCCCACGGGCTCTGAGCCTTCATACAGAAACTTTACAAGATGTATACAAAATCCTTTCACTGCACAGTTTGCTGATAGAAATCTGGAACCCCTACAATGAGTTTTTTCATGGTTTTTATAGAAGAGACAGAAAATTCTAGAGAATGAGGTAGGTGATACACATTTAATGATTTAATTTTAAAAAAATGGCGGAAAACCTTCGCGCCCTCAATGCTGAATGACCATGCTGAGCTGGGTGTACTTCTGTTGTTGCCCCATGGAGTAAATGCTGTAGGTGAAGATTTCTCCGGAAATGAAATGTGTGAAATAAAATATGCAATATTCTGTACTTTCCTTGAGAGAAATCTTATCAAGGATTAAACCTGGAGAATATGATTTATAAACATTTATACTTTTACCCTTTATCTTCTGAATTCTTATCAAATATCTTTAAAGCCGGAGGCTAAATCTCTCGAACATCCCTGATACCTGTCATTGCTTCATTAATATCCCTATCTGCAAAATCTGCATTTCAAAAAGACTCTGAAGTGTTTAAGGGGTTTTTAAATCCTGCTTCTGCAATGGGTGTCTAATCAAGGTGGCTTTCGGGATCCTTCTTCATATGGTAGCCTCGGTAGAATAGCCTTTGGATGCGCCATACTCCCGTAACCAAGCCTGTGAATTACAATATCCTTCCATTGCTGAAATCCTGCAAAATCCGCAAACATATTAGAGAAAATTGGACACGGGGATGATGAACATAGAAGTGTTGATGATAATGGCAGTGAGGACATGACCAAATGGTAAAAACATGCGGGGTGGCGAAGAAATTACAGTGGAGGTATGGCGGACAGGCTGACCAGAGGGAAACATTAACATATAACATATGAATGAAATAGATATGAACAGGGGAGGGAGAGATGATGGACATGTGAAGCGATGACGTGGATGGACGTACAGAAAATGGCATGGAAGGGGTGACGTGGAGGGAGAACTGAGTCGATGGCATGCTGACAAATCCGAGCCATACGATCTACAAATAGATCAACGGTTGATGATGCATCAAAGAGCGATGAAGCGGTGGGCCAGAGGCGATACAGACAAAACTAAAAGGTGTGCAACTATGAAGATTAATAGCCATTGGATCGGGCTCACAGGATCGGACGGTGGTGACAAATTCCGCTGTGTGTCTTTGGTCTAACCTTTAACGCGCGAAATGAGCGATATGGGAATCGTACACTGGGACACGCGTCACCTAGCGTATGGAATCGCTGGGTCCGCAGGAAATACTTCCAGCCTCAGATAGGTGGTGCGGAATGAAACCAGTGGTTTTTTGCAATGGGATACGAACGCGGGGACTACCAAGGAAAACAGACTCCGCTCCGTCCATTGGTTTTTGATTCGACGGCTCCAAACGCGCCCGAAATTTTGAACGTCAACCCCTTTCTTGTTGGCACACAGTTTTGCACCCAGATCACATTGGAATCAAATCAAAAGGGGCTGAGACCTCAGGGGCTAGGCCCAATACAAATTTAAATGGCGGGTTTAGACCTTTATGCACGGTGTTTTTAGGCGGAGAGGTCAACGGTAGGCAGCATATGGAAGTTTTCGGCCATGATAACAGGTTTGAAAGATCATGGGGGAGCATTAGGAAAAAAATTTAGGTCGAAGGGCTGATATGCACAACACGACCCATCCATTCTATCATTTTTTCCAAAGTTGCGGAGGCCTCCCTTAGTTGCTCGCTCCTTTTCTTAGTCTCTGCTTGGGCTCTCAGTAGGGGAGCAACTGTTTGTTTTATAGTGAACATTTCCCCATAAACCTGCCTCATGGTAACCTCCAATACTTCCAACTCTCTTCGGACGGTGAGCGACACTTCATTAATAGGAGCGATTTTGTCTTCAAGTTGTTGAATCTCCTCCTTTAACGTTGTCTTTTCTTTTTCCGCCCTTGCCTCCCTTTGCTCAGACTCTTGTAACTTATTTTGTAGAGAGAGGATATCTCTACTCATTTGGCTTACATTCTCCTTCGTGGCCACGGAAAAGGTAGCGCCAGCCGATGCTATCATTACTGGATTAGTCCTAGTATCCAGGACTATATCCTTTTCTGTCGCGGCTGTAACTGGGGTAGAAGGGTTTCATGCCAGACATCTCCTTTTCTCCTGTCGGATATTGAAGGAGAACTGATCATATGTGAGCTTTGTGAGGTTAAACACCTCTTCTTCTTGCCCTTCATAAGAGCTCAACTCATAGAGTGCGAAACATGTATTGATTACAGGCACTTCGATGGGTTGTAGCTCAGTTTGTGTTTCTCTGACTAGAGAAGATGTTACGATGTTCTTTGATCTTCGATCTTCCTCTTCTTTTCTTTTCCTTTCCTCTTCTTCTTTCTGAAGCCACTCTGCCTCTGCTTTTTCTTGTTCTGCCTTTCACTTCCGCTCTGCTTCTGCCGCTGCTTCCTGTTCTGCTTTCTGCTTGTGCTCTGCTTCTACCGCTGCTTCCTGTTTTGCTTCTGCTGTTGCCTCCTGTTATTCCTTCTTCCTGCGTTCAACCTCTACTTGATCTAATTCCCTTTTGAGCTATCGTTCCACTTCATCCTCTGCCTCCTGCTCTGCCTTTATTTTTCGGGCCTCTTCTGCCTGCTTCTTCTTTTGTTCCGCCTTTGGGTTCCTTTTACACTTTTCTTCATCCTCCTTTGTCTTATTTTCAGTTTTGTGCTGAGCTTTGGCCTGTTGCTCTTTCTATTGGGAAGTAGTGTTGTGACTTGTGTTGGTCCGAGGCTTTCTGGCCTGGGAAGAAGAAGCGCCTCCTAATTCACGGCTTATTTCCTCCAACGTGTGATCATCTGGGTCTTCCTGATTAGACCACGCCCCCGGGGCAAGTTCCCTATCTGCATTATACCAGTTTCTTTTCTCATCTTCATATGGGCATTCCGTATGTTGGTAGCTCCATTTGAACTTAGCCCACTTACAGTGGTCAGGGACTATCCTTTCTGGATCATATGTTCGGTGGTCCAATGGGCCTAGGTGGAAACCTCTCATTTATTCTGCCTCTGCCTCCACCTCTCTAAAATATTTGACCGTGTAGGCACCGATGGTGAGAGGCAGTGTTGGCCACGGCTTCTTCTTACATTTAGTCAGGAGTTTAGAAAATTCGGAAGTCATCTAAAAACAACCTCCTGAAGGAGCATCTTATCTGTAACATATCGGGGCATAGCGTGGGGAGTCTTGAATCAACCGAAGACTCAGATAAAAGTATATTCAGCGAGTGGGAACCAATGCGCCACCTTGACTAATGTCTCCATGGCTCGCCAAGACATGCATGGAGTGTCTTGACCAAACAGTTTCCTGTAGAGTGTCGGGATGAAGATCTGCGAGATAGGTTCTATGTCTTGCTTGTACCTGGACTCCCAAAATACTTTAGTTTCTAGGTGGACTGGGCGTGCCTGCTCTAGATCCCAGTTGTGGGCCCATCCCTCAAATTGGCACCAGGAACACACAACATCCAACAAGTAGGAAGCCATGTAGAATTCAAAGGAAAATCCCTCCTCCGGTGCAAGTTCCGAGGATATGTTCGTCTGGAGAGACGCCATCAACATGCTGGCCCAATTAAAACAAGTGTTGTGCACAGTGACATACTCCATCAGGGATACCCACGTGTCGTTGAAAGTGGTGGCATCAGGACGACCATATATCCTGGAAAGCATACCTGCCACCAGCTTATATACTTTCCTGAGACCCGCCACTGGGTATTCTTGATCTTTCTTGACTTTGAACTTTTCAGGCTCCTCCCACCATCTTTTCAACGTATCTGTTATGGAGACTGCATGGGTGGTGGCCCATTCTTCTGTGAAGACCTGTTCTCGTTCCGGCAGTGCATAGTAAAACTTATCATCCGAGCCCTTGAGAGTCACAAATGCTTTGCCTTCATAGTCCCGAATCACCCATTTTTTAGGGTCGATGTTTTGTATAATCCACTCGATGACCTCCGCGCATGGGAATATAGAAGGGTGGGCACTTGCATGGTAGAGCCTTGACCTTTTGACTTGTATGTATGCTTGTCGGTCGGGGAGGTCTTTTGGGAATTCTGGCCGAGCGAACTCCTGGTACACTTGATACCAATGCATGTTTTCCCCCTTAGCAAATGTACACGAGGTGTCCCTATAGATCGAGGGCGGGGACATTGGTATATCCATTTCTATGTCTTCTGTTTCTGGGCTCTTGTCTTTTCTGTGAGCCACCGGAGGTCCCATGTCACTGGAGTTTGAAGAGACGGGGACACACTCTAAGTATGCTTCGAATTCACCTGTCATGTTCATGAAAGAATCCCAAGATAAGAAAGATGCCATAGTGATGAAGGCCTAGGCATAGTTTATTAACTTTTCCCCACTGAAGACACAGGAAAGGGCGAGTTAGAAACTTGCGACTGGGTCGTTGGGTCGCAACGGTCGCGAGATTAAAACTTTCAGAAAGAAGCGACTTTGTGACCTTGCGACCAGGTCGCGAGGTCGCTGGGTCGCAAACTCTTGGTAGTTCGAGGAGAGTGTGACTCTGCGACTTGCGACCGGGTCGCAGGGTCACAAGGTCACAAGGGTCACAAATAGTTAGATTGTGGGCGGCTGCGACCTGGCGACTCAGCGACCGAGGTCGCAAGGTCGCAGGGTCGAAAAGTCGCGCTAGGGCTGGCCAAGGTTTTTTAGCACGCGACGCGGTCCGTTGCGCCGTTGCGATGTTTTCTTCCCTTCAAATTAAAGTAATGCAAAGCTAGGAGGGCTATCAAACAAAGAGGGGAAGCAGTTTCAGGAAAGAAAAACACATAACAAGGAGGCTGGATGAGTTGTGGTTCCAAGGTTGTGCAAGGAGGAGAAGTATCAGGCTGGTTAGGGCACCTCAAGTTCTAAAGTGTTAAGAGGAGGAAGGGCAGATGGTTTTAAAGGCCTAGGTAGGTGTAACAGGGAAAGAAAGTAAAAAAAAAGGAAACAACAGGAGGAAACGACACTTACCCAGGAAAATTGCGCTCCAGTCGGCCTGCCAGAGGCATTTTTTCTCTCTGTCGCATGAACAGAATGTGACCTAGCGAACCTTCTATTTATAGAAGGGTCATGTGTGTGAGCCATTAATGAGGTCGCTAGGTCACAATATTCCATGTTTTAAGGGAGGTGCGACCTCGCGACCTCATGACCTGGGGGGTCGCAAGGTCACGGGGTCGCGATTTTGTAAAATCCAAGAGATCTGCGACTTAGCGACTTAGCGAACCAAGAGGTCGCGGGGTCGCTAGGTCACAAATCTGGGAAAAGGACCATTTTTCAACTCAGTGACTCTTAGCCTTTACATATTTTAACTTAGCATTTTCGATGCTCAGGGGTCTCCAGAAAAAAATTTTAAAGCGTGGATTTTTGGAGGGTGTTGTAGAGGCTACAACAGAACCCCATCAAAAGTAGATCATGAAAGTGTTGCAAGTTTAAATGCCACTATTTTAGTTTACTTTTTGAAAATCAGATTGCATGCAACCTGTTAAAATGTCACAATCCATGATAATCAAACAACTCAAACTTGATTATTCATGCTTTAAATTTCATGGTGTTAGATAGAGAATAAAGATGTAGCCAAACAATCTAATCTTGGTAGATCACTAGTTAGGTAGAGAAATAATAAGGAGCTCAACAGTTTAATCAGAGCCCTTGGAAGAAATAAGGATAGAATTAGTTAGTTTTTTGTTTTAAAAAGAAAAATGAATAAGGGTTTGCAAGCTCAAATGCACCCATGTAAATGAAGAAAAAATGTTAAGATAGTTGATGGGTAGGCAAAAGCAATTTCAAAAGGCATGGATAAACATCATTTGGCATATTACTAATTTCCCTCCCCACAATGTGTTCCAGTACTAAATCCTTCAGTCATAAAGGCTCAGAACATTTCTCTGACTTTTGTTGGGATCGAACCCACGACTTAATGATTGATTGGCACTAAAGTATTAGAATTACCCTCATAAAAACCCTTCTCCTTCATAAAAATCCCTTTTCCTCCTTACATCATTCATTTTCCTTTGCAAAATCCCCTTTTCCTAAGTTTAAAACATATTTTACCTAGGAAAAGTAAAAAACCCTTAACTAATTCCCTTTTTCATACAAAAATACAAAAAAAAAACCCACAAAAATGATTTATCCTAAGTATAAGTGTTAAATGATTATGTTGGGCTTCACAATGAAGAAATGATGCCTAAAAATCATATTTTACACTATGCCTAGCGTATTTTACATTCCCACACATTCATTTCATATCAACGCTAACCTAATGTGTTAATTCCCCTATATACCCTCATCCCGTATTAATTAAATCATTTTTATTAATTCCCAACCCATATTTTTAAATTATAAACTAAAGTTATATTCCGCACATGTGATAAATACTGGTCCCACTATCCCCATCAGCTATAAAATCACATATACCCACAGCTCATTTGTTAATAATGCATTAACCCTCCGAAAATCATAACCCGACTATGTATTAAACCTTAGATTTAATACATTTTCAACCCTCCGCCACTGACATTCATATTATCCCGGGCCCCATGCCCATTACCCCGCAATTCCATCATTAAATCTCGACCATTCACTCTATGTCATCAAATCCGACGGTCCAAATCTCCCATCGCAAATATTATAGCACGATCATTAAGAAAAATGAAATTTGCGATAAAAGTTGTTTCGACGCTTTATCTCTCCTCCACGCTTAATTTTATTGTTGGATAGCATCGATTCAATGAAAACCGTTTACCACCTTTCAACTTTGCGAAAACCACTCAGTAGTAATTCTCTCCTCCGCTTATCTCCCACTTTCACTGTGTCTTCCTCTGAAAGCCATCTTTCCGCTATCCATTGTGTTAAAACCATCCAACTACCTCTCCACTTTGCGCTATGCACTAAATCAATGCAAAAATCACTAAAAAAAAAACTGCGTTAAAGCTCTAGAACTAAGCGAAAGGCTAAAAATCGTTTCAAAAACCATGTATTTTAAGTTATTGAGAGCCATTACCAACAAAATGGAACCCCGCTACAGTTCAAACCATTTTCCACAGGTATTTCAAAAGCCTTCATCACCTCCTCGCAGACCAGGGTTTTATTAACAATTGTTTTTTTTTGCAGGTTATTAGCAGAAGGAGAATTTGGAAAAACAGTTGATACTAGTTCAAACTTTTTATTCCAAAAAACTCACAAGGAAATGAATTCAAATGATTTTCCTTAAACGAAATATTCCAAGCAACAGAACAGAAAGAAATCATTTACTCAAAGAGAAAAAAAATTGCACAGGTGGTCAGAACAGAGGATGAAAGCACTTTTACCAGCAAAAATGAAGTTTATATGAAGTAAAAGTCAAAACATTTAAAATAACAATAAGGTTAAAAGATGAAAAAAGAGCAGGAAGGGACATTTTCCAGAAATTTCCTGTTTAAGTCATAGTTGTACAAAAACTATTGTGGCCAATCCAAGATTAATTTTGAAAACTGGAGGAGGTTTATGTTCCTACAATGCCAACCTACAAAAACTTATCTCATTTTATGTACAGGTATTACATAATGAGAAATACATTTACATATTCACAGCCTAATTTTCAGATTGTGCAAAATCCTGTTTTATACATATTTTTACAGAGTATATTGTGAACATATGGAACTACATTTTTGGAAAATGAGAGAGGTTTATCTCAATAACATATGTATCTACAATAACCTCTTTCACTTTTTACATATCTATCGCGGATTGAGATATACAAAGGTATAATTGGACCCTAATTTTGCATAATTTCTGGAGCAAAATGCACAAAGGAAGGAGATAGTTAGTTACTTGGAATCCTCATCATCAACTAAGCATTGCTATCAAATTAGAATTCCTCTTCTTTTTCACCATAAATCCATGAATATAGTGCCAAATGGATTCATTAGTTTGAGTGTCCTTTATTTAAGTTCTATTTATGTAATACAGTTTGAGATATTTGTAAACCAATCTTGATATTTTTTCAAGATATTATGGTTTAGAATTTGTATAAATATTTCATCATTCGAAGTATTTAGTGTGGAATAAATTGTTGAATATTTCTATAGTCAATTTTCTGTACCCAAAGGGCTTTTGTACCAAGTTTCAAGTCAGCAGGCTAGATTGAAGCAATAAAGCATCTTTTTTCAGGATTCATGTGTTGGGCCACTTAAGTGAAGTACTTTCTTCTATTATTTGTTAAATCTTCTTATGTTTTCCATTCATACATAAATTTGTTGTAAATTTTAATGTGAAATTAGGAAAAGATATATCAGAATTTGTTAAAAGCACTCTGTTATTTATTGGTTTTCATTTTAATGTTTTCTACTGATATCTAGACTAGGAACCCTTAATTTCTCCCTAATTTTGATTGACCCCTACCTCTTCATTCCTTATCCAGATCAAATAATACTCGATTGCTCTTTATCCTGATTAAACCACTTCACCAATCAGCCTCAAAGATCTTGAGTGACTCTGCTATCTTGCCCTAAAAATATTTGACTTTAGACCTTGATCCTGATCTGTTTGCTTGACACACTGACTCCATTTTCCCAATGGAAAAACAGATCTTTCACTATCCATCTAAGTAAGTGATTTCCCCACCAAACCAAATCAAAACCCCAAAACCAATTTGCCCCATATAACTAGGCTAAAATCAAACATAAAAAAAAAAAAAAACAAAATTAACTCTTATAGAGAGAGCCCTCTCTGAGCCTTAGGAACGCTATATCCTAAAGCTTAAAAGTAATTTTGTGGTTACCTCGGTGAATTCTTTCTTTAACCTTGAGAAATTACTAAGTGATAACATATTGGAAACTCCGCTGGGGAAACTAACATTTTCTTCGGAAATATTTTACAGGTTCAGATCTGATCTATGATGGTGGATAGTGATCAGACACACAAAGGTTAAAATCATCCACCTGGCAACTCCAAATCAATTTCAAAATCAAGACTCCACTGGAGGAGTGAACCTGAAAGAAAAATATGGAAAGATCAGGCTTTTAACTTGGATTACAATCCAAGACATCATGTTCTTTCTCATTAAGAAATTTTTTCAATGTATATTGTATTTTAGAGAAGATCTTATATTAGTTTTTAATTATTTTCCTTTAAATATTGTAAACAATAATTCTCTTAATCCTTTCAAGCAGCTTTCTTCTGAATCTTATGATGATCATTTTCCAATTAAGAAGCCTTAAATAATCAAGACTAATCTTAAAATCCCTCTGCATATTCCTGTACCTTGTAAAGTTCCTGATATATAAGCCCCTCAATTTACCTCCTAAACTCCATGATTTCCCTGATAACTATTACAAATTTCTTCCCAGGTTTGATGGAGAAAATAATAACATCACTGCCCAAAAACATATTCAAGGTTTTGAGAATTATATGGACCTATTTGAGATTGATGAAGATGATGTTAAAATCAAAATATTTTATCTTTCTTTGCAAAATAGAATAAAGAGTTGGTTCAAGAATCTTCCTATTGCAAGCATCTCAAATTTCCAACAACTTTCCAAACTTTTTCTTGACAGATGGATAATTAAAGTCAATATTTTTGTGATCATGAAAGAATATAACCAGTTAAAAAGACATCCAAATGAAACAATACAACAATTTTCTAACAGATTTAATCAATTTTGTTATTCAATGCCAAAAAATATAAGACCTCCTCCTGATTCAACTCTCTTGCATTACCCAAGTGCCTTTGATCCAAAAATAGAATTTCAGTTAAGAGAAAGAGATCCAGAAACACTTGTACAGATGCAGAACATTGCAGTTGATGTAGAAGTTAATCTTCAAATTAGAAAGGAAAAGTTGAAAGCCAAAGAAGAGAAGAAAAACATTGCAGAGGTAAAACTCAGCCTTTTGGTAAGAAAACTAGATGAAATCATATAGAATATCACTATGAAAGATGATTTTTTTTTTCAAAATCACTATGAAGGAATAGAAGAGGTTGATAGCCATGAACAAATTCCTACTAATTCCAATTACCATAGATCAGAAAATGGATTTACAAATCAATATGTGGAAGAGGAATCTACCTATTTAATGTGTATGTTTGATGAAATTCCTTCATTTAATGATTTTCCTGACTATGATCAATATGATGAAAGTTATGTTCTTCAAACTCAAACTAACTTTACAGAGCAATCAAAAGATAGTTTGGAGGATGAAGAAATGCAATTTCAGCAGATTGAAGACAGTAATCATCTGTGAGATTAAGGAAAAAAGAGTACAAAATTTGGAAATAAGTGAAGGTTCTTTACCTCTTTGTTTTGCTTCATTTCAGTTTATTAGAGCCAAATTTCATGCAATAAACCATCAACATTGTTTAGGTATTGTGATTGAAAACAAAGACGATAATGAAACTCTTGATCAAGGTTTTTCAATTACACAATTACAGTTATAAATTTTATTGAAACATCTGATCAAATGACACAAGAAAGTTCCATACCACTATGTTTTGAATCATTCATATTTTAAATGAAATGTGGTATAACATCTTTAAAGAAAAGGATGAGAAAATTGTTGAATTTTATGAAGTCCAATGGAATCCTATATACCATAAATTGCAGCAATTTTCCCAAGTTTTTCATGATCCAATAGCAGATATGTTGGATATTGAATGCATTCAAAGCCTGCCTCCATTAACTAACTATAAGCTTCAAAATCAACATGATAAAGGTTTCAACAGTCAGACATTACAATCAATAGGAATATCATCACAAATCTTATCTGAAAGTTTGCAGGGAGATAAAGATGAAAATAACATTTCAGTTTCATGGCATGGAGGCCATCCAGAACAGATGTACAGTTATTTATATCAGTTAAACATTAGTGTATATATCTTGGAATATCCTTTTGAAAAGTTTCTAGAGTCAACAAAGGAAATCAAGTATTTCCTTATCGTCTCATTTGTTGACAAGTTTCTAATAGGTTGTAGAATTACAGTTTTGATAATCAACAAGAAAATGAAACAAAATCTATCAAAGTACATAATGCTTGAATGGTTGCATTGGTTGTTTCATTTTACCTAACCAACATTTGGACAACTGATTAGAGTAAGTAGGTAGGACTTCAGCTTATTTCAGTTTTCAATTTTCAGCTAGTTTTGAAATAATTCATTAATATTTGAAGCCAAGAAAAAGGCCCTAAGATATTGATTCTTGAGTAGTTTGGTTTGAAGGTTGAAACACCTTTTAGTCTCAGATCAGATTTCAGTTTGCAGAAAAGGGTGTAAATTTCAGTTCAAGATTTTCAGTCAGAGAGATTTTATAACAAAGAAAATGCATGTTGGGATTGGCTCAATGGATCAAGCTACTAGTCGACAGTGTTCTTGACATCTCACAAGGAGATGCCATCCCCATGTGAAGCCGTTGTTAGGGTCTTATAAATATAGGATTCATAATTTTGATTTGACTCTGTTAAAATATTAAAATTTTGTACATGTATTTTCTTTCTGCAAATGTATTCTCAAATTAAAAAATGAAAAGAGGGTATGACCTTAAAAAATAATCAAAGGACAAAAAGAAAAAAAGATCAAAAAAGAATATTAAATATGAACCCCATCAAAAATAGATCATGAAAGTGTTGCAAGTTTAAATGCCACTACTTTAGTTTACTTTTTGCAAATTAGATTGTGTGCAACTTGTTAAAATGTCACAATCCATGATAATCAAACAACTCAAACTTAATTATTCTTTCTTTAAATTTCATGTTGTTATATAGAGAATAAAGATCTAGCCAAATAGTCTAATCTTGGCAGATCACTAGTTAGGTAG
The DNA here is from genome assembly GCA_034641835.2 of Pinus albicaulis. NCBI lineage: Eukaryota > Viridiplantae > Streptophyta > Pinopsida > Pinales > Pinaceae > Pinus > Pinus albicaulis. The sequence continues at coordinate 1,176,258,039 of CM076577.1, read as the reverse complement.
AGAAATAATAAGGAGCTCAACAGTTTAATCTGAGCCTTGGAAGAAATAAGGATAGAATTAGTTTGTTTTTTGTTTTAAAAATAAAAATGAATAAGGGTTTGCAAGCTCAAATGCACCCATGTAAATGAAGAAAAAATGTTAAGGTAGTTGATGGGTAGGCAAAAGCAGTTTCACAAGGCATGGATAAACATCATTTGGCATATTATTAATTTCCCTCCCCACAATGTGTTCCAATACTAAATCCTTCAGTCATAAAGGCTCAGAGCATTTCTCTGACTTTTGTTACGACCAGACCCATGACTTAATGATTGATTGGCACTAAGGTATTAGAATTCCCCTCATAAAAACCCTTCTCCTTCCTAAAAAGCCTTTTTGCTCCTTACATCATTCATTTTCCTTTGCAAAATCTCCTTTTATGGTTTTTAAACTTCTGTGGTTGTCATTAATTAATTTAATTAATTTATTAAAATTAATTTAAGCACTTAGGGTTTTTAAAAAATTTAAATATTTATTATTAAAATTTTAGTTATTATTTAATCTAAAGAATTTTTTATTAATTAATCTTAAAAAAAATTATAGCTTTTAAAATTTTATAAAGAATTAAAAATAATTTATTTAAATAAGATTGTTAATCTATTGTCGGCTCCTCTCAATCATCATAATCCTTCACTATTTATACCTTGACCTTTTGCGACCTTCTTTCATTCTTCATTCTCGTCTTGATAATGGATCCCCGTTGGGATTCGAAACGTCGACCAATGCTTTATGATACTATGGATAATCCGACTTCTACAATTAAAATCCCCTTTTCCTAAGTTTAAAACATATTTTATCTTGGAAAAGTAAAAACCCCTTAACTAATTCCCTTTTTCATACAAAAATGCCCAAAAAAAAACCACAAAAATGCTTTATCCTAAGTATAAGTGTTAAATGATTATGTTGGGCTTCACAATGAAGAAATTCCACTTAAAAATCATATTTTACACTATGCCTAACGTATTTTACATTCTCGCACATTCATTTCATATCAACGCTAACCTAATGTATTAATTCCCCTATATACCCTCATCCCGTACTAATTAAATCATTTATATTAATTCCCAACCCATATTTTTAAATTATAAACAAAATTTTTATTCTACACATGTGATAAATACTGGTCCCACTATCCCCGCTAGCTATAAAATCACATATACCCACAGCTCATTTGTTAATAATGCGTTAACCCTCCACAAATCATTAAACCTTAGATTTGATACATTTTCAACCCCTCACCACATTAATATTATCTCGAGCCCCACACCCATTACCCTGCAGTTCCATCATTAAATCTCGACCATTCACTCTATGTCATCATATCTGACGGTCCAAATCTCCCATCGCAAATCTCATAGCAGGATCGTTAAACAAAATGAAATTTGCAATAAAAGTTGTTTTGGTGCTTTATCTCTCCTCCACACGTCATTTTATTGTTGGATCGCATCGATTCAATGAAAACCATTTACTGCCTTTCAACTTTGCGAAAAAAACTCAGCGGTAATTCTCTCCTCTACTTACCTCTCATTTTCACTGTGTCTTCCTCCGAAAGCTATCTTTCCGTTATGCACTGTGTTAAAACCATCCAAATACCTCTCCACTTTGCGCTATGCACTAAATAAATGCAGAAATCCCTTAAAAAAACTATGTTAAAGCTACAAAACTATGCGAAAGGCTAAAAATTGTTTCAAAAACCCTGTATTTTAAGTTACTGAGAGCCATTGCCAACAAAATGGAACCCCGCTACAGTTCAAACCATTTTCCACAGGCCTTTCCAAAGCCTTCATCACCTCCTCGCAGACCAGGGTTTTATTAACAATCGTTTTGTTTTGCAGGTTATTCACAGAAGGATAATTTGGAAAAAATAGTTGATACTAGTTCAAACTGTTTATTCCAAAAAACTCACAAGGAAATGAATTCAAATGATTTTCCTTAAACGAAAGATTCCAAGCAACAGAATAAAAAGAAATCATTTACTCAAAGAGAAACAAATTTTCATAGGTGGTCAGAATAGAAGATGAAAACACTTTTACCAGCAACAATGAAGTTTATCCGAAGTAAAAGTCAAAACAGTTAAAAGAACAATAAGGTTAAAAGATGAAAACAGAGCAGCAAGGGACATTTTCCAGAAATTTCCTGTTTAATTCATAGTTTTACATAAACTATTGTGGCCAATAAAAGATGAATTTTGAAACAATGGAGGAGCTTTATGTTCCTAAGATGCCACACTACAAAAACCTATCTCACTTTATGCACAGGTATTACAGAATGAGAAATACATTTACATATTCATAGCCTAATTTTCCGATTGTGCAAAATCATGTTTTAGACATATGTTTGTAGAGTATATTGTGAATAGATGGAACTGAATTTTGGGAAACTGAGAGAAATTTCTCTCAATAACATATTTATCTACAATAACCTCTTTCACTTTTTACATATCTATCTCGGATTGAGATATACAAAGGTATCACTGGACCCTAATTTTGCATAATTTCTGGAGCAAAATGCACAAAGGAAGGAGACAGTTAGTGACTTGGAAGCCTCATCATCAACTAAGGGTTGCTATCAAATTCTAATTTCTCTTCTTTGTCACCATCAATACATAAATATAGTGGCAAATATATTCATTAGTTTTGAGTGTCCTTTTTTTAAGTTCTATTTATGTAATACAGTTTGAGATATTTGTAAACCAATCTTGATATTTTTTCAAGATATTCTAGTTTAGAATTTGTATAAATACTTCATCATTTGAAGTATTGGGTGTGGAATAAATTTCTGAAGATTTCTATAGTCAATATTTTTGTACCTGAAGGGTTTTTGTACAAAGTTTCAAGTCAGCAGGCTGGATTGAAGCAATAAAGCATCATATTCCAGGATTCATGTGTTGGGCCACTTAAGTGAATTACTTTCTTCTGTTATTTGTTAAATCTTCTTATGTTTTCCATTCATACATAAATGTGTTCTAAATTTTAATGTGAAATCAGGAAGTGATATATCAGAATTTGCTAAAAGCACTATGTTATTTACTGGTTTTCATTTTAATGTTTTCTACTAATATCCAGACTAGGGAACCCTTAATTGCTCCCTAATTACGATTGACCCCTACCTCTTCATTCCTTATTCGGATCAAAGAATCCTTGATTTCTCCTTATCCCGATTAAACTACTTCACCAATCAGCCTCAAAGATCTTTATTGACTCTGCTATCTTGCCCTGAAAATATTTGACTTTAGACCTTGATCCTGATCTATCTGCTTGACACACTGACTCCATTTTCCCAATGGAAAAACAGATCTTTCACTATCCATATAAGTAAGTGATTTCCCCACCAAACCAAATCAAAACCCCAAAACAAATTTTCGCCATATAACTAGCCTAAAATCAAACATAAAAAAAAAAAAAATTAATTCTTATAGAGAGAGCCCTCTCTGAGCCTTAGGAAGGCTAGATCCTAAAGATTAAAAGTAGGTTTGTGGTTACCTCGGTGAATTCTTTCTTTAACCTTGAGAAATTACTGAGTGATAACAGTATCAAAGTGGTTTGATCTTTCTCGGTTTTTCTTTGCATGTCCCGAATGAGGTCAATGTATAAGGAGTTAGGGCTCAATCTTGTTGAACCTTTGCAAGATAAGCCTCACACTCGATGACCTCCCATGGTGGAAGAAAATAAAGACGAGGGAGAAGGAGATCCTTTCAAAATATTTCTTGAGGAGGCCCTCAAGAAACACAAGAATGCGATGATGGAAAATTTTTCTCAAATCCTTCAATGACTAGCCATAGGCAACACATCTTCATTGGGAAACCACTCTGGAGGTGCCACACCTTTTAAGGTATAGGTTAACTTTGATATTCCCATATTTGAAGGGAAAATAGATGTGGATTCCATAGATAAATGGTTAAATCCATTGGAAGGATATTTTTCAATTCATGAATTTTCCAACCAGGAAAATATTACATTTGCACTCCTGAAAGATGCCCCCCATGTCAAGGACAGGTGGAAAACCTACTATGAGAAAAATGATGAGGGGCAACCCTCACTATTCTCAGCCGCACCCACTTGGAATTATTTTTGAGATGCCATCAAGGAACATTATTACCCTGTCGGCATCTATGAAGATAAATACATAAAGTGGACCATGCTACAACATGGAAGGGAAAAATATGTGTCAGAGTTCAAAAATGGATTGCATGCCCTTTGCACAAAGCTCGACATCAAGGATTTTGAGCATAATTTGGTACTCAAGTACTGCGACTATTTGAATAAGTAAATCCATGACGAAATGGATTTCCTGGAAATATCCTCGCTCGGTGTCACCTATTGATATGTTTTCAAGATCGAGCAGAAGTTTAAACAGAAGAAGTGGAACTTTGGATCTGTGAATCCAAAGCAAGGGAAGGCACCTCCAAACCGCAAAAAAAAGGACAAAGCCAAGGCGGGGTGACCAAGGATAACCCATCAAAGCCAAAAGAAAATAACAACACCACAAATACAAATAAGGACACGGGAAAGTGGTATGAGTTCCATAAGATCTCTACTCACAACACGAGTGAGTGTTGAGCCAAGTAGTCACTAGTATGCAAGCTGAAGGCTTCCAAATTAGATGCATTCTCCAACTCTGAGTCAAAACCCAATAAGAGGAATGGAAAAGGGAAGCAGATTATTGATGTGGATCCCAGTGCCATTTTTTCCACCACCAAGATCCATAAGGATGAGCCAAAAAATCGATAGAAGGGGAGCGCCTCTTCCACTCACAGATGTGGGTGAAGGGTTATGTGCTATAGTTCATTGTCAACAACGAGAGTCAAAATAAACTCATTTCAGCAAAAATTTTGAAGCGGATAAGCCTACCAACCACAACACACCCATAGCCATACAACATCGAGTGGATTCACCAAGGACGAGATCTCTGCATCAACCAATAATTTCACCTCCCCTACAACATCAAGCCTTTCACAGATGAGATACTATGTGATTTTTCTCCTCTCAAAGTTTGTGATGTATTTTTTGTGCAACCTTACTTGTGGAAGCAACATGAAGTGTATGAATCTAGGCCTCACATTATTATTATTACTTTGGGAAATAATTTGTACATGATACTAGAGGTAGCACTGCTTACCGTCATCTCTCTGATCACTATGAAGAAATGCAATAAGATCACCTCCTAGACCAGGCAATTTTTATTCCTTATGATTCACCCTCAGGGACAGAAGATGATTGTGGCCATGACCTCTAAACAGGGCTCCTCTGCATGGCAGCAACATATGGACAAGGTCGTGGAGGAGTACAGCGACATCTTCACCTCTCCCGTAGGGGTACCTCTACACTTTCAGGTCAAGTACTCCATTGATCTTACCCTGCCGCACCGCTACCCAATGGACCGATCTATCGAAGTTATGTTCTGGAGAATGATAAAATCAAGAGGAAGATTCAGGAGCTCCTGCAAAAAGGGCACATTAGGCCAAGTTCATCACCCTATGGGATCCCAATCGTGTTGGTACAAAATAAGGATGGTACCTGGAGAGTTTGTATTTCCTATTGGGCACTGAACAAGATCATCGTTCGGAATAGGTATCCGATTCCACGGATTGATGACCTATTGGACCAAATTAAGGGGGCCTAATATTTTAGCAAGACTAACTTCAAGTCTGGTTATAAATAGGTACCAATTGAACCATCTGATGTGTGGAATAATGTCTTCAAATCCAAGGAGGGTCTTTTTGAATGGTTGGTCATGCCTTTCAGGTTGACAAATTCCCCCGCAACATTCATGAGGCTGATGGAAAAGATATTGTGACCATTCACCCACTCATTTGTGGTGGTGTATTTGGATGACATCCTGATCTTCATCTAGATTTGGGAAGAGCACTGCCACCATATTCAATAGGTCGTCCAAACACTATGACAACACAAGTTTTGTGCTAATTTGGAGAAATTCACTTTTCGCATGACCCAGGTTCCATATCTAGGGTACATCATTGATGAGTGGGGTGTGCATGTGGACCCAGCCTAAATACAGGTCATTCAGGATTGGTTAGCCTCAATAACCCCAACAGAGCTCCACAGCTCTTTGGGTCTTTCCAAATTCTATCACAGGTTCATGTTGGGCTTCTCTCATATCACTTGGACTTTGAGTCAAGTCACCAAGGGAGGGGTGAAAGAAAAGTTCTTTTGGTATGAATCCCAACAGAAGGTGTTCACAGAGTTGAAGCATTGACTTTGATCTGTACCAGTGCTCACATTACCTGATCTGCAACAACCATTTGAGATTGAGACAGATGCCTATGACTATGCTACTGGTAGAGTAATTACTCAGCGAGGTAATCCAATGGCATATCATAGTGAGACACTTTTATAAACAATCTAAAAGTATCCCACCTATGAAAAATAGATGTATTCCATTGTGCAGTCCTACCAAAAATGGAAGAATTACATTATGGGGAAGGAAATGGTCATCCACACAGACCACCAACCCTTGTAGTTCATACAGACACAAGGGAAGTTGTAGAACGATCGCCATCAGAAATGGTCCACATACCTACAACATTTCCATATGAACATTAAGTTCAAGAAGGGAAACACGAAAAATGTTACAGACTGCCTCAACCAACCATTGGTCATGGAGCTGACCACTATGACCGACTCTTGCAGACATGAGACTTTAGGGTGGACGACTCTTTACAAGAGTGATCGATAATTTGGAAACACATACCAGGTGCTCCTAGACGGCAAGCAAGTTCCAAATTATCACATCAAGGATGCAATGTTATGCCACGTGGAAGACCTATGTGTTCCTTCAAGCGAGCGTGCCAAGATGATTTTGGAAGCGCACTACAGCCGAGTCATTAGACATTTCGGGGTAGAGAAAATAATGGAATTACTACTAAAGTATTTTTATTGGCTGAACCTTCGATAATATGTTGGGAAGTACATTAGATCCTACACCATTTCCAAAATTACCATAAAAAATAAAGGCCTATATACTCCTTTTCCTACTCTTAGTCAGCGACTCTTACATGTCAGGCCTTCCTTCTAATAAGCATGGCAGTGACTCTGTTTTCGTGGTCGTCAACTGATTCTCTAAGATTCCCATTCTGGCGGCCTACAAGAAGAACATCAAAGAAAAAGCCACTGCTAAAATATTCTTTGAACGAGTTTGGGTGATCTGAAAATGGTCTGGATAACTTGTTATGTATTTCAAGAACCTCCCACTCAGTTTAATAATTAAACGATCTATCTTGTACTTGACAATTTGCAGAATTTATGCTTGAAAGTGGTGTATGTTTTTTAACTGTTTATGTGTCTTAAGTTCATTTTTTCTTGCTGAAATTTAACATGTATGACCTCAACATAATTCAGCAATAAAAAATTTAAACACGACAACAAAATTAATCTAGGAGTTCACCTGAATCTCATGGGCTACGTCTCCTTTGAGCTTTGTCATCTTGACTCGGATCTTTGGGATTATGGTAAGGTTTATTTTACAAGTTCCACACTTAAATCCAATGGATACTAAACTTATCCAAAGGGTTGAGAATACCATCTATATCCCTCTCATGGTTTTCCAAACTCTGCAAACAACTTTAGGCTACCTTTGACACAATTCCTTCTGTCGGCGCTCTGAGCTACTCTGAACTTCTAAATGGAAAAAAATCCTTCAGAATTATGTTTCTGTCACTGAAACCACTCTTTTTGTATCCATCACACATTATACACCAAATATCGATTGATAAATTGCTCAAATCGAACACTACATCCCCAAACTATTCTATCCTCCACAATTTTCCCAGGGCTGCCCAAAACTTCACATCAGCTTCTAGAGCTCTAGAAGTTCTCAAAAATTTTTGAAACCACTTTCATTGGTTCCCAAATTTCTTAAATATTCAAGATAGACTATTCATTCATCAAAAATGGCCTCCGGCTACTCCAGTTTCACCTCCAACACCTGTCGGCACCCCCTGGCACTAGGGTCACTGAAAAATTCTCTACTGGGTTTTTGAACTCTATAAGTCCTCAACACTTACTGAAACCTCTTCCATTAGATTTAGAATTATTTTTACAGTCAATAATGACTACTAGTTCGCTGCATATGGTCTCTAGCTGCTCTAGCTAGGCCCTGCACTACTGCTGGCAAAAGCTGGCACTAATGACCCTTGGAACTGATGGCCCCTGGAACTTTACTGAATATTTTCTACCTTAAAAATTTCTCTAGAGGCTTTGAAAACCATCTCATCAGATTCATAACATCTGAAATATCCAATTTTTATTATTGGATCCCTGGATAAGGCCTCTAGCTCCCCTGGCTAGGCCTCATACTGATTCAGCCTCCTGGTGGCCCTAGTGGCCCCTTGAACTTCATTGAAGAAAAAAATTGACTAGAAGCTCTCTGATGGCTCTGCAACATACTTCATTGAGTCCAGAAGTTCTGAGATAGTCGAAATTAACTATTTTTTCACTCAATTTGGTTCAATAATGAGGGAGTTATGGAAAAAACAAATTTTACCCAATATCCCTTGAAAACCTCCTCCAAAACTAGAGGAACTCCAGTTAATAGCGCAAAATTTGGTAGATACCCCAATATTGGTGGAAGGTGCCCAAAATGGCGGAACCTTTTAATGTTAAATTAAATTTCAGGGTGGCGGGGTCACATGGACCTCCACCCAAGCTGCCAGCAGAACCGCGTTTCAACTGTTCACAACCTCCCGCATTAAATGTTTGCCTTGTGCTGTCACATAGCACAGTTTTCCTAACCGCCTCCACTCCCATGGGTTAAAGACTTGGGCTACGGTTCTCAGCCCTTGGTCATGACAGTCGGGGTTAGCCCTTAACCATTTTCTACATGTTAAATGTTTAAACAAAAAATATGTCACATAAACAATGCTTGTTAAGAAATGCATTGTAGACGGGTTGGTCGGGCCTTTGTGATGGCAGGCATCACACCGCTGGTTCGAATCCTACTGACTACAAAAATATTTTAATGTACCATTACTCTCAGCCTGGGGCCACCTATCTCCCTCTGGGCCCACCACATGGCAGCCCCTGGTAGGCCACAAAAATCCAAAGTCATCCCATTGACAAATAACAGAATGCCAAGTGTTGGAATAGGAGGAGTCTTTCGTTCGATGAAACAGAAGCTGATGGGACAACTCTCTCCTGTGACCCCGTGGCTTTCTGGGTAAGAGGTGGACCTTATGCCCTTGCCTTCACCACCTTCCTCCATCGGCCACCTCCCCTCCGCTCTTCCAGCCCACACTTAAAATTTAAATTTCGAATATTCATTCCCGCCCGGACTTCCTCTGCTAGGTCCTTGTGAAGTTGTGCACCAGCCTGGGAAATGAGGCGAAAGATCGCAGGGAAAATAATGATCATCGCGGGTATCAAAGGGTTGGTAACCGCCCAGGAGCTCGCCCTTTCTCTTAATATTTGAGTGATCTACAAACAAAATTCGTTTCCAGTTGAAGTATAAGCCGAGAAATTTCAGTGAGAGATCTTACTGTCAAGCTATAAGCGTTCATGAAATTCTTGGAGGAGGAATAGGTATCATGATTCATCTATGGATCTCATTTCTGATTATTTTAGTTTATTTAGTTGTATGATTAGCTATGCCTCAATCAATCTGAGATGAGAAAATTAATGTATTTATGAACAAAAATAAACATTCTATATGGAGCGATCTCTTATCTGTTATAGGGCCAAACATTCTCAAGATGGTGCATAATAAAGATAAATTCATAACGGAGTTGTTAACCACAAAAATTATCTTGAAAAGTCAATACCATTGATCAATTGGTTAAATTATCTTTATAGATAGATAGATATTGTAGATGTTGAAAAAGTGGAAACATATCACAGCTTATGTTGGTTTTGATAAGGATAATGAGTTGGTGGATTCTGTGATAGTGGTTGATGTGATGTTGTGGAGGCGAAGAAATGCATCACTAGGTTTCCTTGTTGGTGCTGTTGTGGCATGGATTTTATTTGAGAAATCTGGGTACACTCTATTGTCACTTGTAGCCAATGTGCTTCTCCTTTTGGTCACCATCTTGTTTGTCTGGGAAACTGCAGCAGCTCTCATAAGTAGGTGAATATTTATTCTCTAAGGTTTTGATCAACCCCTTTTTGTGGATATCAATACATGGGTGTGACAGGTTTGGTCTAAAATTTTGTAGGTCATATTTGTTAACCTTGATAATGTTTTGATACCAGTCTTAATGGATTCATGAGTTGTACCCACAGTATAGGCCCCATTATCAATAGTGGAATGTATCCTGATACCCTGAATCAGGCCTTAATAACATTTTATTTCAGTTCATGATAGCTTAGGGTATTGAAAACATGATCAATTGGACTAAAGTGTATCAATTTTATTACATAAATACAAGCCTCCCCCTCCCCTGCCTGAATTAGAATTATTGGAAGATATGGTAAATGGCACAACTGCATCAATACATTCCTGGATTGCATATCAGAGTCTTAAGAAGCAGGATTGCAAGTCGAGGGAATGGGATATTTTTTTAAAATATGGTAAAGAGTAGTTTGTTTAGTTGTGCTGAATTTATTTCCATAAACAAATTTGATAATGATAATTGATTTTCCAGCGCCTACCAAAAAAAAAAAAAAAATCATACAACTTGCATTTTTGTAATGCCATTGAAAAAGGATAAATCTCCTCAAAGGTCCATCATCATGATCCCCAAAAAACTTACAGAAAATACTTTAATGGAAGCATTAATTTTTTTTCCTATAGGCGCTGGAAAATGATTTTCCAATGCCTACAGGAAAAAAAATTATATGCATTTCCAATATCCATATCTCCTCTGAGAAATTATTTCATGGAGAAATTGTGTGAAACACTTATCACGAAACTGCAATTTCTTAATATATAGTTGACTTTTTTTCCCATATAACCCTAGCATTGTAACCTATAGCTCTGATGTCATTCTGTTACAACCAATACCCTTTGTGCACTTTGAGAGAATATGGGATACTTCTCTTAACCATCCAAATTTGCACCAATTTACTAACGAACTGAACACAATATTTTTTTATTAACTATTTACTTTAGGCAGGCATGACACTACATCTTTATGCAATCTAAATGTAATTATTTAATTATTCATAAGTCATAAATGCAAGCTAACACAAGTAGCTAGAAAAACAAACTAGAAATTAATTTAACCATGACATAAACCATACCAATTTAGTTTTAACTCAACATAATTCCAACAATTGGTTGCAGAAGATGGATGTTCCACCCAACTATAAGATCCCAAATGCAACATTCTCTCTACAATAGTAGCCACCCCCAAGTTGAGGCTATAATTCCTTAAGGCACACTTTCTATATGGTAAACTCTAATTTCTCTTCTCGTAGCCCAGATTCTAGGTTTGCAAACGTAATTACACCTACAACAATTCCCAATCAACAACACAATTCCTCATCATCTTGCACAACCGAAGGAATGGTATTATTTTCTCTATTCAGTGATGCCTCAAGCTATCCCTCTTTCTTCTAGAGATCCAACACAAGCTAGCAAGAAGATCTCACTACTGAAATTCCAGGTAATTATCAATGGTAGTAAATTTCCTCAAAGACAACCATTATCATTCCATATAGCCATAATTCTCACTTAATTCATGCCTACAGATTTCACATTTTGAATTTAGTATACAAAATAGTTCGCTTAATGACAATTCTTTAGATTTCCCCAAACAGAGTATAGTTTGCAATGTAAATTCCATTTTTTTATGAGTTCGACTCTGATAATTTGAATAAAAATGACATTCAAACTCCCCTCTCAAAAATTCAAAAATCAAACGACTACAATCTGTTTGCATGGCAAAGGTAAAGCTTTTAGTTGAATGGCATGAAGGGGCCACATATCTCCTTTGTGCACTAACCCCCATAGCTTAATAAAATAGTGATTAGATAATAATCAAAAGACAAGTTTTACAAGACCATGGGTTGAATCCCCTTACTAAGGTAATTTTCTTTTCATATTTAACCCCATCTTCCTTTCACTGTTGTGGAGTCATAGTCCCCTTGTTTTACCATTCTCTTCTATAGTCTATGATGTAAATTTTACTATATATCCAATATTAAGTTAAAAATAACATTTTCTTGTTTTTAGCCTATCGTACATACACAACATTGAACCAGGGATCAAAATTGGGGTATTACATCCTTTCTTCTCTATTTGTCTTTTAATGCTAGGTGAATATTTGGGGCTTTATTTCAGTGTTGTCCCTTGCCTCCAAATCTTGCAACAAATTCCTTTTCCCTCCATCATAATGTGTACCTCTTTGATACTTTTTCTAGAACATCACTACAATTTTCTCAGAACATAGTGTTTCAATTTCAACAACAATAGTAAGTGTTTCAAGTTCAACAGCATTCTCCGATAGTAGATTGTTGATGTGAATATTTTTTTCCCTCCAATTTCCCACTAGATGCAGTATCCATTAGACTAGTAAGATCATCAACTGATTATATCCATCTTCCTGCACTTTCAAAGCCTTATAATTTATTTTTGAAATATACTACATATCTTGTTAAAACCTTCATATGGAATATGCAATTTCTTCCATGCTTTATCCACATTTTCTGCGCCATGCACTTGGGGCATAATGTCATACATTAAATATAGGATCATGATCATCAGTGTTTCCCAATTCTGGTCATTGAAATTCTTCTTTTGAGCATGATCATTCAGTCCAATATCTTGTGCTATGACCATCTGCCACAGGCCTTTGAATTCTAGAATTGACTTCATATTTGGCTTCCAAGGAACATAATTTTTCCTATTAAATTTATGGAATTTTATTAGCATTTAAGTGTCACATTTTTCCATTATCCTCCACAAGAAATAGGCATTTTGATACCTTGAACCTGTGATCCAGTCAAAATCAAGACTTCAGGGATAACCACAATGCAAACAATGCAAAGGATAACCAACATTGGCGTTTCATTGTGCAGGAATCACCAATTTTTTTACGGCTCTTTCACCCACTCAAAAGAACTCTTGCGACATCTCAATTATATGAAGACACTTCTTAACAACAAAACACATTTTTATTCTCCACTATAATAGAAGTCCTCTTTATCTACACTATAGCAGAAAAATCCTCCGGGCAGACCTCCCTATAGACAATCATATGCTCTACTTTTCTGAAAACTTGTCTGGTTCAACTTTTTCATAATTTTTTATCACATAATACACCACCTGCTAATCTGGAGGGCGTCACCTTCTGGAAATTTACAACATAAATTTCTATCATGCCTGGATTTTTTTTTAACACAACTATATACTAACAAAAATGTCAAATGCTAACACCTCACATGGAAAACAATTCACATAACAGATTATAGTTTGTTCACCAGACATCCCATCTGCTGGTTCCATTTAAATTACAACAATGGATCTATATTTTCTGGTCTGTAGGAATTATACATGTCGTTCTGTATGCCAACTACCGTTCATGTTTTTTTCCCACATGAACTAATTGTCCATCTCATAAATATAACCGCTACTCCTTAGCTTTTTACTTGTTATACTATAATTTCTCTCATAAAATTTATGAGAAATTAATAAATACTCCCTTTGTCATGGACTCTGATGGTCCTTCTAGGACCCTTGATGATGACGAGTTGCATAATACATGACTTCTTTCTTGTTTATGTAGTTCTAATATATCTTTTTTTATGTTTTATTTGTAGGTCAAAGGTGGCCTCATACTCTATGGTGCAGAATTCTATGACAAGACACCTATTTTTGTAATTAGATTGGGTTATTAGGACTTACACTTAATTTGGAGCAATGCCATGTGCATGGTAATTGTCAATTATGTAAATATAAGCCTTAATTTGAGTTCTCTTTTCTTTAAATGAGCATAATTCTCTTTAGTCAAACTAATCTTCTCATCAAAGCTTTCAATAAAAAAATAAAGATCCTCACTCGAGATGTATATTGAAAATGAATAGATTTGACCAACAAAATTATAATTTCATGATATCCTAGTAGCCATTGTAGTACATGCTTAGAGAGTAGCAAAAAATTAAAAAAGGAATACAATTGGAAAAGAATGAGAAATGGATTTGACACCCATGAAAATGAGTTTCCCTTTCAGATACAGTGAGCCCTCAAAGTTTTTCAATAGTACATGTATTCAAAGAATGATAAATGAATATTTTACAAAACTAGAATATTCCATTTAAATATTAAGGTCTAGGACCAAAGACAATCCCTTTTGGTCAATATGTCATATTCCAACACTTGCTCATGGTTTTCTTGCTTGAATATGCCCTTTTAAGGTTGAGAAGTGCAGAGATCTATATATAACTCTTCTTTCACTATTTCCCCACTTCTCTGAGCCAAAGATAAGCCCAGCCTAATGTGGCAGCATGTTGCTTGAGGTCATCCTAATGATGGCATATTACATAATCTTGGACTTTATCTTCATTGTTCCTTTTCCATTTTTCTCCCCAGATGTTTGTCTCCCTTTAAAACCAACTACAGAAAGCCTAGATGTCAATGCTTCCTTAGTCTTCCATATCTTTGCGTTAACTTTTACATTTTTCTCTCCATTAGTTTGCTTCCTTATGGAATTGACTACAGAAGGTTGTCCAGTATGCTGGACTTTAGGCCTTCCTCCTAACTTTTTGGGGACAAGGGTCTTTGTTTCCTTGGAATTTGTCAAGGGATTTTTTACCACTTTAGCCTTCTTTGTAGTTGAAATAATTTTATACTTCTTTGGTACAGAATTCGACATTCCCTTAGAACCAAGATTTGATATCAAAGGAAGTCCAGTCCTCTGACTTTTAATTCCTTTTGTAGATGATCTCTCTTTAGGATTTGCAGTTTCCTTCCCTTTATTCTGATTCTATTTTTGCTTCACTTCTTCATACCTTCCTTTATTAGTTGTAAGTTCTTCCAAGCTCTCATTTTTTCTTATAGCCTCTTCAATTTGACTTGCTAGAGTGATATCCTTCTTTGTCACCAGGCTTGTCACCTTATCTGCAAAAGAGGTGTCATTTCTCAAAATATCATTATGTCAAAATCTAGGGTGAGAAGTGAAAAAAATGACATCAAGACAAAAACAATGGTGCTTCTCTCGATTAATACAATGCCCGTCCTTTCTGTTATTACTTTTCTCTTCCCACATTACCTAACATTTATTTTTAGAGATGTCCAGAAAACTGAAAATAATAGCAGGGGAAATGAAACAAAAGCCGGATTGCAAAATAAATTCCTTTCCTTTATCTCCCATCAGAGTATTTCTTCGAGTCCTATGAAGGTAATCTATCTAAAAAAAAGCAAAGTAGAAAATCACAATGATTTTTTAAGCTACTGCAAAGCATTTGAAGTGATATGTTAACACAGTAGGAATGCTTAAAAGGCGCGTAAATTACTGGAGTAAGTGGGAAATTAAACATAATAACATGATCAACAGCTAAATCAAGCCCTCGAGCTGCCAATTCTGTGCACACTAATGTGGAAAGTCACCATCATCACTCTTAAACTTGTTGAGATTCTCAACTCTAAAAAAAAAAGCTGCAATATTAGATTACAAAGACTTGATATCCAACAAGTATTTTTTAAAATTTTCAATTACAAAGATTGTAAGCACTCCTCTACAAAAGTAGATAACCTTCAACAAATGAAAGGAAAAGCCATTTGGCTGTAACATTACATTCACCCATGTTATAAAGTATGAGGATTCTCAGACAATTCTACTATCTAGGATTTCTATCTAAACTTTTATTGAACTGGTAAGGATGCCCATCATGCTTTTCATGAAAGGGGCATGTAGCTCAGTGGTAGAGTATCCCACTAGCCAGGGTCAACATATTTCATACAATGCACAATTACATAGAAGTCACAATTGCAAAAAATGACAAGAATGGAAAATTTCCTGAGATTCCTGACCTTAAACAAGTTAAAACTCAAAACATATGCTGCAACTCCTAGAAGTGACAATCCAAATTCCTCAACTTTACAACTGACCTCATTGACCTAAAAATAGGCTTAGTTAAGAGCATAAAAAATACAAGTTCAAATAATCAAATGAACAATACAAGTTTATCTCGATAGACTTTTACCCCAGCTATAATGAACACTGAAAAATTTACTGCATCTTCTTGCCCTTCAAGAATTTTTTGGGTATCTTACTAATAACATGTGCATTGACTTGTGTGAAAAGATTATGGAATTCATTATATGCAATATCTGCATATCTTTCTACTTGATCCTCATACTTTTCATATAAAGTAGGAATTGTGAGCAAAACAACAAGACCTGCAAAAAGAATATCCAAAATTATAATCCTTTGCATGTCCATTTCCATGACCTTAACACACAATGAATCCATTCTGAAAATATACTTGGTACTTCTAAAAACAAGGCCCCAGGAAGAGATTGAAAAGAAAGCCTAAACACACCTAAATTCTCAAATTCTACAAGTGATAAGACCAAAACATAAGCCTTGGACTATATAACATTGACTGAAGGAAAATTCTGGAGACCTATAGGAGAGAAAAAGATAACTTACTCGTGTACCCAAGTGTGAGGAAGTCGAACCAACCCCCAACAATCGAGATAAGCCACAGGCATACAACCACCTAAACATAAAATAGAATTCAGATTATCAGCCAGTCTATCAGGAACTTTTCAAGGATGGATGTCCAATTCATAAGACAAAATATCTTCATCACCTTGAGGAAAAACTTGGGATCTTTTCCAAGGGAAATATCATGTGCTATTGTAAGCAGAAATTTAATCCAGGAACGTATTGATGCAGTTGTGCCATTTACCCTATCTTCTGATAATTCTAATTCAGGCAGGGGAGGGGGAGGCCTGTATTTATGTAATAAAATTGATACACTTTAGTCCAATCGATCATGTTTTCAATACCCTAAGCTATCATGAATTGAGATAAAATGTTATTAAGGCCCGATTTAGGGTATCCGGATACATTCCACTATTGATAATGGGGCCTATACTATGGGTACAACTCATGAATCCATTAAGACTGGTATCGAAAAATTATCAATGTTCACAAATGTGACCTACAAACTTTTAGACCAAACCTGTCACACCCATGTATTGATATCCACAAAAAGGGATTGATCAAAACCTTAGAGAATAAATATTCACCTGCTCATGAGAGCTGCTGCAGTTGCCCAGACAAACAAGATGCTGACCAAAAGGAGAAGCACATTGGCTACAAGTGAAAATAGAGTGTACCCAGATTTATCAAATAAAATCCATGCCACAGCAACACCAACAAGGATACCTAGTGATGCATTTCTTCGCCTCCATAACATCACATCAGCCACTATCACAGAATCCACCGGCTCATTATCCTTATCAAAACCAATATAAGTTGTGATATATTTCCATTGTTTCAACATCTACAATATCTATATATCTATAAAGATAATTTAACCAATTGATCAAGGGTATTGACTTTTCAATATCATTTTTATGGTTAACAACTCCGTTATGGATTTATATTTATTATGCACCATCTTGAGAATGTCTGGCACTATAACAGATAAGAGATCTCTCTTTATAGAAGGTTTATTCGTGTTCATAAATACATTAATTTTCTCATCTCAGATTGATTGAGGCATAGCTAATCATACAACTAAATAAACTAAAATAATCAGAAATGAGATCCATAGATGAATCATGATACCTATTCCTCCTCCGAGAATTTCATGAACGCTTATAGTTTGACAGTAAGATCTCTCACTGAAATTGCTCGGCTTATACTTCAACTGGGAATGAATTTTGGTTGCAGATTTCTTGAATATTAAGAGAAAGGGCGAGCTCCTGGGTGGTTACCAGCCCTTTGCTACCCGCGATGATCATTATTTTCCCTGCGATGGTTAACACTCCTGGGGGGGATGATCATTCTTTTCCCTGCGATTGTCTGCCTCATTTCTCGAGTCGACGCGCAGCTTCACAAGGACCTAGCAGAGGAAGTCTAGGCGGAAATGAATATTCAAAATTTAAATTTTAAGTGTGGGCTGGCGGAGCGGAGGGGAGGTGGTGTACGGAGGGAGGTGGTGGAGGCAGGGGCGCGGGGTCCATCTCCTACTCGAAAAGCCGCGGGGTCACCAGAGAGAGCTGTCCCATCAGCTTCCATTTCGTCGAATGAAAGACTCCTCCATTGGAATATAATATACCCATATGGAATATTCCAGAGAAAATTTTGTGGAATATTCCAAGGAATATTCCTTGGAATATTATTTTTTTAATTTTTCCAAATTTAACAAATTCAAACTTGGTCAACTCATTTTTGGAGTTTACTAGGATTTTCAAACCTCAATAACTTCTGCATACGACCTCAGTTTTTCGAACCGTTCACAGTGCCAGAATTGCAGTGACGAGACCTTTCTGGTCGTTTAGGTTGCAACCACTTCTGAACACTTTCATTTTTGAGCATTTTTTAAAACTTGGACATGATCTCCTGATCAGTGGGTGCACTTTGGGATCCCACAGTCCATCATCTCATATTAGGACAGAATGTTCCTTACATTTTGATCAAGTCTCTAGTCGATACTGAATACGAAGCTCACAAAGTCCATGACTTGCCACCCCCAAATTGATGGCCAAACAAAGGTTTTCAATAGGATGATTGTGCACATTCTGCGCATGTAAAACTCAAAGCATCCTCACACATGGGATGAAATCCTTCCCTATTTCCAACACAACTACAATCGAGCTCTCCATATCTCAACTGGCCACATCCCCTTAAATGTGGGATTGGGATTCTAGCCACTATGCCCCATTGATGTGGCCATACCATTTGCAGCTACTCAAGCAGATTCAACTCATGTCCAATCTGAGGCTGACAGGGAAAACAACTTCATTGAGCGTATTCAGCACATCTTCCAGTAGGTTCATGACACATTAAACATAGCCAATACTAAGTAAAAGAAGTGACATGATCAACATCACGTGTCACACAAGTTCCAAGTGGGCGACAATGTTTGGCTACATTTGCAGAAGGAGCACCTTGTTGGACCCCACTGCAAGCTTTACATGCTCCGATATGGGCTATACACCATCAACAAGGTTGTAGGATAAAATTCCTTCGAGGTCAAAATTCCACCATTCCTTGGTCTGCACCTAGTGTTCAATGTGGACCGCCTCCGGCCATACTTTCCACCCTTACTGGACACATCCGACATTGCAGAACAACTCACAATCATAGAGTTAAAGTCGGACTGCATGGAACATGCCACAACTGATTGGATCATGGATACATAGATCAATAACACCCGCCAACATAGGATCAAACTATATTGAGTTGCAAAGAAGACCAACTCCTTCACCAGGGCAAGTGGTTCACCAGGGACCAAGTTCAACAGAAATTTCCACACCTCATGGAGGCTTTGCATGCAATGGGGACCATTTGCTTCATAAGGGGGGAGGAATTTTCCAGGTGGATATTGGTGGCCACCCTCCTATTCCACCTAGACCCCCGGTCGGTTTCATCAATTTCCTTATTTATAGTAGCATTTACGATTTTTAGTAGTTTTTCAGGTCTTGAACTTCTGGAGCATTTTTGACCCCCTAAATGATGTTTTTTTCAGGTTCGTGACAATGGAAAATCATGTAGTACTCGGAGATATATTTTCAACAAGGTATCGTACATGCCAAATAGAGATAATATGACCAAGTTACGACCATGGGAAGTTGGTTGCCCAACTAACCCCAACGAGGCCCACAAACTCTTGGTGTTCCATCTCCTAGGGTTGGGGTTTTGGTTGTTTTTTGTTTTCCCTTGTTGTTCAATAACAAAAAGGTCCTTGTGCCTCATTGTAACACAGTTCAGAGGCATGTAGCCACCACATTTATACTCAGAGAGAAGCTACCATTGCCCGAGCTAGTTTATTTCTATTATGTATCTAAGCATATTTTAGTTCTTTAAGATTAATTAAATGAAGTTTTATTTGTTCTACATTTTTATGTTTATGTTTATATATGCATTCTATTGCATTCATGCATAATTTTGTATCAATGGAAAACTATAAAACTCCAAAAACCTAACCGTAGGAGATGAAGCACCAAAACCATGGGCCCCGTTGGGGTAAATTGGTACATCAAATTCTTGCAGTCGTAAATTTGGAATATGATATCTATTTGAAGTGCATGATACCTCATTATAAATATCTATCTGAGGACTAGAAAACATCTTTTAGGTCCTCAAAACGGATCTAGAAGTTCAATACCCAAAAAAATGCCAAAAATAGTATCTTATTTTACAACTAAGGAAACTGAAAGAAATATTGATACAACGGTGGGGATCCAAGTGGAATAGGTAGGTGGCCACCAATATCCACCTTCATCAGTCCTCCATGATTAGGAAGCAATGGTCCCCATTACGTTGAGTGCCTCCATGAGACGGGGAAACTTTTTTTGAACTTGGTCCCTGGTGAGCCACTTCCCTTAATGCAGGAGTTGGCCAGCTTTGACAATCTGGTACAATTGGATATTCTGCTGGCGAGTCTTCTTGATATTTTTATCCATGATCCTATCAATTGTGGCATGCTTGATGAAGCTTGAGTTGATCTCTATTGGTGTCAGCTGCTCAACAATGTCTGATGTGTCCAATAATGGGGGAAAGTATGGTCACAACCGATTGACATTGAATACTGGGTGCAGGCCAAGGAATGGTGGAATGTCGAGCTCGAAGACATTTTCCTCTACAACCTTGATGATGGTGTATGACCCATATTAGAGCAGGCAAAGCTTGTGGTGGGGCCCAACGAGGTGCTCCTTATGAAAATGTAGCCAAAATTTGGTGCCCACCTTGTTGAGCAGGAAAATCCCCTTAGTGGACAGAGGCAATCCCTCTAGCCCTAGGGTGGGTCTAGCAACAAGGGAACATGCTAGACTCTAGAATTCCTAACTTATAAATGAAATATGAATCGGAACAAATATCCTACCTCAGTCCAATGCTTTTGTCATGGCACCCGGCAGCGATCCTTCGATCTTTGTCTTCATGCCTTGCGCTTCATTTTGGTGACGATGTTCACACATCTACACAAATATCAAACAAACTATGACAACATACAAGCATATACATTCATCTATAGCTATTCAGCTAGTAAAGGAGAGTTGAACACATCGCATATAAATTGAAACAAAGTTAGAACCAGAAACCAGTCATGTATTATTGACAGAGAAAAAGATGTTTACAACCTTATGCCTTGACGTTGCAGGTCTCCTTCAATGGGTCCACTCGGGCGCATCTCAAGCATTCGACTAAATGAGGCAATGGGCTTAAACTCTCTCTCAACAATGGATTCTTCTCTGCTTTCTTCAACACACCAGCTATAGTAATGTATGTTCAGCTAGTTGAATCAATGTGAGGAGGAAGAATTTATAGGAGAGGAGGAGGAGGTTTGGGATCCCACATAAGGTGGAGGAGTGGTCTATCCCTTTGGGGGGTTGCAAAATTGTAGGAACTCGACGTTATTCAGTCGAACAAACCATGATGACTCCACTCACAAAGATGTAAGCATGGAAGCTTCGTTTCTATTTTAAAAAAATTTCCAAAAGCAGCTCGGTGTGGGTGCCCTTCTGAGACAGAGCGCCAAAGGGCACAATGCCCAGTGTTAATTTCTCCATGCACGCGAGGCCATAACTAGCTACCAGCACCGACCGAAAATCATATGTTTTTGAAGGTCTTCTTGAGGAATGATCAACAGATATTACAATCTTCACATGCCAAGGGATGCAATGACATTTATGGAAATGTATGATAGTTCCTAATGGTCAGTGAAATGGTCCTCCAATGTTTGGGATGGGGATTGCAGGGACAGTGACAAAATATTGTGTAATAGATGCCCCCTAAAGCATGAATTCCAAGAGAGAGGGAGGGGTGAAATTCTTTATGAGAACACGCCCAAACCAAAACATCGTTGTCAGAAGACCTGCAAGAACAAGTAAAATTGATATCTCTGATACATGAACATGTGGTATAGGGGCAACCATCCATAGTAGAGTACATACAATAATAATATTTAATACTCCCAAATGGGAAAAGTAGAAATATAGTGCAAAATGCTGGAACAATAATGCAGATCATCATATAAAATTCAAAGACCAATATGGATACCTTTCATATGTTATAACAGCAGCAAAATATACATAAGAAATGGGCCATAAGATGCATAACAAGAAAGTATAAGCCTCCAATGGACAAAATCCTCAAGATGAGGTGTTGCAACTATATATACAAGCTGGAAGACCCTTACAAAATTATTTTATTAACTTTGCTACAACAGATGATTATACATCAGATCTAGGGCTGATATGTGCCTCAAAAGATAGATCTATATTAGATCTGAGCACTATACAAGCTCCTTTAAAGAACCCCTTAAGGGTTTTCAGCAAAACACCAAGTACAAGTTGTAGATTTGATATCTAAGACTAAAGATCTAGTGCAAAATATAGATATGGAAAGTGTGGCTGATCTTATTTGATCAATACAATAGCCTCCTCCAATAGATCCTCTTAGTGAAAGGCAGATCCCCTTCACTACAAAATCAGCTCTCCAAATGGTGCGCTAAACCACCCTGCAACTCCTCCTACATAAATAACGCAGATCTAAAAGTAAAATGCACTGTAGGGATGAATATCTAGTTGTTATGATGCCAAGATCTAAAAATATGCTCAATGGCCTTCAATATTGTCCTCCCAATGGAAAGAAATCCTCATCCACTGAAAATGAGCAATGAGATGGCCTAGATCTAGAGATCTAATCACCACTTGTCGCAACCTACAAAACAACCAAACCCTCAACAAGATTTGCACTGTATTTGAAAGAAGAAGTCTGGCCTTAAGCCTGATAGTGGAAAATTTAGTACAAGACTCCTCCAAGAGATCTTCAATGGAATAGGTGGGATTCCAAAATAGGAACACCCTGTGCTAAACAACACTATATCTCAGCTAAACAGCAAGAGAAACATATATGTCTAAACAGACCATATATTCAAAAATATAACAAACCCATACATAATCAATATGGATGCCATCCTCTTCCTTAAATAAGATATGAGCTTGCAAACCCTAATCCCCATCCAAAAATATCACTACATTCACACAAAGCATCTCCATCTAAAACTGCGTTGTCCCTCATTGATGACCACTCCTCCATGACAACGTTGTTGATTTGGTCAAGGTTGACCCAGTCAAAGTGATCCAGCCCCTTTCACACCAAGGTTGATTTAATTAAGCTGCCAAGATTTGTCTCTTTCACATTTGGAAATGATTTATTCATTATTAAGGAGAATTACGAACCTCCTTTTCCCTCTTATTCTTTAAACAAAGCAACAAAACAAAATTGAATATTCCAACTAGCTCATGGCTAATTGGGAATATTATAGTCCTCCCTTCCCAAATGTTGCTTGTGCTCAAGAAACTAACAAGGTGAGTGTTGCAACTCTTATCCTCCTCCATTGGTGACACCAACATGTGATAAGCTTTCCTCATAAGCTAAGTGTTCATCAATCCATCCCTCCATGAATTTCTTCTCCAAAGTTCTCATGAGATGCAAACAATCCATCCCATAAGGAGACAATAGTTCAAATGAAACAAACATGGTTTGCCCAATGTTCTCCCTAAAACATGTAGCATAGTGAACATGGAGAATATCTCTCCCATAAGGCACATACATTCCTCCCATCCTCCCTCCAAACATTCCCATAAAAAGTATAAGTACATCATCAATATATGTGATCAAAATTAAGTACATACAAACACAAATTTGTGCATATGGAGATGGGTCATAGTCCCACATGTGGAGCCAGCGCAGTAAATATCCTGACTGCATTAGATCATGATGTGGTAAGTGGTTTCCCCACCACTTACTTGTTGTCCAAGTCATCTCACTATGGCTGAAAGTGTGAGATATGTTTGGTGCTTTTGGAATGCACCCACAACGATACAAAATCTCCCTTTCATCTCCAAGGGAGTGGCCACGTTCAAAAATTTTTGTGGCCCAAAGTTGGCCATGAAGTTTATATGGAATGATACTCCTTCTTGGAGCTATGGCCTACATATACATGGTAAAATAATGCAAATAATAATCAAATGAAACTTTAGATACACAAGCATGTTCTTCACCAAAATTTCTCCTCATGCAAATGGAGTGGTGCGTTTTTATATCTCCTCTCATTCCAAACGAGGAAAGATTTTGGCTGAATTAACTCCTTCATAGAGTCATGTCTCTCTTCTAACTCTACATGGTTCATGCATCTTTGAAAATTCTGGTATAGTTCTTCTTCAAATCCCTTCCAAGTGTAGCTTTCCATGATAGTGTTGTAGGCCTTCATGGAATTAGTATGGCTGAAAAATAACTCTTCATAGGCCCTTTGTAGCAACTTCTCCTTGAGCTTGGAGGCTCTAGATAAGAATATCCTACCATGATAATAGATGACTCCTTCTTGGACTAAATAGCCCTCTTCATGTAGTTGGTCATCAATTATCATGCATGTGTAAAGATCCTTGGAATAATCCACCGATAGTTGGGATTTCCAATATGGATCAATCTCCCATAGTTACAGCATTGATGATCTATCACACAGAATTTATGTCATATGGTTGTTCTCCTCCTTGACATCTCCCATGCCAAAGGTACATTTTGGAAGGTCATTCCTTCCATGCTTCTCCTCCTACAACGCAAAATCTGAAATGAGAGTGGGTAATGA